>CM042137.1:88782722-88795222 GCA_023376005.1 Doryteuthis pealeii | reverse complement strand
TCCTCACACCAAGATTTGGCCGGAAGATCACATAGGGGAGCAACTGTCAGTAATCAGGCGCCGTTGACTCCATGCTCACGAGCTACATGCTTTTTCCATCATGCTATGCCCTGTTTACTTATGAAGTTAGCACCCATATAATCTATACAATCTCCCTCCTCTCTCTGTCATATATATATATATATATATATATATATATATATATATATATATATAAGGAGAGAATTTGGTATGTACGTGTCGACGCATAACTCCAAAACGGAAAGTCACTCAGATTTGAAATCTTGCATACACATTGATACCGTTCTAACTAAGAAACACTCCAAATTTGGTTATTGATTTTTACTGATTAAGGGATATAATTAATTAATTAAACCAAAATCAAACGATTTTTCGAAATCTATAAAATAGCTGCTACTGCTTATCAGCAGCTACATTCCAGCTACAATCATCAGGCGAACCCCACCCTGTTGCCTCTTTGCCTATGTCCGCTGTATTTCTACTGAGGTGTTGTAAAAAAGAAAAATGAAAGCCTTTTTATCAATATTTTTACGAATACTTTCATATTTCTTAGATTAAAATATATCAGCGAATCAAATTTGAATTAATATGCGAATTAGCAATTACAAAAACTGAATGTAAAATAGTCTTACACACGAAAAAGTTTTTGAAAAAAAAATCCTTCAAACGATTTAAAAAGGGGGATTCTTAGAATAGTATGATTAACTATATCCAGTGAAACTCAAAACGTTTTTGAAAGAAGAATAACGGTCCATCTATTTTCTCGCCTATTTACGGTTCAGTCTTCTTTAAGATATTCAGATAGTCTGAAAGAGCACGAAATAATCTCTCTAAATATGTAATTTGATTGAGTTTTTATCAATGGAATTATTTTTTACAGCGAGTTAAAAAAATTATATTTTGCTTCAGTCAGCTTAGGTTTTATTTATCGCATATTTCTGTTTCTATCTTAAAATATTTATTTCGTTAGAAAAAAAATCTTTCTAAATATGTAATTAGTATGTCTTTTCATACATTCAATTTTTTTACAGCAAATTAATTAATAAATCAAACGAAAACATTTACTGACAAATCGACTTTGTTTTATAAATTCCAGTCGGTCGTTCGTCAATTGTAAACAAAACCTTTTTTTTTCATAATCGCGTTAATTTATTTATTTTAATATTAGAAATACAAATAAAATCATGATACTAATGTAGAATAGTGTGCAAGAGATAATACCATTAGATTACCTAATACATTTCACGGAAATACCTGAAAACTCAAATTGTTATAAAATTTATGATATAGTATAATTATTATAGTATATTCGATCGGCTATGTTTTTAATTAATAATGTTATTTTTTCAAATATTATTTATCGTTTTACATAAATTTGATTACTTTATTTATTTCTTTTTTTGTTTTTTCAAATATTAATTTGAAGTTTAGCAAATCGTGTCATTTACATTTTATTTAAAAAACATAGTTAATCATTGAATTAAAATTTCTTACGATATCATTATGTGATGGGCAAAACTTGCAAATCGGTCGGAAAATTACGTTGACCCAGAAAAAAACAGAACCAATAAATTTTCTAATAAAACTGTTGATTTTAACTAGGGGGTTTGGGGTTGGGGGTTTGGGGTTAGTTTAATGAGAAAATAAATAAATAATCTATCAGTTTGTAAAAAAGAAAAAATTCTTAAAAGTTATTTATTTTTTGAGTTTTCAGGGGTGCTAATTTCCCCGTATAAGTTTATAGTAAATCGATCCCCCATATCGGAACCGCTCTACCTTATCAGTTGGGCTGTCAAAGGTTTCAAAATTAAGGCGACCCAGCAAAAAAGAACCCACAAATTTTGTAATAAAACTGTTAATTTTAACTATGGGGATCTAAGGTTTAGGGTTAGGGTTGGGGTTTAGGGTTAGTTTAATCGGAAAATAAATAATTTGGGTTCTGTTTTTTCTGGGTTACCCTGTATACCGTTGATCCAGAAAAACAGAACCCACAAACTGTTAATTTTAACTAGGGGATAGGGTTAGGGGTTAGGGTTTGGAGTTGGGGTTTAAGGTTAGTTTAATGGGAAATTAAATAAATAATTTGGGTTAGGGTTAGAATATTTAAATATGTATTTTGGTAAACCTGTATGTCTTTTCTGGAAGTCGTAAGGGATTTCCCTTCGAGCGGTTCCGATATGGGTGATCGATTTACTATAAATTTATAAGGAGGAAATGAGCACCCATGAAAAATAAAAAAATAAAGAACTTTTAAGAATTTTTTTTTACAATCTGATAGATTGGTGTGTAATCAATAATAATCCATTGAAGGAAAAAAAAATTAGATGGGGGGGGGGGCAGATGTTCAGGTCTACCACGATTTTTTTCTATAAAGATAATATTCTGAATAACTTTTTTAATTGATATTTTTTTTAGTAAAAAAAAAACAAAAACATGAATTCTGAATTCTACCTAAAAAAAAAATGTCAATAATATATAAATTATTTCAAAACACACAAAAATTCTGGATTGCATTTAAAAGAATATTTTCAATGTTTAAAAAAAATCCCTAAAATAAACACTGTAATACATAAATTTTCGGTGGTGTTTTTTTTAATTTTATTTTTATGAAACCTCCCTGGTGTTCATAAAAATGTTTTCTTCCGGTCATGGACCGGGTACTTTAGCTAATATATATATATATATATATATATATGAAGATAGGATGGATGGGTTTAGAATCCGACAATATGAGGTAGATAAAAGGATAAGTGAGCAAGAAATGAATAACTCAAAACAAATCAAGGGTTGAAATAATTTCGTCCGTATTAATCGGACATCATCAGTCGACTGACGATGTCCGAGTAATACGGACGAAATTATTTCAACCCTTGATTTGTTTTGAGTTATTCATTTCTTGCTCACTTATTCTTTTACCTACCTCATATATATATATATATATATATATATATATATATATATATATATATATATATATATATAAAAATATGTATAAAATATATGTATAAAAATATATGTATAAAATGAGTTCAAATTCTGGGTGAGGCTGTCTGCATTTCACATAGCGTTAATTCCCTTGAGAAAGGTATGTATAAAACTATTCTCCCTTCAGCTATGGGTTAATAGTAGGGCACACTAAGCTCTTTAACCTTGTATGCCAACCGGACAGATTTATGAAAAATTATTCCCCATTGGAAAGACAGCTGTGATCTGTGAATTATTTATTTTGCTTTTAAAAATGTCGGCACATTTGATTCAGTTGTTGCCTTGGAAACTGAATCGTATAAACGAGAAACAAAAGGAAAAAAATAAACAAAGATACAAATGTTCCTAAGTGCCAACCAAACGTTTGAGAAGTTGAAAAGGAAAATAAAATATATGGAAAAGAAATTACTTTCACTAATACCAAAGGAAGCGTCTATATGTAATGGTTATCGTAGTAGAGGTGTACATCCAAATATTCTCCCTCCAGCTATGGGTTGATAGTAGGGCGGACGCTGCTCTTTAATCTTAGTAGGGCACCTTGTCTAGTAGAAGGAAAACTCTAAATTCAAACCTGTTAAACTCCGCTTCAGAAATTAGCCTGTCCCATCCTGCTCGTGCGGGTTGGTGGTGGTGGAGGGTCAATACATACTTACAACTAGGGTGTCCTATTGTGGTGTTATGGTTAACAAGCTCGTTCTCGCAGAACCATTACTACTGAAAAGTGAATTCGATCCTCGCTGGATGACCCATTCTCTTTACCTAGTGTCACATCCTACCTGTGGCCTAAAGTCGATATCAGCTTGACAGCGAGGGAGTCTATCCCGTCTGCCCTAGCGCTAAACATAGTGTCTGAGGTGGAGCGCCACACCTACAACTAGTTCCTCAATTTACCGCACAGATCCCTGTGCTATTCACACGCTGATTTGTCGAGGGCCGGTATCGAACCCTGAACCTTGTGGTACGTAATCGAACGCTCTACCGACTGAGCTAAACCGATCCTTGTGGCGTACAGGTTAAGTAAATACCTATTGGGAGCCCCGTCGAGGTGCAATGGATATCAAGCTAGTTCTTGCAGATCCATTACTACTGAATAGCGAATTCAATCCTCGTTTGTTGCCCCATACTTACGACCTTGTGTCACATGCTACCCGTGGAAAACGGGGATGGGTATAAATACTTACTTTTACTGACACCTATTTTATTCCGTCTCCTTCGAAGAAAAATAATAAAAACGGAGAATGGAATGATAAAAATATATGCGACTCAAATTCCGAAGAATTTGACCATAAGAATAATGGTTACACGAAAATTCCACCTACAGAAAATATCACCCAAATGAAATACTTTGAAATGAATTTGTAGGGTACAATTTTCTAATTGGGTCCTGCATTTCTTAGCACCAAAGTCTCCAAGATTCTAAGCTGGTATTTACCCAGGCCGTCTGTAACGGATAGTATATGACACATGGTCGCAAGTATGTTTAGTTGAGAGGTTGGTTGGATTGTATGGCATGTCAACATTTTGGTTATTATAGGCCGAAGATGTGTTTGTTTTATTCATTTTGGTTGGATATTTAAATCTTTTTAAACTCATTTTAAATAGATTTTTTATCTATTTAACTAATAGATAGGACTCTAACTGAATTCAAATCTGTTAAACTCCGCTTCAAAATAGGCCGTGTGTCACATCCTGCCCATTAATATATATATATATATATATATATATATATATATATATATATATATATATATATATATGGGTTAGCATATTTATGAAACATTTTCAAAAAGTTTTGATCTTATGAAGACTTACAATAGACCACGATATCGGATTTCGTAATTTTAATTTTCATGAAATAATATTATGCCTGGTAGGGCTTCACATCGTGATGTAATGGTTAGCAAGCTTGTCTCGCAGATCCATTAAAACTGATGCCCCATACTTGCCCCATAAATGCCTCATACCTGCGACTTTGTGTCACACCTTGCTCGTGTCGGGTAAATATCGATGTGTTAGACAAGAGAAATATTCACTTGTCAGTTGTAAGGGGATTTACTTGTCTATATTCATGAGATGAGCCCCGAAACCACCTTTGAATTCAAGGTAATCGTCTAAATATCAAAATTATTTATAAGTGGATTTAGTTAGGAATAATTTTAATACGGATATCATGCATTCAACTAAGGAGGATATGACGATCGAAACGTTGAGACGATATCAAGATAGATATACTAGATATTGACGTTTATTAATTAAGTTTGTTATTTCAAGTGTGACGTTTCCGTGGGTGAGCTTTTGTAACGTTAAAAAATGAGAAAATCTCTAATCTGAATTAATCATTGAAGAAGGACGATATTCACGTCAGAAAATCTAAACAAAAGAAGTTTTCATTCTAGTTTAAAAAATGAAAAGATTAAGTGTCCAATATTCTAAGCCAACAATGCGATCTCTTTCAAATGTTTTTCATCAAAACAAGAGTCACGTTAAAAAAAAAAAAAAAAAAAAAAAAAGAGTTTATATTTTTTGGCCTTTATTAGATAGAGCCAAAATTTCACGTGTTTTTACCCCCCCCCCCATAAATTCTTAATCACTCGGCCATCAGCACCTATGGTCTGAGATAAGGATTTTAATTGATAAATACATACATCTGTATAGATGTAAAGGCCACCAGAGAGTGCTCCACCTGTTTTATAGGAGAGCATTGCTTTTACGCTTAGTCGGCGGGTGTCAGCAAAATTTCCTCTAAAGAATGGGGAGCATATATATATATATATATATATATATATATATATATATGAATTAAAATTAATGCAATGTTCTTTATAATTAATAAAACAATTTTTTTTAAATCACATGAAAAATTTATTTGTTTTTATTTGTTAAACGAGAATTTTTTATTAATTAAAATCTGTTTTTAACCCAAATGAATCGAAATTCAACAAAACTCGAAAAAATGAAGCTTATCGTAATTTTTACTGTATTAGAAAGAAAAAAGATATTTTTTAATCACAGGCAAAAATTAATTGTTTTACAGTTTGTAAAACGAGATAATTCTATTAATTAAAATCTGTTTTAACTCGGCATGAATTGAAATACAACAAAACTCGCAAAAAATGAATTTTAAGCATAAAAGTAGACAGCGGTACTCATTTCGTCTTTGAATAAATTCGAAAAAGTTTCGCTAAAGACCGACGCGAAATATCATTTGAATTTAGTTGTTGTGTTGTGTTATCCGCATTTTCCATTTATTTTCAGCCACATTTAATTGGATTTACCCAACCCTTTACTCCACACACACACACACACACACACACACATATATATATATATATATATATATATATATATATATATATATATATTACCCTGAGATAAATAAACTAAACTAACAAGAAAATTTAGATGAAGTCTCGTGTATTGTTCTCGAGAGACATCGTTTTAGATAAGATACATCTTAGACAATGACTCAAGGAAATTCGAATTAACAAAATCCTCTGTCACTTGTAAAAAATCAACATGAAATAAAAACATTTGCTTAATTGGAAGCGGTCGTAGTTTAATGGTAATCGATGAAGGAAAAAAAAACACTGTGATCTGAGTTCAAATCCTGGAGGAGGCTTTTTGCATTTCGCATAGTACTAAACCCTTTGGGAAAGATAGAAATTTGACTATTTCCATCCAGCTGTGAGTAAATTGTAGGACAGAGTGTGCTCTTTAACCTTGGTATGGTAACCAATCTAGGAAAAGAAAAACTCTGAATTCAATCCGTTCGAACTGATTCATATGTAAAGGGTTAATTATTTTTCATCATGCCCAGACTGTCTCGACTATCTCGACTGTTGATTCCGGCCTACGTCCTACGGCCATTGTCTTCAATGGACGTTACTCTAAGGAGGTGTACGAAAATTGTAACGCGGTACGAACATACTGACAAGCCTTACAGAGAGATCACGGATATTATAATAATAACGTAATTATTCGTTCTGTTTCAATTAATTTGCACTAAGGTGTATGTTATGATTTTCGTAGATCCTTGTAGATAAATTAGGGTTGGTACTTCTTGTTGTGGGTTAGAAATGGACTATGAGAACTGAAATGTCCACTCTGACAAAAGTTATGTAAGTTCTAGAAATCTCAAATAATTCCACGCAATACAGAAATAAGCAAAAACCGCGGGGCGAAGCAGATATGCAAAACAATAAAAAAAGAAATGGAAATAAAAGACAACTTTTTAATTTGGTTTAGCATCTGTTTTCCCCTTTTTTCTACTTGGGTGTGCGGTCACAAACCGCTGTAACCAGATATCGAACCTCAGACTTCAAGGTTTGAAATCCTTTATTCTCATTACATAAATATTTATGTTACGCCATCTTTTTCAAGACTATACATATACGAATCAAGCTGTGAAATCGTTAAATTTACGTTGTAACAGCGGTCTATGATGATATCAATGCTTCTATTCTATATCAATGCGTCAAAGATTCTAATTAATATTTTGCCGTTATTTACACTAAATCGAGAATTTTGATTATCAAATATGGTGTTAAATGCGAACGATGACTCAATAAACTTATTATTCGTTTGTATATTGGCCTGGAAATGGCGTTATTTTTTAAGTAGAGTATTGTTCAAATAAAAAGGAACCGTTTTTTTTTGTGTGTGTGTGTGTGTGAATCATTAAATTTCTCATATTCGTATATAAATTCATAGAGTCAGATATTAGAAGTTTATTAATTATATATAGGGCCGGCCTAGCTCAGTCGGTAGATCTATTTTACCGATAGACGAGACCCTAACATTTACTACCACTGCAGGTCAGAATGGTCCTGGGATAAATAGCAATGAATGGTTACCTAACACTCCCTAGATCTCCAGAACCGGAGTCTCACTATCAGATGCAGTTTAGTGTAATATCCAGGACATCCCTGTGGGTTCTCTCATCGGGTGTGTTGCTCCCCCCCTCTCTCTCTCTCTCTCTCTCTCTCTCTCTCTCTCTCTCTCTCTCCCATCTATGCCAGTTCTTGTAAATCAAATCAGATCAAATCAGGAATACGTAAACTTAAATTTTATGAACATAGATTTATTTCCTCGATTCCATACTTTAACACGCTCTCGTGGGAGAACAACGCAGGACGCAATATATCTCCCGTTTTTGAGGTAATTTTATATTAAAAGAAAAGTGACATCAGTAAGGTGTCAAGTTCTTTGAACCTTATAAGAGGATTTTAATTTTTCTATTTGTTCAATAGGGCTGGTTTAGCTCAGACGGTAGAGCGTGTGCCTAGAATCTTCATACACGGAATACAGTCAGCGTAGTCTAAGACCCGCCGACAGTGCTTATTGTTTAAAGAATCCCCTCGTAAAACTAGTTGGCCACCACACCCCTTTGTTAACATCACTTTTCCAACACAACTGAAATGAGTCAGTCTTGGGTCAGGGGGTATCGCTCTTAAATATCTTTCATCTTCTTTTCTTAATACACTGTTGTGGTTAAAACTAGCTCGTTCAATTACCCGTTTGTTTCTTCTGAGAATATGGAATCTTTCTTATTCTTTGCAAACCTCCGTCTTCCACTTCCCGCACCTGCCGGGGGCAACCACAAAAGTCAAGGAAAGGCAAGGAAGGGCGATGGCAGGGCAGGTAAATAAGGCAGAGAGCCAGACGGAGTGACATTAGCAGATTTTGGTTAGTCAATAATAAATTCGGTTAAAGCCCTTTTCATTCCAGACTCAGTCGCCTTCTTATTTCGTTTTGTTTTTTGTTGTTTTTCTTTTTCCTCTTTCTTTTTTTCTATTTTATCTTTTTTTTTTATTATTATTTTTTCTCTCCTTTCTTTCTTTGCTCCCAAATGCGGATCGTGCCATTGTGATAGAGCCGAGCTGTGTGGAATAGAAGGGCATGTGTACTTGTTTCAAAGCAGATTCTCACCAGATGCTCTATTACATATTGCAGATCTGCCACCACAAAAAAGAAAAAAAGAAAAAAGAGACCAGAGATTGGGTGGATGAAAAAGAGTTAACAAGGGCAGCCTACATGCATTGATGGCATTAACTAATGTTCTTTTTCCCTTTTCCTTTCAATTTATCTTTTGTTTTTTTCTTTTTCCAATGGAAAAAAGACGATTATCCTTTCCTTTTTTTATAATGATTTTTTGAAATTCTGAGCCAATACCCCCCCCTCTCTCTCTCTCTCTCTCTTCTCTCTCTCTCTCTCTCTCTCTCTCTCTCTCTCTCTCTCTCTACTCTATCTTTCTCCTCTACTCTCTTACACTTCTCTCTCCTTCAACTCTCTCTCTTTATCTACTCCACCCCCCCCCTCTCTCTCTCTCTCTCTCTCTCTCTCTCTATGCCCTCTCTCTCTCTCTCTTTCTCCCCCTCTCTCTCTCTCTCTTTCTCTATGCCCTCTCTCTAAGGCACACCGTCTGAATTTTCTCATTCTTTCTAATCTTGAACTGCCTTTTCTTTTGTCAGATACGTTCTCAACATTCCAAGGTTAGTGAGAGGTTATTTTCTTTTATAATGACTATGAAACTTTGCATGCTGGACGACAGCTGAGCAGGGTTACTCGGCGTGGCCCGGACAGAAAAATGCAGAAAATTACGAATTTTTTTCCGTAAAAGTCCAAATTATTTTTCGCCCAACTTTAATTTTGGTCCATCTGAACCTGGTGGGTCCTGTCATCTCTACTACTAGTTTACTTTTTACTCCAGACCCTTTCTGGAGACACTGTTGGACTCTTGACCCGTTGAGGGTTAGGCGATAATCGACTTCATGCGGCCTAGAATAAAATTTTACTACTATTGATAGTTGGAACCCCGATGTCACCCTCATGCGGATAGAAGCAATTAGACTCAGAATGGTCATCCACACAGATATGAGACGAACCAAGAAAGGAATCAACTAAAACGAAGCTAAGTGCCACATTCCGTCAGGAAATGTTTCTATAGACTCTCACCCTTTTATTCCATTCAAGTTATATGTATATGTGTGTTAGAATCGACTATAACCCCTGAAAAAAGTTATAATGCCTCCTATCTCGCCGTCCCACTAAAATCCAAACAGATAGCGTCACAATGAATATTCCTATTGCGGATATATATAGACATATATGCTCGTGGACTTCCCATTTCTTTCTTCTCTCAAACCTCGGCTTCCTGAATAAAATTTCTATAAAATAATATATATATATCTTGTTGTTCTATTGCCAATTTTGCATGTGCTCCTTTCACTTTTTTTGTCTCTCTGATGGAACAGCGTGTAAACGTTGAAAGCGATAGGCGAACGTAAACATATACCGGAATATAAGTTTAGTTATCATTTTTCCAAGGTGATTTGTTTGAAGATAAGCGGCTAATGCGCTGTTTAGAAACCAGTGGTACCAAAAGCCTTTGATTTTATAGCTTACCATAATTTATCCTAACCGACGTTCTCCTGTGGAAACCAGCACATTGATACGCCAGTGGTGATTGTTCAACAAAGACCTACATTGACCAGTTCTGCACGGATCCTGGATGGTGCGCAGAGAACCTCCCGATGGCAATGAATGATAGGGACTATCAGCGAGAGATTGTCATGAATATCCGTGCTACTAGCATGGCTCTGTGATGATGATATTCCACTATTAGTTTAGAATAATTCAAAAGCTGTTCTTTTTATAAAAAGGGAAGTTCAGGTTTGCACCGCCCTATACAATGTTTTGACATTTAGCCGAGTAAATTCGATCGACAGTTTTAGCCCAATAAAAAAAATGCGGGACACTTCAAACTTAAAAAAAAATCTATTTCGATATTTTGTATCATTCTAACAGGACACGTGTTTGCCTCAAGCGTTACTGAAGATGTGCCCTTTGTGTAAATCACACAGGTACTTTTTAGGTGCTGCCAAATGACTTGAATATACAACAGGAAATACGATATGTCAGTATTTATTTGCAAAAAATATGTATATAGATATATGGGGGTGGTTGCAAGAATTGTGCAAATTATAAATATGCAAGTCATGTTCTCTATGACAACTCAAAAACTGACACTCATTTGTTTTTTATTTTTTTTATGAAGACTCGACAGCCTTTGTTGTTTAATTTTAAGAATAAGAACCCTATTTATACTGACAATCACAGATATGAATAGAAGAAGAAGAAGAAGAAGAAGAAGAAGAAGAAGAAGAAGAAGAAGAAGAAGAAGAAGAAGAAGAAGAAGAAGGTCTACTCTGACCCAGATTGGTATTATATGTTAGGGTATAATCTATGAGTCAAATAGATATGTTATAAAATTATTCGTATTAGATAAGATCTTTGGTATTATATCACGGTGCGTAAATTATTTGTATTAAGAATAGTTACTTGAAATTGTTATTGTTTGCTTATCATTACCTACTATTATGGTCAATTCACGCTAAAAAACTGTCTCGGCTAGATCAACGTACTTAAGCATTGATAAGTCTATTTAATACTTAATTGGTTGACAACTTTTGCAACAGAAGGTACTGTAAGAGCCTGTTCAATACTTAATAGGTTGACAATTTAACAGCAGGTACTGTAAGAAAATTACAGTGTGACGCGGCCAAAACGAAAATTTATTACAAGGGACTTGCTCACCCACACATGCTTATAGTGAGGTCTTACTTGAAGCACTGGTTCCAATTGGATCCCGGAAATTGAGCAGCGATGAACCTGCTCAGTACTTATATGGGTTACCAGTTATGAACATAAGGTCGCAAGTGTGGGGCATCCAGCGCGGATCAAACTCGCTATTCAGTAGTAATGGATTGTCGAGATTAGTTTACTAGCCATTCACCCAGATCAGTGAGTAGTGCGACTACTATACTCTGTTTTAAAGGGGCTACCGCCTTCCTCTTGTATGAACTCTGATTGGCACTTTGATTGGCACTTTATGACCACCAGTGAAATTTTACAGTTTTTACTGGGCTACAAAAGGTTTATTGAATGGTCCACGAAGCTGTACCATTACCTATTTCGACCATAGGTCGGGAAACACAGTTCTAAACATTCTAAAGTCTTTATGCAAAGATAAGGCAATTCTAAGTCACGATGGAAGTTCTGCTTTTCACCTGAACACTAAAATTAAGTATCTGGCGGATACCTAGATGTGTGATCTTTTAGGAATATCCAATACTGTACATTTGGTTTACATTCGGGAAGATATCAAAAATAAAATTTAAATGACAACAGCATGGAATTTTTTTATTGCATTTAATCATTTAAATAGTAGCCATTAATTTCTCTTTTCAGAGTGGCTGGATTAAGCTTTTTTTTTGCGTAGGGATTTTAATGGGGCATCCGGCGAGAATCCAGCTCACGATCCAGTAATAATGGATCTGCAAGACTAATTTAAAAAAAACTCTACCCAGGCGACGCCGGGTAGCCGCTTCTAGTATATATATAAAGGATAGTTGTTAGTATATTTGTATGTGTGTGTGTAAGTCCAGAGGAAACTCCGAAAAAAACAAAAAATAGTTAACGACAAAGTAAATATA
>CM042137.1:88750222-88777722 GCA_023376005.1 Doryteuthis pealeii | reverse complement strand
GTTTGTAGTTTGGATTTGAAATAATTTTTTTGTGACACCAGTCCTGGAACTTTTCTGACACACCGCGTATATATATATATATATATATATATAATATATATATATATATATATACGAGTGTCGGCTGAAAATTCTGTAGGATGACCAAGATACTCTCATGGAATGTGACTAAATGAGATTTATTTTTAAGTCACACTTGCGGTTAACACACTTCTTATATCAAAGTTGCAGTACTTGGAACCCATTAACAAAAAAGTCATCAACAGCAAATATGACGCCATAATAGGAACATTTCACTCCACCGTTATACATCATCATCATCATCATGTCGCACAATTAGCACGGATATCCATGACAATCTCTCGCCAACCTTTCCTATCATTCATTTTCCTAGGAAGGTCCTCTGCGCAGCATCCTACATCTTTGCTTAGTTGGTCAATGTAGGTCCTTGATGGGCGGCCCACACTAGCATGTCCGCGTGTTGGCTTCCACAGGAGAACATCGCTTATAAGCTCGTCCTTGCTTCTCCAGTAATGCCCGGCATGCCTTGTCCATCTCACTTGAATGGTTTGTGAGATGGGGGGCAGGTGGCCATATAGCTGTTTCCTCGTGGGGTGCTGCTTCCACGATTTGTTCAAGACTGCACGCAGCATTCTTGTCCAGCTTCTGTCTAGCTTATTCCCAAGGCGCCTCGTTAGGGTCCAAGTGGTGCAGCCATACAGCAGTACTGATATAACCACCGCTTGGAAGAATTGTCGCTTTAGCTTGTCAGTGAGATCAGATTTCCATATTACTTATAATTTGTTTGTGGCCGACCACGCTTTTCCTATTCGTGTATTTACATCGGTTTCTGTGAATGAGATATTACTACCTAGGTATGTGAATTGTTCTACTGGCTTAAGGGACTTACCGTTAAGTGTGGTTATGTCTCCTTTTCTTTTGAAACATATGAACTCAGTTTTATCGGAGTTTATATAAAGGCCAATATTATTTGCTGCCTTCTTTAGGCTATGCAGTAGTGACTCGGCCTGTGGCGGTGTATCTGCAAGAAGTGCAAGGTCATCAGCATAGTCGGCATCTGTGATAGTCTGTGCGGTATATTGCCTGCTTCTTGCCTTTTTTAGTGTGAAGCGTTCTTCTTTTATGGTATCTAATGACGTTCGTAGTACATAGTCTAAGCATATGATAAATATATATGGTGCTAATGTATCTCCTTGTAGGACCCCAGTTCCGATGTCAAAGAAATCTGAGTCGCCATCGGGTGAGCGTATCATTGCTTCAGTGTCCTTGTAGAGCATCATTATATCGGCAACCGTTTCTTCTGGGAGCCCGTGTGCTAATAGTATTTGTTCGATTTTTCCCCTGTGTGTGGAATCAAATGTCTTGGAAAAATCTACGAATAGTAGCGTTGCCTCTAAATTCTTTGATCGAATCCATTCTATGATTCGTCTGAGAGGTTGTGGATCGGTTTCTACGGAATCCGTTTTGGTTTTTTCTAAGAATTTTCTCTATTTCGGGTCGGATGCGATTAAGAAGAAGGGCATTATATATCTTGGTTGCACAGCACGAGCAGGGTGTGTCACAAAGTCAATTTCTCTTGCAGAGTTTAACAGATTTTAATTTAGAGTTTTCTTTCTTCTAGACCGGTTAAAGAGTCCAGTATACTCATAGCTGGATAGAGAATCTTCGGACTCATACCTTTATCAAATGTATTAGCGCGATGTGAAATGCAAACAGCCTCGTCTAGAATTTGAACTCGTCTCGACGAGACCATTACACGACGATATGTATAGGGATTTATTATTCCCATAGAACAGAACGCGATATCAGTGCTGAAACGTAAGACTGGCCCGAGACATTGGGATCTTGATTCTTATATTCTCTTATTTAAGCTACATCGGCATTTGTTTATGCATATAATGACACTTACAGACTTCGAGGTCTTAAATTCTTTCCGATGATGAAAAAGTTTATACAAAAAAAAAGAAAAGAAAAAAGAAACCTTATGATATACTCTCAACGATAGAAATTCGTCTAGCAGTTAGCGCACCTTGTATTCTCATTCATGCTGAATATGATCTTTTAGTTTTTATTTGCTAAATTTTGTTTTGTTTGGTACAGTAGTTGTTTAGAATACCGACTGCTTGTTTTTTTCTCGTTTTCTTTTTTTATTTAGATGGTCACCCAAATTAGTGTGCAGGCTTAACGCAGCTTAAAATTTGTGATCTTGCTGGAACAATATAGTTGTATATCATTCAACTTTAAAGTATGAAACAATAACAGATATAAATAAATAGAGATAGATAGATAGATAGATAGATAGATAGATAGATGAGTGAGTGAGTGAGTGAGTGAGTGAGAGAGAGAGTGTGTCAGTGATATATGAAGAAAGAAAGAAGGGAAATACATAAGAAATAAAGAGAGAACAGTAAAATAATAACGAAAGAAACAAATATAATGAATAAAAAGGGAGTTGAGCAGAGTCTTTGGTTGCAGATCCGTTAAATGAACTTAATTGTTATTAAAAAGACATTTTATGATATTTTGGAGTTAAAAACATGCATTAAAATGGATTTTAAAAGCGTCGTGTTTTCTCTGTAAAATTACGTTGAATCAAATATGGCTGCCATTATTTACAGGCTTCTTTTCGGAAAAAGAACAAAGAGACGTAACTTTCATTGCTTTAAGAGTTAAGTCCCTTTGATCACCAAACTTGTTTCATGGTGGGCCAGATAATTGAAAAAATAACGAGTCCGGGCCGCATTATTATTGTGTTCAATACTTGCGAGCCAGATCGCTTAAAATTAAACATTATGATCAATTGTAATCTTATTAAAATCTTATACATGTTCAAAATATAGGGTTTGCCTTTTTCAAAAATGTTTGTCTCATAACTTTTGATCTATTCGTTGCTTCACAATAGCTCTTTGAAAATTGAGTATCAGAACGTCTCGCGTTCCGTACGTTTTAACAAACAAATTCAAGTACCGTTGGCGGGCCTGATGAAATGCCTTCGCGGGCCAGATCCAGCCCGCGGGTCGTAGTTTGTAGACCCTTTATCTATAAGAATGTCTTTGGAATTAAATAGCTCACGAACGTTGATAAGCCATTAAATAAATAAAATAAAACTGCTCAAAGCTTTCCGCCTACATACTCGAATGTCGCTAAACTAAAAAGAAAATGAAAATCGTTTGCATTTGGGTGTTTTAAGTGCAGAGCAAGACCGTTCTTGGATTATCCAAACCTGGGATTTCTGTCTCTGTCTCTGTCTCTCTCTGTCTGTCTGTTGTCTGTCTGTCTATCTGTCTCTCTCTCTCTCTCTCTCTATCTCTCTATCTATCTATCTATCTTCGCCTTTCTCTCTCTCTCTATCTTTCTCACTCACACACACACACACACACATACACTCTCTCTCTCTCTCTTGCTCGCTCTTTCTCACTCACTCACTGAGTACATCTCTCTTCTCTGCATGCGGATCTATTTAGGGTGCCAGGAGTTAATGACAGCTGCGTAAACAAAACCCCTTCGTGATTTCATGGGGTAAGCCGCAAACAACACTCAATAATAATAATAATAATAATAATAATAATAAGAGGGACTTTAAGGACAAACAATTCGAGGTGATCAGAATAACGAAAACCAAAAAGAAAAGGTAGAAAAAAATGTAAAACCCAAAAAGGAATTACTGCGAAAACAAAGAGGTTAAAGTGGGGAAAACAGTAAATACTTTGAAGAGTTCAATTAGATATAAAGAGAAAAAGATTTCTTTTTTCAAAAGTTTTGCAGTCATTGAAAGAACCGATGGATCGATTCAATCAAGTCCACACTCGACGGTAAGCCTCTAAAGCCAATAGAACAATTCACATACCTAGGTAGTAATATCTCATCCACAGAAGATGTTAATGCACGAAAAGAGAAGGCATGATCAGCTATAAACAGAATATCAGTCATATGAAAATCCGATCTCACTGACAAGTTAAAACGACAATTATTCCAAGCTGTGGTTGTATCAGTGCTGCTGTATGGCTGCACCACTAACGAGGCGCCTTGAGAATAAGCTAGATGGGAGCTGCACAAGAATGCTGTGTGCGATCCTGAACAAGTGGAGGAAACAGCACCCCACAAGGAAGCCCCTGTTCGGCCACCGGCCCCCTATCTCACAAACCATGCGAGTAAGACGGACAAGACATGCTGGACACTGTTGGAGAAGCAAGGACGAACTCATAAGCGACGTTATCTTGTGGAAGCCAACACATGGACATGCTAATATGGGCCGCCCAGCAAGGACCTATATCAGATCTGCGCGGATACTGGATGCAGCACAGAGGACCTCCCTGGGACAATGAATAAGAGAAAAGGTTGGTGAGAGATTGTCATGGATATCTGTGCTAATTGCAGGACATGATGATGATGATTATTATTCCTTTTAAATTCAATATTGACGAAGAAACCAGGGATTGAACCAGTGTTAAAGACAATAGATTAGGGTGAATAGATTTATCAATAAGAATGTGGCACATTTCATAGAAAAAAAGGTAACCCTTTTTTCAAAACTAATAAATTAGTAGATGGTTGGTTGATTGGTTGGATTGCCGGCATGTCAACCGTGTTGGGTTATTTTATGCCAAAGACATTTTGTCTTATTCATTCTTAATGGGTATTCAACATTTTTTTAACATATTCTTAAAACTCATTTTCTATTTAACCCATTGATGGGACCCTAACAGGTAGTACCACACCGGGTCAGAGTTGACCTGGGAGTAATGGCGATGAAGGGATACTCCACACTTCGCAAGGGTCCAAAATTAGAACTTCACCATTAAATTAGTAGAAGTAGTTTTCTTTTAAACCATATGAATTAATGAATTAGTAGAATGACTTTTCATTATGTGTATTAAGGCGGTGAACATCAGTCACTAGCACAAACACCCTATCGACTGGGGCGTTAGAATACACCAACTGCACCTCTGCAGAGGGGTAAGACTCCCCAATGGAGCCACCTGTTGGCCATGGGTGGCAAGCCGTGATGCTTAAGGATTGGAGCCAAGTGGCTGAGCCGTCCATGCAATACTCCACTTTGGCCCTTACTTGGGCTAGACGGGTGGTCGGAGAGGCCCTCTTTGATCAATCGGTTGATCATGTCAAGCCCTAGCACCTATATGATTGCCCCACCCCTATTGTCCTTATGGCAAGCCCAAACCCTTTGTATCATATGGGTGCTAGAAGGCGTTGGCTGAGTGTCTACATGTCCTGGGAATGACGTTAAACTCTATCAGATGGTGAGGTTCCATTTTGGAGGTCTGGGAAATGTGAAGCACCTCTTCATCGCCATTGCTTCCAGGTTCACTCTGACCCGGAGCGGTAGTACCTGTTGTGGTCCCATCTATGGGTTAGATTGAAAAATGTGTTTATAAAAAAATTAAGAATCCATTAAGAATGAATTTATTTCAAAACTTTGTCGGCATTAAATGACCCACTGAGTTTGATATGCCGTAAACCAAACCAAACCAAACTTCTAGCACTTGTATGATAAAAGTGTGTGGAGCAAAACCCTGAATATGTGTGAATTTATTCAAGAGTAAACACTTTTTTATAAATCAAATTAAAAATGTCTAATTGCAAAAAAAAAGAAGCTTAAACTAGTCGTTAGAGCATCGGATTAGGAACCACAGGGTTCTGGGTTCGATACCGACCCTCGCCAACTCTGCATATGAGTAGCACAGAGATCTGTGCAGTAAAGCAAGGAGCTGATGGTAGGTGTGGCGCTCCACCTCAGACACCAAAAACAATCTCCTTGTTCTAGCGCTAGTGAAAAGGGGATAGACTCCCTTGCTGACTTGCTCATACCGACTTTAGGCCACTCGACGAATTTATTTTACTTTAATTGAAATTAACCCATTAAAAATTCATCTTTTTTAATAACGTTTTTAGTTTTATTTGTTAAACTATAATTTAATGTGAAATCTTAAATGCTCTTTCAGTGAAAGTAGATTCTAGGTTAAATTTGAGAATCTAGATTTAAAAGCCATTCCGAACTTCTGGATTTTTAAATAGTAACAATTATTTAATCATAGTAAAAAAATAAAACATGGGGTATGGACGTAAATGTGCATAAGTTTCTTTCAAACTAACTTTTCATTCATAAAATTCAAATTCAAAAAATAACAACTTGATTTTTTAATTTAATTAGATTTTAGTAGATAATTAAATTGCATAATTTTGGAATCCTGAATTGTGAGCCTCTTTTGAAAATAAAGTTGGGAATTTGTTGAAATTTTGAACAGGTACAGATTTAAAGGATTATTTTTAAAATAAAAAGGCATTTAGGGGAGCAAGCTCTTTTTGTTAGTAGGAATGGGTGCAACTACTAAATTAGTGAAACTAATTTTTTGAATATATATATATATATATATATATATATTATATATATATATATATATATATATGGTGTGTGTGTGTGGAGAAAAGTAGACAAACACGGGATAAATTCTTGGTACAGCTGAATTTATATATCATTTTAAAAAATAACATATTTTATTGATCAGCAATTTTGAATAGTAAAAAGAAAAGGGAGCGAAAGAAAAAAATGGAGAAATTCAAGGGCCCTTTCGACCGGTGCTTTTTCAAAAGTAACGACCGGTATATTATATATATATATATATAATTATATATATATATATATATATATATATCGCAGTGAACGTTATTAGTGTAAATGCTACAGTGTCCTATTCTATCGATATTAATCTTGTTAATCCTATATTCCAATCAGATATATGAAAAGA
Organism: Doryteuthis pealeii; assembly: GCA_023376005.1. Lineage (NCBI taxonomy): Eukaryota > Metazoa > Mollusca > Cephalopoda > Myopsida > Loliginidae > Doryteuthis > Doryteuthis pealeii. The sequence goes on along the minus strand of CM042137.1, from coordinate 88,770,937 downwards.
AACTGAAACTGATATTACCATAATACAATTAGATTCAAAAGTATAAATCCCTAAAGATATTTGAATTCTAACAGAGATATAGTGTTTTTTTTTTAAACAAAACAAAAAAGGGAGAAAACAAAAAAGAGAAATTCATTTGAGTTTGTCATTCTAAGTGCTTCGTAGGCAGCTAAGATTAGGTCAGAAAGTTGTCGTCTGTCTTCCCTTGTCACTTTACCATTAGCCATGACAGATGAAAGAACTAAAAGACAGATTCAGAGGGCAGGAGTGAGGGGGAGAGAGAGAGGGGGCAGGAGAGGGAGAGTGTGAGTGACGAATTGGGGCAGGAGAGAGGAAGGAAGGGAGGCTTTTAACTTGACATCATTACTCGAATATGTTTACTCTTTCCTCTGGCTTTCCACTTGTTTTGTCCACACTTGCTCACCATACACTCATCTTGAAGAACAACTTCCATCTTGAAGAAAGCGTGTAAAAACAAGACCTCACCAAGCAATAAGAAATGAAAAATATATTATATAAACTCGCGTCGATCTACTGTATTGGTCGACCCTTCAAAACCGTCAATTCATGGAATTCATTTTTGAACTAATTAAATCTTTAATTGTCCATGTCAGCTAAAATGAAAATTAAAGTATGAGGGAAAATGAATAACGATGAAACCGTCAAAGTATGTATTTATTAACCCCCTCTGTGCGAGCAGGATATGACACAATTTGGAGGCGTATGGTGTAATAATTAGTCGAAAGAAATGGATTTGTCGACCCGAGATCAAATCCTGGATAAGGCTGTTTGCATTTCCCATTGCGCTAATACTCTTGAGAAAGGTATGCATCAAACTACTTTCCCTCCAGCTATAGGTAACTTGTAGGGCAGACTGGACTCTTTAACCTTGATTAGGTAACCAGTCTAGGAAAAACTCTGAATTCAAACCTGTTAAACCCCGCTTCAGAAATTGACCGTGTGTCGCATCCTGTTCGTATGATACAATGTTAATTTTTAAGTGGTATTTAATAGCTTTGAATTAAGATTTTTCCTTCTTAACCGGTTGTCATACAAAGGTTAGAGAGCCTAGTCTGCCCTACTATTTACTTAAAGCTGAAAGTAGAAAACCATTAAACTTTTCCCAAGAGTATAAACGCATTATCATATTGTCTATTGATACAAAGATGGACACACATACACACCCAAGAATCTGACATTTTGATAATATCGATAGGGTTGGTTAAATTTGGCTTCTTTTTGTTATGGAATATCAACATTTTGTCATCAGGATAATGAAAAGGGTTGTTGCAAAAGACATTTTATTGTTAAAAACGGTCACAAGGAAGCATCAAAATTAGTATAAAAGAAGAAAGAAAACACACACACACACACACAATATATATATATATATATATATATATATATATATATATATAGATTGAAGTTGTATTTACCAAGATAGAAATGAACAATGAATAGAACGTTAATTTTTTCAGAATACAAGGTGTGTCGAAAAGTACAAAAAAAAAATCAATACTTTTTTGTGAAACCTTGTATATATCATCATCCTCATCATCATCATCATGTCACGCAAGCAGTACGGATATCCATGATAATTTCTTGCCACCCTTCCCTATCACTCATTGCCCCTGGGAGGTCCTCTGCGCAGCATCCAGAATCCTCGTATTGTTGGTAAATGTAGGTCCTTAGTGAGCGTCCTACGTTAGCATGTCCATGTGTAGGCTTCCACAGGAGAACGTCGCTTATGAGCTCGTCCCTGCTTCTCCAGCAGTGCCCTGCATGCCTAGTCCGTCTCACCCGGATGGTTTGTGGTAGGTGACTATATAGTTGCTTCCTTGTGGGATCCTGCTTCCACGACTTGTTCAGGACTGCACGCAGCATTCTTGTGCAGGTCCCATCCAAGTGGTGAAGCCATATAGCAGTACTGATATAACAACAGCCTGGAAGAATTGTCACTTTAGCTGGTCAGTGAGATCGGATTTCCACATATATATATATATATATATATATATATATGTGTGTGTGTGTGTGTGTGTGTGTGTGTGTGTATGTGTGTGTGTGTGTTTGTGTGTGTTAAATTTAACGTACATATGACACAATAAGAATTGAAATCACTTAACTCGTATAATCCGAATAGAAAACTAATTAACAACAGCACATCATCCTACGACAATAGATATCTATGTTGCTTCTATTTATCTAGCTTTAACGACATCTAAATTATTATTCCCGGAAATTATTGTTCCCGGAACAAATAAATAAAACAGAAGACTTTTCTTTTTCAATATTCAGTGGTATTCAAAGATATTTTCGATGTTATTCCTCAAATATTTATTGATTCTTAATTCTCAGAATTTCAGAATAAGGTATGGCATAAAATGTAAAACAAGGACATTTCTAATAAATGGTAAGATCGCACCGTCACGTATTGATTTGCCTGTCATTCAACTCATTTTATTGTGAGGGCACGTCCTGTTTCAGTCAATTTCAAAACAAAACCGGTTGTTGGTTCTATCTGGCTGTCTATCTACTTATCTTATTTACTTCATACCTATCTGTCTGTATGTATGTATGTATCTTTGTCGGTCGATCTTATTATGAATGAAATAGTCTTATGCGCAGAGTTAACCTCAAGATTTCTTTCATTTAAATATCTTAGTCGGCTCATATCTATCTATCTGTCTGGTTTTATATGTGTCTGTCTGTCTTATTATGAATGACAGAGACAGTGCAAAATATGCGTTTGCTCTATCTGAAAGATGTGATGATCGATGCTTATAACATTTATTATCCTTCATTTAATTATATATGTACACACACACACACACACACACACACACACACACACACACATATATATATATATATATATATATATATATATATATATATATATATATGTATGTAAAGTCTTGTCATGGGTCCAACGGGAGAAAATTAAATGTTTTATGAAAAAGAAGGTCCGCAAAATGGATTGTATTTTTGTAAGAAAACATTATTATTATTTCACATTAGCGACACGTGTTTTAGATGTGGTTAATTAACGCCAGAAGATCTGAAACACGTGTCACTAATATAGAATAATGATAAAAGAATTTTTAAATGAACAATCCATTTTGCAGACTTTTTTATAATATATATATATATATTGTACAGATATAGGGAGCAATATCAATCAGTAAACAGTGCTCAATATATAGATATAGATAGACCATTTTTTCTGTAGGTTAAAGTAGCGTGGACATCGAGTCCGCTGCGCATAGTTACTGACAATTTCTTGCCTATACGATCTTAAAACCAAGTGCCTTTTGTCTGAAGATCGCATAGGTGAGAAACTCTCAGTAACCAGGCGCAACTATATATACACGATCTTAGTCTATATATATATATATGAAAAATATATGGAAATTAATCCGACAGTATGAAATATAACATTTTGAAAAAACATATGATGTTTGTTATGTGATTGCTGACAGGCCTGTTTCGACCAAAACGATAAGTTGGTCTTCATCAAAGAGCGACATAGACGAGAAGAAAATATCCGTTAAAAAGACTGTTTACAAAACGAACGCTGATATCAACCGCTTTCTTCAAATTACCATGTGGACTTCAAAATGTTATATTTCATTAAGATACCAACACTGAAAATTTCATTAAATTCTGTTAATTCCCTGATTTTTGGTATTTTTTTCTTTCGGCAGGGTGACATACGACGGTGGAATTTAGGTCCGTTAAGTTCGATTTAACCGAAATTTAAGTAGGATCATTCATTCATTCATAGAAGAAAGGAGAAAAAGAAAAAAAAAAAAAAAAAAAAAAAAAACAAGGTAGCACTGTATTTTTTTCTTTTAATGCTCGGTGTATACTTATTTACGGGCGATATGAAGCGACTCCTATTTGGAAAGAATTAATCATATGTGTGGTCATGCGCAATAGACGTTTAATAATAGGAAAGAAGAAAAAAAAAACAGAAAAAAAGGAAAATTAAAACGAGGCAGATTTTGCATTCAAAATGGCAACACAGATTTTTAAGTGAAGAGATGACGAAGCCGATGGGGAAAGGAAGTTACAGTTTTAGAAAAAAATATTAAAGGAAAAAAAGGTGAAGGATTAAAAGGTTAGCAAGCCAAGTGATAGAATAGAAATTAGAAGCCCTTGTGGTCAGTCCTCTTCTCTCCCAACTACATTCTATATTTTTTGGCATCCCACAATTCCTAGTTCTCGCTTCCTGGTCTTCAAACTCTTACCCTCTTTTCCTCTCTTGCCTGACGGCTAAGGAAGTCGGCTTCTTAAGCACTCTTTACTCATCCAATTTCTCATTCTCCTGACTAAGGACTTTTCACTCCTCTTTCCATTTTTCTTTTTAACCAACACTCGAAAACCTAACTAGTACCCTCCACCCCCCACTTTTTTCCTTCATTATATTCGCTCATCAACCCTGCATGACTGGAATTGTTCACCCTAAGAAGATCTGTATCTCACTTCCTTCCGTGGAGACAGAAAATTGAGTGCAAAAGGCGAGGATGTCGCCACTTTGATACATCCTCGACTGACGGACACAAATGGTTCTTAAATAAAGTATCACCAGGTGTCCGAAAGGAGGAGCGGTTCTCCCGACCCTTGGTGACTCGTTTTCCCTTAACTACTCCTCACCTCTTGCCCTGTCCACTCCGGGCAAAGGTTCGTTCACCCACCCGGTTGGCCTGATGTCTCTGGCATTACTTTTTCTGATTCAGACTTGTGAGACGATGACCACGATACACTTAGACATGAACGATGCTGACGGCCTCATCTGTGTGTCTAATGCCACCATTAGTGCTTGGCACTTGCAAATTCAAGTGGTCTGGAGTTTCGTTTTTGAATACCGAGTGGGTGAGACTCGTTATCACAATAAATAGCAATGAGAACATTTTGATGTTAGATTATATAATGCTAGTAAAATTGTGTAAGTTTATCAGAAACTTGTTAGAAAACACAAATTGCACCTCTGCAAAGGGGTAAGATCGCCCAATGGGGCCATCTGTTGGCTGTGGGTGGCGACGCGTGATGTTTAAGGATGGAAACCTGGTGGATGAGCAGTCCATGACATGCAACACTCCACTTTTGCCCTTATTTGGGCTAGACGGGCGGTCGGGGAGACGCCCTCCGATCAATCGGCTGGTCACGTCAAGCCCTAGCACCTATGGTCGCCCCCAACCCTATTGCCATTATGGCAAGTCCCAATCCTTTTTATCATATGTGAGCTAGAAAGCGGTGGCCGAGGGTCTTCATGTTCTGGGAATGACGTTAAAGCTTTGCGTAAACTGATACAAAAGCCTTGAGTTGCTTGCAGTAAATGCTATCACCTATGCTCACCTACCTAGTCACGGAACAAGTTCATCATTGCTTAACTTCATTGATCTGATGAAAGCTTGACGAGATCGTAAGTGAGAAGGATTAGTTTGTCGTGGCTAACGATCCCAACAAAACTTTTTGGCGCCGAGAGAATAAGTTTTAGATTCGGCAGAGATTTCAGAGCGAGCGGACGTGAAAGTCGCTCGCCCTGAGCCGGTCTCGAACCGCGGCAGATGAATATAGGCTGGGTTGCGAAATAAAAACTTTATCATAAAACACCCAAGTCTTGTTAATTGTTTAATTCAAACAAGAATGACCAGCCCAACACGGAAAAGCAACCCCAGAAGAATAAGCACGAGAAAACAGATCAACAAGAGAAGGTGGCGGCCGAGTTAGACAAAATAAGTAGAGTTAACAAGTAAGACATCATCTATTATCGATTATTATCTCTACTAATCTACCCCCCCTCTCTCTCTCTCTCTCTCTCTCTCTCTCTCTCTCTCTCTCTCTCTCTCTCTCTCTCTCTGCCCGTTTTATACCCGATTTTGAACGAGTATATAACCAGTCTAAGCTAACCAGTCTAGGAGAAGGAAAATTAAATTCAAACCAGCTGTACTTTGCTTAAGAAATTGACCTTATGTTACATCCTACACGTGATGGAGAGCTTAGATAAATACACACAGCCCCTCTGACTGAAAAATGTGTTAAACTATTTCAACCCCAAAGTATACTTTCACATAACTAGAGCTAGAAAAATAGTAGCAATGACCCAAACAGCCTTCATCAAATGATGTCACAGGGATCAGGTATGATTGAATTTCTTCTTTTTTTTTACAATTATTGTAGGGCGTTCCTGAAATACCTCACGATAACACCAGGTTTTGTTGGCTTACAATCGAAGGGTGGGCTTGCATGTCGGATACATGCGGATGCCGCCTCTGCCGAATCTTGAAGCCTCTTTATATACTTCCTTTTTCCTGGTGTAGACTTTCCAAGTTTAGGAAAAATATGCTGAAACCGAGCAGGCGATAAATCCCCGGCATCCCACTTTGATAGGAAATATATTCATTATCCAGTCATATTTCCGGCATTCTTATTGCATAATTTGCTTTTTTTCCAGCTTACGTTCGGGAGGCCAAACGATGTTTTTTTTTTCTCAGAAGGAACCGTAAATTCAACGATGTAAATATTTTTTTAATTGATGACATAATAAACTCTTTTTGCATATAGGTATATGATATCAAATATTCCTATTTGATACTAATAATTTGCACACACATTTCATGTATGCCTATCTAATACTAATAATCATATGGTTTCAAGTAATTATTTCTATTCAATAATAGTCATTTGTTTGCACCCACTTATATCAATATAAAATATGCCGAAATCAATATTTTTTTACGAGTAATCATATAGTTTCAAAAAAGTAACCCTTCTAAAATATACTCACTTTCAAAGTAGGGACTTTTAGGACACTACATGTGAAGTAGAATAAAGACTTTAAGGAGACATGTTAAAGTACTAGAGCATACAAACAGGTACACACACACACACACACACACACACACACACCACCACACACACACACACATATATATATATATACTTCTATTTTCATGGAAATCAAACTTAAACTATTTTATGTGAATGTATGAATAAAAATGATTTGTAGAATATACGTTTCCTGTTTTGACATGTTTTGTAACATTCACGTGTACATAAAAAGAAGAACGAAAAGACCACTTAATAAAAGCATATGTATTTCATTTCCAACCGAAATTAATACATTAAACAGAAAATAAGACAAGCGAAAAAGATTGTTACTATCTGTAACATCAGAATCTTGCCTAGAACAATAACATAATCGCTTTGAACACCAGATTGTATCGGCCAAGCTATGACCGAAGTCCTTCTCACTCTAACAGCATGGTACCTTTATTTTTACTATCTTAAGGTTTGCCATTTTTGTTTACTGGCAATTGGCGTTCAAACACTAGTGTCTCACTTTACCCTTCTATTTTATTTATTTATTTATTTCGCAAACATATTAATACAGACAGACAGAATTACAACCAAATTCATGAATATATGAGTATATTACATCCATAAGAATTAGTATTACATTCATGAAAACTTAGTATATTACTTTCTCAAAAAAGTAATGTAATTACATTCATGAAAATTAATATATTACATTCGCGAATGTAACATGCCAACAACATGACAACATGCATTCGCATGGAAAGCGTATTTCCTAGTCACAGCTTAGCACGATTTGCCCAAGGAAAAAAAATCTTTATTCAGGGTTATGACCTGCCGAAGACAGATGAAAATGCAGGCGTTTAGTGACATGTCCCAATAAAATATTGGCAACTAATTAAGATTTGCTTTAGGCGAACAGTCTTTCCAAATTAACTGCATCGGTAGATCATATCAACTTATAAAATTTAAATAAATATAAAATCATTGTGAAAGAATGATAGTTGCTTACGTATCATTTCCTCGTACGGTATAAATACAAAATACGAGACAAGGATATTTGCTTTTCACATAGCACTAATACCCTTGAGAAAGGTATGAATCCATATTCTCCATCCAGCAATGGTTAAAATAGTAGGGTAGATATGGCTCTTTAGTATAACCGGAGAAGGAAAACTCTGAATTTGAAAAACTTGAGGTCAGCCGTTGATTAGGTTTGTGGCATTTCTTATGCACCAATTCTTTCCTATCGATTGTGCCAAAAAGTGCGGATGGTCCGACACAAACTTTCACCACTATAAACAAAATACTGTGTAGTTTGTTCACTGGATGAACTCTCAGGCGTCGAATCAACGAGAGAGTCCAACCATAAATACAAAAACAATTCACGACGAAATGATGACAAATATATTTATTGCCAGAGCAAACTTAATAGAAGAAAATACAAAATATAACACCAGATACAAACAAGGGCTCATACATACGAGAAGAAAATAACAGATTCAGAAAAATCCGAAAAAATGTGAAACAATATATAGAAAAGTGAATAAAAACACAAAAAAACGATTCAATTAATATTTCGTCTCTGTTTATTCAGAAACGTAATTATATTTGTTTATGCAAATTATTATGTAAGTGAGGAGGAGGTAAAAAGGGATAGGCGGAAGAGAGAGGAAGGAATGTAGAGGAATAGTTAAGGAGGGGGCAAATGTCCGAACGTGTATAGAAGAAATGTTCAAATAGGAAAATAGTTCTTTTTAATAAATAAAAATCATAAGGCTGCCGGTAAAAGATAAAAGTATAAACACTTATATGTAGACCATGTTCTTGTGTACAATGCTACACGAGGGTAGGTATTCATAGCTCCCTGTGATATGGACAGGAAATGCAACTGGTACAACTCGGGAATAGAAGTTAAAAGGGACCTTTGATTTGGCAATTTATACTACTACCCGCTACTCCCCCTATTCCCTACAGGCACAAATGGGAGGCAATTACCTCTCGTGTCCCCTAACGTCAAATAGAAGAACCATGGCAAGTAGGGAATGTTCTCCTTATATCATCTAAGTGGGCATTTTAAAAAATCCTATCATACATTCTGATAAGACATATTTATACCATAAATTATTCAATTCCGAAATTAGTCTCTTTTGTAAGCAATTTCATGGTTTAAAGTAACTATCTTATATAATAGAGGCTAGACGGGTGGTAGAAGATGCCCCCTCTGATCAATCGGCCCTAATACCTATATAATTGTCCCGACCGTATTGCTCTTATAGCAAACTCCAACACTTTTTATCATATATGTGATAGAAGGCTGTGACCGAGGGTCTTAGTGTCTTGAATATGACGTTAAACTGTATCTAGTTGTCAGCTCTGGGGAGTGTAGAGTACCCTTTCATTGCCATTACCCCCAGGGTAGTAGTACATGTTAGGGTCCCATTTGTTGGTTAAATAGATAAAAAAAAAGACTTTAGAAATGTGTCTAAAACTAATTTGAATACCCAACAAGAATGTATGAAACAAAACGTCTTTGGCATGAAATAACCCAAGCATTGACATGCCAACCAACCAACCAACCAACCAACCAACCTTATAATGATGGATTTTTTTTTTATGTCTGAAACAAAATCTTATGTCAACACCGACATCAAAATACCGTTAATTATTTACGATATATCCACAATGATAATTAGATAATCATTATTTAGTTTTAATTAGCATTAGAGCTGAGTTAGATTTACCTTAAAATAGTTCATGCTATTAGAACATCTAAAAATCCGGTAATGTGTGTTATATATCACTAAGAAATAAAGATTTACATAGTATATGGCATAGTGTCGTCTCTATTTTCAAATTGTTTTTTAAGAAAACTTGTCTTAATAAATATTTACTTGGCGTTATTGATTTCTAATATTGTTATTCTCAAATATATTAAAAGCAACCCTATGTATAATTTCATATAGAAATCAACTATAATAACATTAAAATGGGTGTAATCTTTTGATATAATAATACTTAGTAAACCATTATAGCTTCAAGTATACAGCCTTATTAGAAAAATACAAGGTGTGTCATAAAAGTATCGAGTTTGAAGCTGTATTTACCAAGATAGAAAGGAACAATGAATGGAATGTTAATTTTTTCAGAATACAAGGTGTGTCAAAAAGTACAAAAAATTTCGATACTTTTTTTAAATACTTTGTATATACACGGTTATGTGGTATTACATATTCTTTTCTAATACAAATAATTTTCAAACAGATCTTTTGACGCAAACAAGATACACTAACAGGTACTACCACTCCATATCACAGTAAACCTGGCAATAATGGTAACGAAGGTTTGTGTTTACACTACCAGGAGCCTCACCAGCGGATGCAATTAAATGAATGTTTCAGGAGTGTATAGCTGTTTATTTAAGCCATTTTTTGGCGTTTATTCATATATGCCAGGGGTCATCAAACTACGGCCCGAGAGCTGGATCCGGCCCACGAAGGCATTTTATCAGGCCCACCGACGGTACTTGAATTTGTTTGTTAAAACGTACAGAACGCGAGACGTTCTGATACCATTTAAATTTCAATTTCAAAATTGAAATATGTGAAATCAACCCATCGAACGAAATTGACTGATAAACATTTGAAATCAATTCTCTTGATTGGATGTGGCAATTCTAAATCAAACATTATCGATATCTTGAAAGGCAAACTTCAGTTTCACAAATCTCACCAAACCTTTCTGTTAATGTTGCGTTCTTTGATAATGTTTTGAGAATAAATATGTTGGTTAAATTTGTTTTTGTGCATCTTACACCACTCATCCATGAGTATAACATGGAAAGATAAATTTTGTTTTACATCTTTTTCTCAGAGCTTTCGTTCTGGCCAACAAGTATATGAACACAATAATAATGTGACCCGCGCTCGTTATCTTTTTCAATTATCCGGCCCATAGTGAAAAAAGTTTGGTGATCCCTGGTCTATGCAATTAACCACCGCCTGTCAGTGTTTGAATGTATAAACTCCATTGTTAAAACGTATGAGCATTATTTCTTTAGATATGTTTATAACTGTATGATTGTGTGGCTGTTTGAAAATCTGGGGGAAAATCTATACTGCTTACGGCTGAGCTGCATTTTCCTTTTTTAATTCATTTCAAAGATAAGGGCGATTCCAACAGCGAAACCAATTACCTGGTTCATAAGTCATGAAGTATTTTACAATAAACTTACTGTGACGACCAGATACAAACGAAGGAACCATGTCACGTATCTTAATTACATATAAAACAATAGCACATACCAACTGACTCTTTTTACATACAGACGTCATAAGTCCGTATTGCAAATTAAACATAACCCAGTCGTCATATATATATATATATATACATACACACACACACACACACACACACATATATATATATATATATATATAGAGAGAGAGAGAGAGGGGGGTGATTTACCGAGGAATATAATATCAAGTTAGTCACAAATTCGATCGTCGATAAATGATAAACCGAATAAGTGAGGTTATATAGAATAGAGAGTGCTCAATAGATAGTAGAGCGGATTTAGTAAAACTTATAAGCAGAAAACCTACTTAAGTTTCACCCAAGGATCACCAGAGTTAACTGCAACGAATTAATTAAAATAATTGATATACATATTAATTAAAGAATTTATATATATAATTAATTAGAATATATTGATATATTAATCATATATATAGTTGATTAAAATAATTATATATATGTGTGTATGTGTGTGTGTGTTTTGTGTGTGTGTGTGTGTGTAGAAAATAGAAAAACACAAAGTATTCCAAAAAGATGAATTTATTCTTGATGGCGAAGTCGATGTTAAAATGTTTCGGGTTTTTAATAAACCTTCCTCAGCACTTTAAGATGGAAAGATTATTGTCTGAACAGTGATGGATGCTTTTTTTGAGTTACACAAAAAATTGGGTTGTTGTATCCGTAGAAATTCTGGACAGCACTCACTTCCAATTAAAAAAAGGCATCCATCAATGGTCTTTCTTTTCCATATTAAAGACATACGTAGGTAGGTACTAGTGTTTTAATATATATGTATTTACCAACCCCTCCACTCGAGCAGGATGTTACACAATGTCGATTTCTTAAGCGGAGTGTAACTGGTTTGAGCGTGAAGACCACAAATCTTTCTCTTTGTTCTAACAATGTAATACGTACATTTGCTCTCTCCTGTCAACAGGACATGGGGGGGGGGCTCGTCCCCCCACAATGTCTTATAACACTTTACACAAGAACTCAATTATACATGTAATTTTTGGGGAGGAGGGGTAGTAGTAGGAGCTTTCAAAGTTGTTTTGTCGAATGAGAAGATAGCCCCTATGGTTTGAATTCAGAGTTTTCCTTCTCCAATACCGGTTGCCATACCAAGGTTAAAGAGACCAGTAAGCTCTGTTATTTACTTATAGCTGGAGGGAGAATAGTTAGATTCATACGTTTCGCACGTGAAAATGCTATGTGAAATGCATACAGCCTTGTCCAGGATTTGAACTCGTGTCGTCGTGCACATTTCCTACGACAGTAACCATTGCACTACGGACACCTCTAAGCGTATTAATATATAGATTATTGATTACCTACTTTTTCGAATTTATGATTAACATTTGATAGGGTTCTGGGAATTCAATGAGATTGTGTATTCGACTGATATTAAAAGAAAGTTGTAATACGACATCAATAGATTTCGAGTTTTTTATAGTTAATACTTGCCCCTCGCCTCCACCTCCTCATCTTTGCTCATGTGTTCACGATTTGGGACATCTAATGAACTCTAGCAGACTCCCCGTGGATTACGACCAAAAATACGTGTTAATCGACGCTTAGAACACTTTGTTAGGAGAGTGTTCTCAAACGACGTCGCTTAGCGTAACGTTTGCGCTTATAAGAAACGAACTACACCCCATTGACTTCTGGCGATCCCGTTCCTGTCTCTTCATATCAATTTAATTAATTTGTTCTGGAGCCATCTAAGTCATTATTTCTTTTCTTTTTAATCTATCACACACACACACACACACACACACACACACACAACACATATAATATATAATATATATATATATATATATATATATATATATATATATATATATGTGTGTGTGTGTGTGTGTGTGTGTGTATGAATATAAAGTTATAAACCTAGACATATGAATATTCATTAGTCGAAATATGTGTCGATACAAAAGAAAGAAACATTTATTGCATTCATATAATAATTTGTCGTTTTCTTATAGCATTTTTTTTTCTTGCTTAAGAATTCGTCTATCATGATATATAAATCTTTTAAGTTATAAAACCGTCGAGTAATAAAACGGATGTTTTGTATAAGAATTCGACAGTAGATCTACTCAAATGAATAAAACATGACGTATCTCTTTAGCCTATTTTTTTATCAATTTACCTGCGTACATTAATGTATGTATGTCTGATGCGCATATATACATAAACACGCTTACACACATCTATATGCATAGCTATATCTCAGTTTGTTCATATCCATATATTTATGTCTCGGTCTGTTCATATCTATCTATCTATCTATCTATCTATCTATCTATCTATCTATCTATCTATCTATGTCACAGCCTGATCATATATATATATATATATATATATATATATATATATATATATATATATATATATATATATATATATATATATATATATATATATATATATATATATCAGGAAATATATATATATATATATATATATATATATATATATATATAGGAAAAATAACAGAAAAGTTTTAGATTTTTAGATAAATTGTCTAGTAGCTCAGATGCAATTGATGGGAGCTACTATAAAATTTCTCTAGGTTCCCTGAAATAGTCTATAATGCTAAAAATCTAAATCTTCTGTTATTTTTTCCGAATATAATTTTTCTCTGTGACTGACAATAAGAGTACACATTGAGCTCTGCAAACTACGGCATTTAAAAGACTACTATCGTAAGGAATATTTCTTCACCTGATCTTTGGATTATATATATATATATATATATATATATATATATATATATATATATATATATATATATATATATATATATATATATATATATATATATATATATATATATATATATTCGGTCTGTTCCTATCTATCTATATATCTATACATAGGTCTGTTCTTATCAATCCAAATATCTGTATATCTGCCTGTTCATATCTATCTGTATATAAGACTGTTCATCTCTATCTATATCTCTATATATCGGTCTGTTCATATCTATATATCTAGATCTAGATTTATTTAAATCTATCAATAGATAGTTTTGTTCATGTATGTCTGCATATCTATATCTCCGTCTGATCATATCTATATATTCAACTATATATCGGTCTGTTCAAGGGTCTAGTTCTGTTCATATCTATATCTATATCTATCTATCTATATATATATATATATATATATATATATATATATATATATATCAGTCTGTTCATATATATGTTTATATATCTATCCCATTTTGTTTATATTTACCTATATATCTATCTCAGTTTGTTCATATCTATCTATATCAGTCTGTTTTTTTTTTCATTTTGTTTTTCATAGCTATATATCAGTCTCATTATTTTGCATATATACGAGTTCTTATTTTTGAATTGTTACATATTCATAATTCAGCTCAATCAGTTTAATGTCTGTAGAGTTTGATAATAAATAATAATTAACAATGTCAGTTTGGTTGTAGAATGTCCAATTAGAAATTGTAACATTCTGGTATTTTTGGTTTAGGTGAAAATTACCTTTATTATTTCAAAAATTGTCAGGAATGTACATATCTCTGGGTAATACTATTTCCCAATTTCTTTATATCAATTTTATTTTTCATGTATATAGATACACATACACCCAACACAACCATGAACATAGACACATATACACGCACAACACACACACACACACACACACACACAAGTTCTTTAGAACAAAAAAAATTACAAACACACACATACACACACACGACCTATCAAATATCAGAAATCTAACAAACAATATCAGTTATTAATATAACAAATAGATGACCATAAAATCTCAACACCTTAAAATTGAAAATCTATAATCTACCACACAGGAACAAAACACCTGCTAAAACACATATGTTAAAAATTAAACCCTCTACACTCCTACCAAACCGGAAGGGAGGGGTTAGATACTTTTTATATATATATATATATATATATATATATTATATATATATTATATTTCATATTCTGACAGAATATGGTTAGTGAATGCCTGAAGAAGATATCAGAAGATCGGAAATACGTGTCACATATGTAAAATAAGAATAAAAACATTTTTTTTCAAAAAACATAATCCATTTTGCGGACTTTCTATTTTATGAAATATTTAATTTTCTCCCGTTGAACCCTTACACTAATACCCTTGCGAAAGGTATGAATCCAACAATTCTCCCCCACCCAAATATGGGTAAATAGTAGGGCAAACTGGGGTCTTCAACCTTAGTATGGCAACCATTCTAGTTGAAGCAAATCTCTAAATTGTAATTGTAAAATACTGTTATAATCTGCTAAAAATCTGACTTTGTTTCGGTTGGTTATTGGTTATTGTTTATTTTTTTACGGCATGCCAACCACTTTCAGGTCATTTAATGCCGAATCAAGTCATTTTGATATTTGGTTTTACATACAGTACCTACAGTTGCCTAAATGATCAATCACCTAAGTAGGGAACAGACTCATCGCTGCTTAACTTCGGTGATCTAACGAGAACCGGTGCTTTTAACGTGACTTAACCGTAAGTGACCTTACTATACTGCTCGTAGTAGTGGTGTTGGATAAATACATATAGCGTGGTACTTGACTTATGAGTGTCCCAACTTACGAGTTCCTCGAGTAATGGGCAGTCATTTTGCTTTGTGTTGAGAGCTAAAAGGTATGTGCGAGCTTCTATTGATAAGTTCACTAAAAAAAACATTCAAGTTTTCAAATTTATTACACCAAAGAAAAATATAATAAAATAAATATTTGATAAAAAATAAACGTTAAAATATATCACAGCACATAATTCATTACATTCTATTTTAAGCTCTAAGAAAAAAGAAGACAAGTGAATGGGGAGAGGGAGTGGAAAGGTTTGGTTTGGTTTGGTTTGTTGATTTTACGGCATGTCAACCCTTGTTGGGTTATTTTAGGCCGACTATGTTTTGTTCTATTCATGCTTTATGGGGTATTCATTTTTTTTCAAAGTCAAATTTTTAAAGCACATTTTTAATACTCATTTTGTTATGTATTCAGCCCATTGTTGGCACCCTAATACGTACTATCACTCCGGTCAGAAAGGAACTAGGAGTGATGGCGATAAGGGGAGACTCCAGATTCTCCAGAGTTCCAGAATTGAAACTTCACCACTAGTTTAACGTCATTCTAGGGCACTAAGACCCCCAGCCATTACCTTGTAGCACGTATATGATAAAAAGGATTAGAGGGTTACGATAAGGGCAATAGGGTTGGGACAATAATATAGGAATACCTCTTCATCGCCTCTACTCACAGGTCTACTCTAACCTGGAATGGTAGTACCTTTTAGGATCTCATCTATGGGTTAAATAGAAAAAATGAGTTTAAGAAAGTGTGAATAGATGTGAAACTAAAAGGCACTAACATTCCGGGTTGGAGTAGACCTGTGAGTAGTGGCGATGAAGAGGTACCCAACACTCCCCAGAGCTCCAAAATTGGAACTTCACCATTAAGTGCAGTTTTTACGTCATACACAGGACACGAGTCGAAAGAATATAAGGAGTGAAAGGGAGAAAAACGAAGACAGAAGGAAAGAATGGAAGAGAACAGAAGTGGAGAGTGAAAATCAAAAAGGAAGTATAATAAGGATAGAAGGGAGAAAGAAAAAAAAATAGAAGACAAGCTTTTTTTTATAATCAATCTAGGTCAATAGTATTTACTTCGGCTTCGTTTTTTTTTATTTGAAGTCATATAGTGGAGTGTATACGGAAAATTAAAAAGCGGCCAATTAGATATAATATAAATCGGGGACATTTTTTTTAATTTTCTAAAATTAATTGTCCAAATTAAGAGATGCTGCTGATTTCATCTCATCTTATCACTCTATCTGTTCTACGGTTTTTGGAAAGTTATATAGTTATTTATTAGGGGTCGGTTTAGCTCAATCATTAGAGCAACCGCCTAGTATTCGCAAGTTTCCTGGTTCGATACCGGTTCCAGCCAACTCAGCGCATGGGTAGCACAGAATAGGTAATCTGATCTGTGCGGTATAGTAAAGAGCTGACGGTAGGCACGCGCTCCGTCTCAGGAAAAACAATCTTCCTGATCTAGCGCTAGCAAAACGGTGATAAAAAAATCCTCGCTGTCCTGCTGATACCGACAATGGGCCACACCGCCATCAACAGCTTCTTATAGTTATTCACTAAGCTTGGATTAAATGTGGGGCAAGGACTGAAGTATGGGGCGCCGAATGAGAATCGAACTCACTAACAAAGTTATATAAGGAGTCCCCCACAAGAAAATATGTTTATGAACCACTGACTTCGGCCATCATATTTATTAGGTTTCACTGTTGCCCTTTATAAAGAATAATGCAGAACAGGAAGACAATGGAATCTGTTTTAAAGAAAGCCTAGCTGGGTTTTCAAATTGAGGTCACAGTCAGCGTAATTTCACGATGGGATAAACGACGTTTTCTTTTACGAAAATACTGGATGCGTTCTAGCCTTTTAGTTGTGTCCCTATTCCGAGCAAACGCAATTTAAAGATTTTTATCTGGATTTTTATGGTTTTAGGTTGCTGATTGTTCAATAGGATACATTTTCGTTCTCATCGCTTATGTTCCACTGAGTATTAGACATTAACGGAGCTCAAACAAATTGAGCGCCCGAAACAGTGAGCGCCCTTTGAAGGTTTGTTTTATTTTTTCTGTTTTTTTTTTGTTTTTTTGTTCCATTTTTTTTATTTGCAGGAAACAAAGCCGTGGAAATGTCAAAGGCAACCCTCTCCTCGAGGCGGGTAGTTTTTAAAAAGGTTGAAAGCATAATGTCAGAGCTGTTTTGCTTAAGGTCACGGTGTTCAGGTGTATCGTCTGGTTTCAATTTACTCTTTCATTTTTGCTGAATGATTTTTTTAAAGCATAAAAAATCTCTTAACACGATTTGTTTTCCTTTACCAGTTTTCATTTCCCCACTTCGAATGGAAAGTGCCACTTCTCTTTCAGGAGTTTCGATGATTGTGTCTCTCCTCAATTTCTACTCATAATGGAATTTAAAAAATCAAGTCTTTTTCAGAAGTTTATGGGATTATGACTCTCCACAGTTTTCTTTAACTCTTCATTTTTCTACTCATAATGGAATTTTAAAAAATCCAGTCTCTTTCAGGAGTTTGCATAATTATGTCTCTCAAAAGTATCCTTCATCGGTATTCATTCTCAACTTATAATAGCATTTTAAAAATCAAATCTCTTTCAGGAGTTTGGATGATCGTGTCTCACGATGATCCACATCTTACTGAGTATTCATCGCAAGAGTACAATTAGAAGACTGTTTGAATATCTTAAATATATATGGTGTGCTGGAGACCACAACTTAAATTAATGGACTCTTCGTGACAGCGTGGATTCAATCATCCAATCAACACGCTCGAATACGTGATTGGTTACCTTTTGAATGGCCTTCATTGAAAGGCGTTTAGTTGCTCCTGCTTAACACGGCCCAAGGGATCAACAACCAAGGATTCTGCTTAGCACTGAGGTTTCGGCTTAACACTGAGGAACACAAGGATTCTGCTTAACAGCGAGGAACCCAAGGATTCTGCTTAACACTGAGGAACCAAGGATTCTGCTTAACTCTGAGAAACAAGGATTCTGCTTAACACTGAGAAACACAAAGATTCCACTCAAAACGGATCAAACTTAATGCTACAAGGGATCTCTACTGTAAAGTGCTTTCACCTGCAGCCTAAAAATAGCCACAATAATTTTAACAAAGACATGAAGGACATAAAGTAAAATATGACAGCACAGCCCCACACCACATGAAAAGAGAAGTTTCATAAATGCTTTGACTAATTGAAAACTCTCTGGAGTAAGTGTGTTCAATTCCAAGGAGATTATTTTGAATAAAAGTTACGTTTCATTCAATATTCAATTCTGTCTTGATAAATGCAGCTTCAGTATAGACAATTTTTGAACACACCTCGTATATACATATACATATATGAATAAACGTCTAAGAGCCTTTACATTGACATCTGGTCGGTTAATTTAAAAATGGTTCGTATCATTAACTTTTTCCTTTTGAGGAAAATGTCGACTAGAATCAAAAGCTGGAAAAATATGAAGATCTGCAATAAGAAGAAAGCAGGAAACATGGCTGGATAACAAATGTATTCCCTATCGAAGACAGATGTAGACGTTTCATCGCCAAATTTCTCGTCAGCAGACCTTAATGAAAAAAGAGTATAAAAACTGTCATGACTTCAATGGAACAAGGAATGATATTAAGTTGATATAAGATTGGACACAATTTGCTTTCTCGTGAACGTGTCAGCCTTACATACCTAATGGTGAGGTATTGGTGGGGATCTTTGGTTTATTGATAATGACGTTTAGGCGATGAAACCATGCCTGACCCATTTGATGCAGAGTTTGTTTTTTTTAGAAAAAAAAAGAATATTTCCTGACCACCCACCTGGCTAGATTAACACTGTTTTTGGGGTTTTTTTTTATTGCGTACGGATTTTTATGGGGCATCCAGCGAGGATCGTACTCACTATTAAATAGTAAAGGATCTGCAAGACTAGCTTGCTAACAATTACACTACTCTCTCTCTCTCTCTCTCTCTCTCTCTGTCTCTGTCTCTGTCTCTGTCTCTGTCTCTCTCTCTCTCTCTCTCTCTCTCTCTTCTCTCTCTCTCTCGTGTGTTGGGGAGAGAAATTCAAAATTCGTTCAACACGAAGACTTAACACTCAGTCTTGCTGATTATTCCTACTGAAGAGACGTCGATATACATATCAACGAGCTGGGCAGATACAAGATAATTTGGCGCCCAAGGCAAGCCTTTAAATGCGTGTCTCTTGAAAATGCGCGCCCTCTTCATAATCAAGATACAGTAGTCCATAATTAGATTGTTTCTAATGCTAAAAATACCATTGATAACATAATTTTCATCTTGAAAATTCCATATGATGACATCATATCTGCAGTTGATGAATTTTTAAAAACCTTTTTTGATCAAAGGGATTAAAATACTACAAAACTAATGGAAGAAGTGTGTGGATCACAAGAACCCAGTGCCGGATGTGAGGGGATTCATACCGAAGGGTATTAGTTCAAATGTAACCGTAATAGTGCGACTGTAGAACTCACTGTCGACAATGTCACAGTCCAACACGTTAACCACTACGCCACGGCGTCTCGCCGTAAGCAAAGAAAAATCAAAAGAAAATTGTTATAAAGAACATTGGTTTTTAATGAAACACGCATGCGCGTGCTTATGTATATATAAAGGTTGAATTTTGAAGAGCAATTTTTTTTTCAAGTAAAATGTGAATGTCAGCTTATACATAAATAATACTTTTTTTTAATATTGAAATTCAAAAAAACTGAAAATATATTAACATTAAGACACCGTTGCCGCCAAAAACCAATTACAAAATCAATTACATGAATGATTTCGTGACCATAAATCGGGAGTTGATCTTCACACGAAATCGACTTTAGCACTAATATATACACTTTTACTGTCATATATATATATATATATATATATATACTTCTAAACTGCCGGTGTGGAAAAAAAAAAACAAGTAACTCAGTCTTAAAAAAAATCCAAACTGACATCCG
>CM042137.1:88725222-88740222 GCA_023376005.1 Doryteuthis pealeii | reverse complement strand
CAAAACAATTTCATTAATAATTGAGGTTTAAATAAAAAATAAAAATCACGGAGTATGGGGAAAAATAACTAAGAAATTGTGACTTGAGTAGTCATATAGTTTCGGTTACACACAGACAAACACACAATCTCCATTTTGATTTTTTTCTATAATGAATGGGGTGGGGGATCTTTTCTGTTTCTTTCTTTAATCATCCGTCTATAATTTCTGCTTTAGATGAGAGTGTATTATCTGTATATTGTGCAACTGTCTAGTATCAAATTGAGTCTCGACAGAGTGCACAGTTGCTATACTATCATCTCTGGCAGCTTTAAGAATTCCTTGCGAAATTGAATTAATATTCATGGTTTTATAATTAGCTTAGAGAAAAAGCTAGATGGTAACTACACAAGTATATCACGTGCTTTCTTGAATAAATCCTGGACGCAGCACCCTACAAAACATTAGATGTACAAACTACGTCACAATATATCCAAGTAAGAAAACAAGACAGACTGGGCACTGTAGGACAAACACGTAATCGACATTCTCCTATGAATTTCTCCACATGAACACACCAGTGTTGGCTGACCAACAAAAACTTACATTAACCAGCAGACATTGCATTACACAGGCATTACACATTAAAAAGTAACAGTAACTCGATGAAAAATCATCAGAAGAGGGTCTCTGATTGGCTTAGAGAGTTATGTGATTTTATGATTTTCGGGAAAGTAGTAGTAGTCGAGACCTGAGACCCCTGCTGGGCAGACATATATTTTGTCTCTCTGCCACTTTCTCGCACGCGCGGTAAAATATAATCGGGAATTGAAGAAAAGGGTGTACATAGAAAATACCTCTGTATTCCTGATTAAATAAGAAACAAGATTGAACCCAGACCCAGAAAGACAACCAGCCGGAGAGAGAGCGAGAGAGAGAGAGAGAGAGAGAGAGAGAGAGAGAGAGAGAGAGAGATCTGAACAAATGACAGATGGCGACGAAAGAGAATCCGTAAGCAGAGACATCAGAATTTAATAAGTAACTATTTTTTCATGGCCTTCTACCATGCCGGATTAATGCAAGGACTTTTTATGTGTGGAGCCACGCACAAACTGAACTTCATGCTGTGACCAGTGCAAAAAGTACGTGATCTCTTGGGCTTCCGCTTTTTGGGGCGCCTCAGGCACTGGAAAATAAACCCAACCCTGGTCTTTTTATACGAGGGGGAAGTTGCTGCTTGGTGGACGGCCCTCTGGTATCATGAGATTTATTTTAATAATCGGTCCAAAAACCTAAGATCCTGGACACAGAGCATAAAGCCGGGTAAGAAGTATTTAACATCTGGATGGCGTTTAAATGACCTACCAAAAGCGATAGCCATTATAGAGGGATGGCGTGCGAGAAAAAGAGGGAGATGGAGGAGAGAGAAAGAGAGAGGGAGAGAGAGAAAGAGACAGAGGAAGAGAGAGAAATTGAGAGAGAGAGGGGGAGAGAGATAGAGAGAGAGAGGGGATCGAGAGAGAGAGGGGGCAGAGAGAAAGAAAGAGAGAGAGAGGAGGCGGAGTCAAGGAACTCCTTACTATAGACACGCCATGATGATTATGATGATAATCAGTAATATGCAAACAGAGCGAAATGTGTAGTGTTAATTGGAAGAGAGTAAAATCTGCATAAGTAATTCACATGTTTCCGTGACATCATCCACATTCCTTTATATATATGTCAAGTTCCTACGAGTAGCATTTAAAACAACTGTTGTTGTTACTACTATGCATGATTTAAATATACTTCTCCTATTGATATTATTATCGGCGACAAAAGTATAGAATTTGCAAGCACCTCGACAGGATGCTGAATCAATTTCCTTCTTCCAAGATGCAAGTGTTTTTTCTTAATGGATATACGAGGGAGTTTCAAAAAGTAATGCCATTTTGTTTAGGACATGTATAATTACCAACACAGGAACATGTATCATACATCGAAATGAAGCTGGTCCTCTGTGGATCACATCTCTACTCTCCACATAGTCACCGTTTCTTTCAATAGCAATGTTCCACCTTCGAATGAAAGCATGTATCACTGCCCCTGAAAATTCTGTTGACTGTTCTTTGAGCCACTTTTTCACTACAGATTTCACATCCTCGTCATTGGAATAGCGTTTGTCTCTCAAACCCTCTTTCATGTGGCCAAAGAATTGTTAATGATTATTATATCTGTCCTAAGCAAAATGGCATTACTTTCTGACTACCTATATGGAGAGGTAGAAATGTCATCCACAGAGGACTAGCTTAATTTTGATGTATGATACATATTTCTGTGTTGGTAATTATACCTGTTCTAAACAAAATTGCATTACTTTATTACTCACCCTCGTACAATATCAGAATAATTAATCTATGACAATAATGCAAAATAAGTTTTCCCTTCACTGATTGTTTTTTTTACTCTTTTCTTTTCCTTTATCACTCGGTAACTGGGCTGGTTACAAAGAGAGATATAGTGCAAATTAGGTGGAGGGAAGGAGGGGAATCTCGGTGGCGTAGTGGCTGATGTGTTGAACTACAACATCGTTGTAAGGGAGTTCGAACTCCCGGTGGTTTTATTACGTTCACTTTCAGGCTAATATACTTGGGTATGGAACCCCTCATCCTTCCTAACTATTGCTTAAATAGTACCACTACTGTTCTTCTATAAGGATGGCTTTGGCATTAAATAACCAGCAAAGGTTGATATGCCATGAATTCCGGGGATGTGGAGTGAAAGCCGGAGTCGCAGAGACGGAAGCAAGTAAGGGTCACTGGAGTCAGAGTCGGTAAAATTATACCGACCCCGACCCCAGTTAAATCTACACTTTATATGACCCTAGTTTAGTTAATAAAGTTATACAGTGGACACCCCTTATAAATATATAATTAAAAATACATGGTTTTATATTCATTATGAATTAATTGTATACGGAGCCGTCGGAGGTTTTGTGTTCCCACTCCAAAGCCCTGGCCACACCAGTAACTCAACTTATTCATGGATCATCCGATTAATTGGTATGAATTTTTTTTTTTTTTAAAATTTGATATACATTTGCGCCAAACTCATATACATACATGGGCGCTTACCAAGGTGTATAATTAAGCACCATCTAATGGTGAAGTTCCAGTTCCGGAAATCCTACCCTAAATCGGAGTGGTAGTACCCGTTATGGTTCAATCTATAGGTTACATGTTGAGTTTAAAAATAAATATTTTTTCAATACCCATCAAGATTGAATAAAACAAAATGTCTTCGGCATAAAATTACTCAAAAAACGTTGACATGCCGTAAAATTCTAGCAAGGTAGCTGAGCAGTCGATGACATGCAACACTCCACTTTGGTCCTTACTTGGGCTAGACGGGTGTCGGAGAGGCACTCTTTGATCAATTGGCTGATCATGTCAAGCCTTAGCACTTATATGATTGCCCCAACCCTATGTCCCTTATGGCAAGCCCCAACTCTTTTTATCATATGGGCGCTAAGAAGGCGTTGGCTGAGGGTCTTCATTTTCTAGGAATGATGTTAATCTCTATCTGATTTGAAGGTTTGTGGAATGTGGAGCGCCCCTTCATCACCATTGCTCCCTGGTCCACTCTGACCCGGAGTGGTGGTACCTGTTTGGGTCCCATGTATGGGTTAAATAGAAAGACATGAGTTTATAGAAAAAATTGAGTGTCCATTAAGAATGAATTTATTTCAAAACTTTGTCGGCATTAAGTGACCTACTGAGGTTGAGATGCCGTAAAAAAAGAAACCTACCAAGCAACCAACCAAGGTGTATGATGGCTAGCGTGCTAGACTAAAAGACCGTTGTTAGAAAATACAATCTTAACTTGGTGCCCCAACGCTTCTGGCCCTGTGGAATCTAAGCTGAGTTTTGAAAATTATTATCTAATATACTGGTCTGTCTGTCTGTCTGTCTGTCTATGTGCTGGTGCTTATTGCAATTGTTATTTTTTTTATGCTGCGACTTACTACGCATTTTGAGTTGCACATTTAAAAAAAAAACAGCGTCAAAGCTATCGAAGCAAAAACATATTTCCCAGGCTTCCCAACTGCAAGCGCATGCATCAGCCATCAGAAAAGCAACAGTGTTTGTAGCCTATACTATTTCACACGATTAACCCGCGAAAAAAAAATGCCGTTCTTCCTTTTTTTCTTTCGTTTTCTTTCTGTTTTTTTTTTCTTTCTTTCCTTTCAAAATCTCCCCTCTCACCCTTTTTACATGTTGTGAAAAGCTGGTTTCATATTGAAAGCATTTGCAGACACAAGGAAATCTCCAGGTCTCCTTCGTCCCGATTCCAAACTTTGCCTCCTCTTTACCCAATTTCGGTGTTGTCTTTTCTCTCTCTCACCCAATCTCTCCCTCTTTCTCACGGTTTTCCTTTCTCCCTCAGTCTCTATCTATCTATCTATCTATCTATCTTTATTCTGACCTCCGTTCTGACTGTATATCTGAGTATTTCCCCTATCTTTATACATATGTATGAACCTATGTATACACATATATAGGAATACATATACTACACACACGCGCACGCACATGCATATCACTCAAATACATGTACAATTATATCACAATTATATCACCACACAGATATATCACACACACACACACACACACACACACACACATATCATATGCACAAACACACACACAGGTATATCACGATTACGCACAAATATGTCACACACACAGTTATATTACACACACACACATCTCTCTCGCACACAGAAACATATAATACACAAATGCATATCCTAAACACACATTATATATATATATGTGTGTGTGTGTGTGTGTGTGTGTGCGTATATACGAGGATATCTTGTAAGGTTATCGGCCCTACAAAGAAAGAAATTTAAAAAATTATATATTATTATTATTATTATTATTATTATTATTATTAGAAGTTTTAATGCGTGAAAGAAATTTGAGAAACGATATATAAAGTGTTAAATAGCGTGAAACTTTCACAGCTCGAAATCATTCCCTTCTTGAGAACTTTTCACTACACCCTCATATATATATATATATATATATATATATATATATATATATATATATCCTTCTGCCCGAGAGGATGTGACGCAATGTCAATTTCTTAAGAGGAGTTTTGACAGGTTTGAATTTAGAATTTTCCTAGACAATTGGATTCATACCTTTCACAAGCTATGTGAAATGCAAACAGCCTCGTTCTAGATTTAAACACATCTCGTATATATATATATATATATATATATATATATATATATATATATATATATATAAAAAAAGAAACAAAGTATTCTCAAAAGATAAATTTAATTTAGGTGGTAAAGTCGACGTTAAGACGTTTTGTTTTTGAAAACCTTCATCAGGATATTAGGCTTAATGAAATGTTTTCTGTATAGTGATGGAAAGAAAACGAAACGTTTCAACTTCAACTTCACTATCGAAAATAAAGTCATCTATTTGGAATACTTTTATTTATTTCCATATTTTACCACCCATATACATACAGGGTGTGCCAAAAATTATCGAGTTTCTGAATAAAATGAACGTTCCATTCATGAATCATTTCTATCTTGGTGAATACAGCTTCAATCTCGATACTTTTGTGACACATCTTGTATATATATATATATATATATATATATATATATATATATATATATATATATCGGGAAGTTTAGAAACCACAACAGGATTCAATGAACTCAGAGATCAGATTAATAAAAAAATTATGTATAAGGTATAGATATTGAGATTATGAATATGGAATTATGTAATCTGACTATGTAAATGCACAAGACAAAAATTAGTAAATGGATACCATTTCACCAAAGTTATTTCTATCGCATGTCTTGAAAACATATTCGGAAATATGAACTGGGAAAGAATGGAACTAAATATAAACAGAGAATATTTGGAGTGTCCTAGATTTGGTAACATCAGACTAATATCAGAATTATCGCACGAAGTAGATGTAACGCTAATTAACCTACAATTATTGTATAATACCAGCTATGACATATGGAAGTGAAATGTGGAAATTCATAAAATCGCTAGAAAAAATGATTCAGAGTCACACAGAGATCAATGGAAAGGGTAATACTAGGAATAACTCTAAGAGATAAAAAGAAATCAGCATGGATCAAACAACAGATTAAGATGAGAGATGATACAGAAATTATTAAACGAGAAAAAATGGACGAGGTCAGAACATATGGCTGGAAGGGAAGGAAAACAGATGGTTAGTAGAATGTGTCACCGAAATAACTATTATAGTAATAAAAAAAAGACCTGACTGCAAATGAGTAGGTGTGTGGAAGAGCGAAAAGCGTAACGGTTATCCTCATAGGAAATAAGAATCGACGAGACGAGTTCAAATCATGAAACGATGCTGTTTGTGTTTCTCTTCGGGCTAAACCCTTGGTAAAAGGCACGATCATTCCTTTCTCTTTCTAGTTATGGGTACAAACATTTTTATTTATGGTGTTCAGGTTATTATAATTATTCAACATTTTCATTTTTGGTGTTCAGGTTATTAAAAACTGAAGCTCAGTAAATATAATCGTTAACCATTACTACTGCAATGGGATCAATCTATACAAGTGCTCCATATTTAGGCCTGATGCCAGGCGTAGTAAGCTTTGTAAATATCAATAACTACAATTTATCTGAAGGTTTCTGAATTAAACATGTTTTTTTAAAATTTATTTTGGAATTATCTCCTTAAATAAACATTTGATTTAAATACAATTCTAGTTTATTTAAATTTTAAAAATTATTAATCACCTATAGTATTATGATAACTATTACAATTCTTCTGCAATGTGAAAGAACTACATACGCTGGCAGAATATTCCACAGACCCACGACTATTTCAAAAAAAATATCTGATATTTAATCTACTTCTATCTACTTAAACTATTGTGGCGCGTGGCATAATGGGTAGAGTCGTAGGAAATGGACACGTCGATTCGAGTTCAAATCCTAGACAAAGCTGTTTGTATTTCACATAGCGCTAATACCCTTCGGAAAGGTATGAATCCATATATTCTCCTTCCAGTTATGAGTAAAATAGTAGGGCAGACTGTGCTCTTTAACATTAGATAGGTAACCACTCTATGAGAAGGAAACTCTGAAGTTGTTGATTGCATTCCTTGTGCACCAATTCTTTCCTATGTGCCAAATGTTTCCAGTGCCAAAAAAGGCGGATGGTCCAGCACAAGCCTTCACTATAAACAAAACACTGTGTTGGTTGTTCATTGGATGAACTCTCATGCGTCAAAATCGACGAGAGAGTCCATTTCTTTCACTTAAACAGTATTTTTATTATCTCCTGAGCCACTGTAGTTTATTCGAATAAAGAACATATAAGAGTCAAAACCAGACATGCATCATATTTCGTTACCTTTACACGCCAGAGAAATATATTGGATTCAACATTAGAATGCAGGATATGTGCTTTATGGATAAATTACATTATTTCATTCTTTTCTTTATATATATTTACTAAACCCTCCTGCAGAATGTGAAACAAGGTCAATTTCTTAAGCGTGGTTAAATAGGTTTGAATTCAGAGTTTTCTTTCTCTTAAATTTTTTTTCATTGAACAATTAAAAAAACAAACTTACCATCAAAACCCATTTTGACAGTTCCATTTCTTTATCAGTGTATATATATATTATATATATATATATATATATATATATATATATACGATTACTATGTTAAGATCCGTTGATGGTTTTATTAAAACCGAAACGCTTTAGCGTCGGCTATCTGTAAGTCAATATTTGACTTAATTTTGTTGTTTTTTCAAAACTTTATACATTATATTACACTGTCGGATTTTATATCCATTTTTTTCTTATTATATATATTATATATATATATATATATATATATATATATATATATGTGTGTGTGTGTGTGTGTGTGTGTGTGTGTGTGTGTGTGAAAGAAGGTTTGAGAGGCAAACATTATTTCAGTGACGAAGAAGTGGAATCTGTAGTGAAAAAGTGGCTCAAAGAACAGTCAACAGAATATTACGGAATAGGGATACATGCTCTCATTCGAAGTTGGAACATTGCATTGATATCAAGAGAAATGGTGACTATGTGTAGAAGTAGGGATGTGGTCCACAGATGACCAGCTTCATTTTGATGTAGGATACATGTTCTCGTGTTGGTAATTATACTTGTCCTAAACAAAATGACATTACTTTTTGACCTACCCTCGTACAATACTAAAAAAATAATTCTTTTCAATAAACGAAGGATCTATTTCATAATTCCTGATATACTGTTGGCCTTTGCAGCAATTTGGTAATATACGAAAGTAATCCCAAAAGTAAGGTCTCCAAAATATTTAGAAATCAGGGAAGCATTTATTGATTATTGTCAGTGATGTTTACATCGTTTTAAAGTTTCAATATGTATCTATTTTTTAAATTTATTTTTATCAAATTTGCTCATTACAGGATCCCCTCTTTTTCGGCATACATGTCCGGTACGTAAACTTTGACCCCCACCCCTGTTCTAGCCAGGACGACCGATTACATATTCATCCCGAAAAGAGGAGAAGGAGGAGAAGGAAAAGTTGGTAGCACACATAACTATGACGTCCACAGACCCAAAGAACAACGAAAAACAACGTTATAATAAATATAATATTTTCGCTTTTTCGCTCGATGCATTTTTTGTAGGCGCTGTGGCCGTTTTTGTTTGCCCATGTCATACAAGTTGGTCACAGTGTCGTTGAGGAAGCCCTAAACCTCGTCGTGATTGCACACTACCAGCACCACTTGCAGACATTTTGACATCCATGCATGATTTGTCATACACTCCCATTAACTGGCGATGAATTTCAATTAGTTTAATGCTTTCTGCATTCAAAAACTGGATAACTGCACGAACTTCACTCCTGGCAGTAGCGTCGATCGTGAGTTCCATCAGAAATGACCGCCAAGCCAAAACTGAGTGTGGTAGTGTGGCACGCGCAGACACAAGCGCATGCATAAAAAGCTCAAACGTGATATCAATAGCTGCACGAACAGTTTCCCTGCGTCCTCAGTGATTACCCCCGTAGTAGGAAAATTATAATTTGTTGGGAGTCGATCCCCTTTTCACTAGTGCTAGACCAAGGAGATTATTTTTTCGTCGAAGGTGAAAGGCTACACTTACCATCAACTTAATTTACCACACAGATCCTTGTGCTACTCATTCCCTAAGTTAGCGAGGACCGGTACCGACTGAGCTAAACCATACCAAGATCTTTTTTCATTGTTTATAGTATTAAGTGTCTTTCCATTCATTCACTAGTCGTGACATGGATTTTCATATCCTACATGTAACCCATTTATCTTCATTAAAACCTAGATTCCCTGCTAGGGCGTACAGCGTAGGGTGCAATGCACACGGCTGACGTAATAGCCCCCCAAACGCCTACATTTGTGCAAAATCTGCCTGTCATAACACATGTGGTACGGATGAATCGTGAATAACTGTTGCAGTTGGGTTGGAAAGTTTTGCTTGCATACACACCTACTCATCTAAATGGGTACTTTCTTATCCCTACATTTTTTTTTTCATTTTTTTTTCACTCTTTCTGTTTCTAAGCTACGTCCCTAATGATACTTCCAAAAGATATGGATGTCGAAATAGAACGCAAGAGTCATTCGATTTGAAATCACATTATTCCATCGAAATGAACTCTTTGGATTGGAATACATATTGATTTGATATGATGAAATGCATATACATTGAATAATTGTCCTATATTTATTTGTTTATATATATATATATATATATATATATATATATATATATTACTTCCATTATTCCCCCCTTATCACAACCTGTGCCCCCCCCTCCTCCAAAAAAAAATCACTACTGCTTTGTTCAAACTACTACCATTCCAAAAACCTCCCACTACCTATTGATATTACCTCCCACTAATTCCTTGCTTCTACTCGTTCTCGTTAAAAACGAGACATGAAAACTATTCCATCGTTTCCACCTGAGGATGGCAAAGTGCATTGCCGAAAGCGCTAGTGACGAAACATTAGGTGGACTGGTATACCAGTTCCACCCTGACACCAGAAGGATGGCCTGAAGATTAGAACGGATCGGCGAAAGACTTGTCAGACAGGAATTGTCTGTTCAATTCAATGAAACATATATATATATATATATATATATATATATATTGAAATTAACACTAAGGATCCTTTATGGTGAAACTTGAGTAGGTTATTTATATACACATTAATAATATATATATATATATATATATATATATATATATATATATATATATATATATAGAGTGATAAAGACATGGAGTCTATACAATTTCCAAAACAAAAACATGGTTTGACAATCGCTAAGGTGAGAAACTGTCAGTTACATTGAATTTATGTCTTCGCTATCCTAACTTAGATACACATTCTATATCACATTCACATTCTATATCAGTGCACCATTTATTTATTTAATTATAACAAACTACATCATCAATATATGTGTGTGTGTGTGTGTGTGTGTGTGTGTAATGAAAAAAATTAACGACACATGTGTGTGTGTGTGTGCGCCGTGATCAGCAAACTATCATTAATGAGTTCCATTCTCTCAGTGTTAAATACTTATGTCACAATTAAGTTGAGTTTAATGAATATATATATATATATGTGTGTGTGTGTGTCTCTATTGTATTTCTCACTATGTGTCTCTATTGTATTTCTGTCTCTGTCTACAAACCCAGTCTCTCTCTCTCTCTCTCTCTCTCTCTCTCTCTCTCTCTCTCTCTTCTCTATATATAGAGAGAGAAGAGAGAGAAGAGAGAGAGAGAGAGAGAGAGAGGACTGGGTTTGTAGACAGAGACAGAAATACAATAGAGACACATAGTGAGAAATACAATAGAGATAGAGGTAAAGGTGTCATTGTTACCATTGGTTTCCAGGCAGCATGTTAGCCACCCTTCATCAAAACAATGCACCTGTTTAAGAAATACAGTGAATGTCTCTTCATTTATACATGCACGTATCTTCTGTTGGTAGTGGGCGGGATCTTCATAATTTCCCGTGCTTGTTTTGGTAAATTCGTGCATGAATCTTGACGTTGTTGGGTTCATGTGTTTTAGCACGTATCCCTCATATCATACGTAACAAGAGAAATATCCGGCGAGACACGGGAAACTTTATAGAGTTATAACCAGATTGGTGATCGGATTAGCCATTCTATTCAATATCAAAACTTTTGGGTTGTAGTTTATATTTTCCCGCCAATTTCAAAATACTACAAAATCCAAAAATATATGAGCCCAATTCTAATTAAAACTTTCTATTAAGTGAGCATGTCAGGCTCTCGTGATAGATATCTCCATCACTTTTCACTCTTTATTGCACAAAGCAAGCATTCTCGCGCGCGTTTCCCCTTTCTCTTTTACGAAGAAAAACAAACAAAAAAAAAACAACAATTAAAAAAAGGATAACTTCAGAAGATCATATGTCGAAAAAAAAAAAAAGAAAAGAAAAAACTATTTGCGAAAGCTGCATATCTCAATCCATGGTGATATACTTTACAGGCAGAGAGATCTCTCACTTAAGTCCCCCTGTATCCTTAGACGAAGTTTACACACAAGAATTTCAGCTTTCTTTCTGTTTGTTTATTGCATTTGTACTGTGGACCGAAGATTGCAAAATCGCTCACGTCGGCAGATGAATTATTTTCCACCTGCATTTCCTCTTCTGCTTGTAATGCAACATTTACAGTCTGAAAATATTCTGAACCAATAGAAAAGCTGCAGGCATTGCCTAAAATAATTATGAAACAAACAAAAAACAAAATAAGTAAACCGTGCTTCTAAGATTCATTACCCAATGTCCAATCAGGTTTTGAGTCTCATTCTAGATTGACCAATTATTCAAAGACATATTTAAGTCATTTCATAGAAGAAGGGAGTGGGCGATTTGGACATTAAATGAACAGCTTACTCAATCCGTAATAAATTTCTGGTTAACATTTTCATGAGATTGTGTGAGCTTGATCTTAATGAGTGAACAAGTTTTACTGAATGGATAACTACCAAAATTATTATGAAATTTTTTTAAATTATCTGAATGTAACATAAAGCATCTCTCTCTCTCTCTCTCTCTCTCTATATATATATATATATATATATATATATATATATATATATATATATATATATATACATCAATCTCTCTCTTCTCTCTCTCTCTCACTATTATATATATACATCAATCTCTCTCTTCTCTCTCTCTCTCTCTCTCACTATTATATATATATATATATATGTGTGTGTGTGTGTGTGTGTGTGTGTGTGTGTGTGCGTGTATGTGTTTGACTGCCTGTCTGTGTATGTGTGTATGTGTCTGTGTGTTAAAACAAATTTGTTTGAAAATAACATAATCCTTATTGTTTTCAAGTTTTTACTTTTTTTTCAAGTTTTCTAACAATTTTCTTTTGGTGTTATTATCTTGAAAGTTATTCTTCAGTTTTCCGAAAGAGTTGTTATTGGTAAACAAAGTACTTGTTAGAAAAATTTGAAAAAAAATGAAATATTTGATCACGGGTCACGTTTTGTCTAGTATATATATATATATATATATATATATATATATATATATATATAATATGTGTGTGTGTGTGTGTGTGTGTGTGTGTGTGGAGAAAATGTAGAACAAACACGTGATGTTATAATGGATGGAAATTTATAGTCGATGTTCGAATATTTCGGTTTACAACGGAAACCCTCTTCAAGACAATGAAATTATTTAAGAAAAAGGTTTTATGTGGATAAAAGATGATGATGTTTTGAATGCGTTGAGTTTGGAAAATGTGTAGAAAAAGATTCGTTACCGTTTGTTGATTGGCGTTCATAATTTAATATTGGTTACAGGGTTGCTGCATGCAAATGCGAAAATCAATGTGATTGTTTTACATTTTTTCCACATACATAAATTTCCTCATATTACTCATATATATATATATAGTTATAGTTATAGTTATAGTTATATCTGATTTGAATGTTTAATTTTCAACTACAAATATGAAAAAATGCTGGTTTCTCAAACGTAAGTTCTCATCTCACCCAAACGTTAAGAACGTCTACACAGACAGCCAAATACGCATGGAAGCAGATCTTATATGTCAAATGTAAATAAATATACAAGTCGCTTTTCTTGAAAAGAATCTTTTTTTATCGTTAGTTTCATTGTATAAACACAGTGGTTGACATTTCTAGTCTACATGATTGTAAGCTTTGTCAAGTTTTTCATGACTTGTCTGTAATTGAAAAACCTGTTTCAAAAAGACTTCAAATATTTACATATGCAAATCTATGAGCCTGTTTTCTTTTTCTTCCTTTTTTTTCATAAAGTTAGAATATCATCAGTGTCAATGCTAATCGATCTCACTCAAACGGAACTCTATTCTGACGCAACATAATCTTTACTTCTCGATACTCATTCTTATTTCAAAGATCTTTGCTTCTATTTATGAGGATCGGCTGAAAAGTTCATGGGCTGACCAAGATACTCTCATGGAATGTTTCCAAATGAAGCTTTTTTTTTTCATCAGGGTCTACACAGTTCTTTCATCAGTGTTGCAGTGCTTAGATCCCATTGGAATCCTATATTAATCTTGCTTTTAATGCGATATGTTTTTAAAGGAAAAAAGTGCTACACTAAGCAAAGTGAATCAAGTCTAAGAGAAGCTGCTGAAAAGTTCATAGGCTGACCAAGATTCACTCGTGAAATGTGACCAAATGAGATTTATTTTTCAGCATAGTCCCTCTTGTGGTCTGCACACTTCTTCCATTGGTGTTACAGTACTTGGATTCTATTGTCATCAACAGCAGATATGGCATCATCGTATGAACTTTTTAGCCCGCCCTCGTAGGATGCAATAAAAAAGAAGTATAGCGTTGCAGAATTAAACAATCTGAAATGTACTTGAATATAAAATAAATAAATAAAAGACAAAGGAACTTTATTGGGCATGTATAGAAGGGCGGTGTCTTTAACATTATTAAGTTTTTTCTTTTTTTTTTTTGCACAAAGCAGCGATTTCAATTGTCATAACTTTTGTGAAACTCAACCAATTTTCATAAAAAAACAAACTTCAGACGCACATTTAAAATGTCACCCAGGGACAAGATATTCACCCAAAATCGTTAGATGCAATATTTTAGGGAATATTTTTATTATTATTATTGTTAGCTTAATTTCTATGTTAAGCAGCAAATCAACCTTCATGGTTCTTAATGCCAAACCATACTTGTAGCGGTACTATTTAACTCATAGCTAGAGGAATGATGGGTTCATAGCTTTCCCAAGGGTATTAGTCTGACAGTTAACGTAATAGCGCGACTGGAGTTCGAACTCGCTTACTACGATGATGCAGTCTAGCACGTGAGCCACTATGTCACGAGTTATCCCCTTATTGTTGTTAATATAGACCCTAACGTTTTCATGATACCCTGGAAACAAAGTATTATAAAGGAAACGAGTCAAACTTTAAATTCTAAAATGAATTATTTACATTCCACAAAAATATCTAAAAGTTTTGAAGATTTTTTTCAGATATCTGAAAAAGATTTTTTCAGTTATCTGAAAAAGATTTTTCAGTTATCTGAAAGATTGTATTCAGAACTTTTCAACTGGATAATGCCATGTCAAATCATCAAGAAAAAAGTAAAATTATCGCCCGCCTCATTCAATTTTTTTGATTTTTTTTCCAGGTGGGGACTATGTTAAAGTTAAACAATCCCCAAAATTTGAGCTTCCAATTCCAAAAATTGGCGGAGTTATGTCGATATTTAGCTCCCCAAATTTGGTTGGGGGTTAGGATAGGTCGATTTTCAACTTTTTTCTTTAAGAAAGTCCATAGTCTGCAAATCTAAAAGAAAGGCATTTGCAAGGCTTGATATAATGAAATAATATGTATTTACTAGGCACCACCAAAATAGGTCACGTGAT
>CM042137.1:88667722-88707722 GCA_023376005.1 Doryteuthis pealeii | reverse complement strand
TCTTATTCATTCATAAGATCAAGAATACAATATTCATCATTTTTATTTTTTATTGAGATCTTTACTCTTCAACATATATTTTTCCATGCTTCTTAGACAAACCCAAACATTTTTACCAACATTCATCACACACACACACACACACACACACACACACACACACAGACTCTCTCTCTCTCTCTCTCTCTCTCTCTCTCTATATATATATATATATATATATATATATATATATATATATATATATTCTATATATATATATGTGTGTGTGTGTGGACGCATATGTATGTGAGTGTGGTAACGCGTGTGTATTTAAAAACAAACGCTAATTTACAAATATATATTTTTTTATAGTTGGGGAGGGAATGCATGTACAGTGGTATTTTGACTTATGAGTACACCCAACTTACGTTTTTTCCGAGATATGTGATGTCTCTCGGTCGATTTTTTACTTTGTGTTGAGAGTTAAAATTAGAGGCCCGAGCAAGCTTCAGATTGGCTTATGTTAATATGTTCCCTAAAAACCTTTAAGTTTCCATTATGTTGCAGCACAGAATTCATTGCATTCTATCTTATTATGATTTTATACAATACAATGCTATTTTTCTTATTAAAAAACTAACCAGACTGGGTTCTTTAACCTTGCTATGGCAACCGGTCTAGAAGGACAATCTGAATTCCAGCCTGTTAAATTCCGCCTAAAAGAATTGACCTTGTGTCGCATTCTGCTTGAAGGGATGGGCAATAGTGTAGGTCGACTTTTCACTTTTTAAACATGTGAAATTGTCCATCTATGCGAAAGTTGTGTGTTAGGATACTGAATACTGATACCAAAAATTAGATCTTTTACTTGCACCATTGTTTGAGGAAATATCATTAAAGATCGTTTACTAAAATGCCCTGAAACTCCTCGTTTTCTTAAGGCTAAATTTTGCGAAAACGAGGATTTTTAGTGCATTTTAGTAGACGATCTTTGAAGCAATTTTCGCATAGATGGACAATTTGATATTTTAGAAAAATGAAAAATCACCCTACCCAAATTGGTAAATACATAGTTATTTCTAATATTTTAAAAACCGTTTTATTTAATTTATTGTTCAATTGAGATTATTTTTTAGTTGAATTGGCTAAATTATTTCTGAAATACATCTTATACATTACCCTTAACGTTCAAAAACTATTACATTCTTTAAAAAAGAATTATATTATGTTTCTACTAGGGGATCAACTGCAGGTGAACTCGTCAAACCATTTGCCAACACTAAAACCTATGGCCTTAAATCTATCACATCTGCATCAACGATTGGAATACATTAACAAAAATTTCCAAACATTGATTTCACCAAAATACTACAAAATAGACATTTTTTATACACTATAATCAACTTTGAAATCATGTAAAAACAAACAAAAACACAAAAACAAAACACAAATAAGGAGGTCACTATCAGAATAGGCTCAGTCTTAATTAGTGATCATCCTCCACACATTACATGACATTGTTTATATTGTGTAATGTGTGAAAATAAACTATTGTCTTCTTCTACTTCTTCCAAATAAAAACTGGGGAGTAATCAGCGATGTTATTTTCTTGGGACCATTGAGGATTTCGGATCTTTCAACATCACATCTTATTTTCTTCACCAGGAAACCCAATCAAGACTGGTCAGACTCTGATCCTTCCTCCCAGCAACAGTCTTTCACAAATCTCACCACCATTTTGAAATTTGTTAAACTATTGACCGTCTAGATAATTCCATATATACTATGGTCATGTGACCTCCAGCCAATGGCGTTAGAGTTATGTTGTAGCGCTACTTTTATAGGAATCGTCTAAATTTTAGCTCGAATTTGGCGCTAATCTCATTACCAGAAAAGTAATGGCAAGGGTAAATTTTAAATATCAGTTTCTAATCCATGTGCCCAGTCTTATCATCCATAACAACTGTGCCTTTCTTTCGGAAGTCTCTAAAATATCTTGGATTACTTTCTTCTTAATTTCTCTTAATCCCAAATTTGTCAGATGGGGTTAGCTGAAAGTTTTTAACTCTTTGCCGAGTAAATTTTCTTGGTATTTTTTACCTGTATGATGGGATATACCAAAGTTCACTATATATTAACTTCAGAACTCATTTTATTCAAATAGAATCCTATTATTAGTGTAATCTGATATTTGACCCTCCTCTATTTAGTGTAAGTTTTATCTTGTTAATTGTTTGTACTTATTTGTACTGTGTATTCTTCTGTGTATCTTTCCACCGCGACGATACAACCTTAGGTGATCTATTTCTTTCTCTTATTTTGTAAAATTGTAGCCCATTGTGCATTTATTAAGTGTGCAATTGAGTGGCATCATTGTTCTGTAGTCGAAAGTCGTCGGGGTGGACTAAAGTCGGGATCAGTCAGACAGCAAGGGAGTCTATCCCCTTTTCACTAGCAATAGACCAAGGAGATTGTTATGGCGTCTGAGATGGAGCGCTACACCCCATCAGCTCCTCACTTTACCCCACGCATCCCTGTGCTTTTCATACGCTGAGTTGGCGAGGGTCGATATCGAACTAGGAACCTTGTGGTTCCTAGTCGAACGCTCTACCGACTGAGCTAAACAACCTGATATAAGCAAGATTTTGATTCTGAAAATTTCATCGGATAATGTTAAATCGAGTTTTCGGTTCTGTTTCCAGCAACGATAATTGTTACGCAAAGTGCGCCTCCAAAGAAGAAGACCATCTATATATTACTCAGTCATACAAAAGGATCTCACTACGTCTTACCGTGAAATTCCAATGCTATAGTAACGTGAGTAATTATTCAACAATTAATGGGATTTGTATTAATGTAATTCCTCATTTATTCAATTATGAAAACAGGTTGATTAATACATTTCGGAAAAGGATTTATTTATCAACTTTAAAATTGATTTAATTTGCACAGAACATTCATATTAATTTAAGAAAGATTAGAGAAAGAATCGAGACCATCCAGACAACAGCATTGACCAAAAAGTATTTCTGTTATGAAAAACTCGCAAGGAGTGAAATAATAATAATAATAATAATAATAATAATAATAATAATAATAATAATAATAATTCTCTGGGGCTTTGAGATGCAGACAGATCACATTATCCCGGGCAGAGGACCAGACCTGGTGTTCATAAAAAGAAAAAAAAAGAACTTATCAGGTGTATTTTACCGTTCCGGCAGATTAAAGAGGGAAAATAAAAGGAAACAAAAAGATAGACAAATACTTGGACCTCACCAGACAACTGAAAAAAAACCCTGTGGGATATGAGGTTAAAGGTGATACCAATAACAGTTGGTATCTTTGGAATGGTCTCCAAGAGTTTCGAAAGGGGGCAAGAGGAATAGGAAATTAGAGGCAAAATCAAGAACATCCAGACAACAGCATTGTTAATATCGGCTAGAATACTCGGAAGAGTCCTGAAGATTTGAAGAAGCTTGCTGTTACTCAGACTCCAGTGATTGACCATCAGGTAAGGAGTGAAATAATAATAATAATAATAATAATAATAATAATAATAATAATAATAATAATTAAATAATAATAATAAGCAAGATGTTCAGATCTGGTAAACTTGGATGATACCTTCAAAGAAAGCCTCATTATAGAGTAACCGTATCTACCAATGTGAATGTAACGTGCAAGAAGGAAAAAACTGACAAGAGAGGTGAAAAGAATATGGATGTCTCTTCAAAAGTACTACCAGTAGTTATAGGTGCACTGGGTACTATAACTAATAGATTTGAGCAGGTCCTGAAAGTAATCACACGTGTTATAGAAATCTGCTATACTCATCATCATCAGAAAGATACTTGATATCTAGGGAAACTTGATGTGACCCGATGGCAAAGACATAAATCTTAAATTTAATTGTGTAAACCATTTATAATAATAACTCAGAAGAAAAAAATGGAACAGATAATATAAAAAAAAAATTTGTACTACACTTCTATCTTAAGTAACCCCACATAACAAGGATACAAAAAGTGCCGGGTATCTTGGGGCAAATGGCAGTGTTTATTTAAACATTATTAGAAATTGTTAATAAGTTTATATTTCGTCAAAACAATGTCTCTTACCCGCGATCTTGTGTACTATCCTACCCGTGGCAAACGGGTTGGGTAATAACCTACAACTATGTCTTTTATTTATCTATTTTTTTTTTGTAAATAGCATAAAATTGAACAAAATTTACGAAGGCCAACACGTAAAAATTCAATTTCATGAAAGGACTGCGTAGCGAAAAAACGTAAGTGAAAATAAGAACACAAAGGCACGCGGACTGGAAGAGTTGTTGCAGTCTCTAGATTGAAAATCCGGCTATTTTGAAGTAAAAAGTAGGAAAACCTATTATTCCTTATTATTTCGTAAACGAAAAATAACAATCGTTAGTAATAATTCTTAAAATTCACTAATAAACTTTTAAATGAATAAAAATGTATCAATTGAATCAAAGAAGATACATTTTTGCATCAATTCAAAGAAAAATATTGTTTTTAAAACTACGAAAAGAGAAAACACGTTACAATCTTTTTTTAATGTGGTTTTCTGGTTTTGATCTTTCAAGAAATGTAGACTGGAAAATATTTTTTATTTAGATGACCAAAGGTTGAAAAACCCCTTACAATCTTAATTGATAACAAACTTTAAAAAATTTTTTAATAAAATAAGCTATTCATTATAAAAATAAGTCTTTAATGAATGAAGTCTTGAAAATTTCATGAAAATTGGATAATTCAACGATGTTTGTTTTAAAATTAAAGAATTTTTTAAAATCATTACCTCCCTTGACCAAAATTGGACATACCTACACATCTAAATACTGAATAAACTCATCGTTGCTTAAGCTCACTCATTCTGTTGAGAACCGGTGTTTTCAGCGTGATTTTAAGTTCATTATCAGTTGAACTACTTTCACAAAAATAAAATGAGACGACCGCAAGCAAACAAGATTTAATTGTCGCTTAATTATTTCTAAAATAAACATTGCGGTAGATTTATGCCATCAGTCATAGATTAATTAAAAATGGTAAATAATTATTGTATACAACTATTGGTCATTAACAGCATGATTCCTGATAGCAATACCCATAATGATTATCTGTCGGGGGGGGGGGAATACCAACGTGCCAAATGTGTATCATAAGAAAAAAAAACAACAACTGAGATTTTGAGCACATGCACAGACACAAATTTACTTTCAGTTTACTTAACGATCAGTCAGAAGGGGTAAAAATTATATATACTACCCCCCCCCCCGGGCGGTGTAAAATTTAATTTTTGAAAGATATTTCCCGAATGGCGAGGGGTGAGAATTAGAAATTCAATGTCGCAGGGTTTATATCATTATTTCATATTGTCCTGAAGAAGGTTTCTTTGTAAACCGAAATGTTTGAACATCGACACTACGAACAATAATAAACTTTCATCCAGTTTAACATCCCGTGTTTGTATACATTTCTCCACATCCTGTAGAATTGATTTCCTCATTTTACTCCCATATAAGTAAGTAAAAATCAGCAAATTTATTCAAGGAGTAAAAGAAAGAAAAAAAGAACAATTTGTAATGGAAACTTAGTTCTGTCCCCACCAAATAAAATGTTGCATGCATCTATTAATTATTGATTAAATAATTATTTTGAATATTTTACACATACATTTTACACAAGATCATAGGTATTTATCTATTTGTAAACTTTTTAGTTAACCTCTTGTTACTAAAAAAAAAAGTCGAGAGTAAAAAATAATTTTAAAAATTGATAACAAATTTCGCAAGTCATCAACAATATGTGTCTATTTATTTCGAGGAAATGGCATGAATACCGACCAGTCAGGTTCTGAGATTTAAAGGAAAATCATTATCAGGTTGTGCTAGCAACACGGATATCTATGACTATCTATCGCCATTCGTCCCTATCGGTCATCGCTCCCCGGAGGCGTTGGAATATTTTGATATAGAGTTATTTACTAAGCTTAACTTGGATGTAGCACAAGACCAGAAGTATGGGGCACCCAGTGAGAATCGAACTCGCAACCAATGGTTGGCGAATCTAGCTTGCTAAACATTACACCACGTAAGGTGTCCAATATTTGGATATATATGGTGTGCTGCAATACACCACTTAAATTTATAGACTACCAAGGTCATGTGGTTTAAACTCAGCCAACCAACAGCCAGAATACGTGGTTGGTTAGTTACTTAATCAGTTGATATTGACAGATGTCCATTTGCACTCATTGACGAAGGACCTGTAAGACTGGGGAACACTAAGGAGCAACCAAAGGATTCTTCACTAAGGATCGCGCTCTGCTTAACACAAAGGATTTCCACTGGACAGCGCTCTTGCTTGAAGTCTAAAGGATGGTCACAAAAATCCTAACAAGGTACTCTGCGCGGCATCCAGAATCCACGCAAAGCTGATCGATATAGTTTCTTGCTGGTCAGTCAACACTGGCGTGTCTATGTGCAGGTGTCCAAAGGAGAACGTCACTTATAAGTTCGTCCCTGATTCTCCAGCAGTGTCCAACACGTTCATCTAACCCAGACGTGGCCGTACAGCTACTAAAAAAAGAATTCCCAAACTCTAAAATCAAAGAAAACTACTTAACAACAACTTCGAAGTTTGCACTCCCTCCCTCCAAAAAGCATTAATAAATAAAGTAAATGTAATGTTGTCGGGGTGGCCTAAAGCCGGTATCAGCCAAACAGCGAGGAAGTCTATCCTTTTTTCACTAGCGCTAAACCAAGTAGGTAGTTTTTGCGTCTGAGGTAGAGCGCCAAACCTACCATCAGTCCCTCACTTAACCGCACAAATCTCTAAGCTCCTCATACGCTGAGTTTGCGAGGGCCGATATCGAATTCGTAACCTTGTGGATTCTAGGCGGACGCTCTATCGACTGAGCTAAACCGGCACACAATAAATAATAAGATAAAATAAAAACAAATAAATCAAACGTAACTATATACGTTAACAAACAATGAAGAATCTAACCTACCATCACAACACTCCCATAAATTAACATCTCATCAAAAGTACAAACATTTTAACTGACTGAGAAAATAGTCACATGAATAAAAGTCCCGTCAAAGTTATAAATAAAATCATGATCAAAGACCAGAAGACATAAACGAAAATCACTTCTCCCTTCCCATAATCGTCCAGGAAGCAGTATATGGGGACAGTTCAAGCAGGAGTGGTTATCTGATCGCTAAATACGTGAAAATAAGTCACCATGCACTGCATATATATATATATATATATATATATATATATATATATATATATATATATATTATAAAAGTGGGTCCGCAAAAAGGATTATGTTTTTTTTTAATTATTATTATTTCACATTAGCGACACGTGTTTCGGATCTTCTGATATCTTCTTCAGGCATTAACCAGAATGTTGTTAATTAACGCCTGAAGACGATAGAAGATCTGAAACACATGTCGCTAATGTAAAATAATAATAAATCTTTAAAAAAACAAAAACATAATCCATTTTACGACATTCTTTTTATTTTTATTTATCTATTTACTTAATTTTATTCTATTCTATTTTATTTATTTTTATGTCATACTTCTATTTTCATTTGTTGTGTTTATGAATGAAAAAGGTTTTGTTTTTTTCTCCATTAAGTGAATCGATATCTCATGAAACCGGTCGCTTTTATAGATACCAGCTGAAATAAATTGATCATAGCCAAATGAGTTTTTAAAAAATTTATATGAAAGTGTAAATATCGCTCTGTATGAAATAAATTAAGTATCATACATTGAGCTCTCCTGAGAACCTTCATACATATATATGGGTGTGCATCTGCATATATATATATATTATATATATATATATATATGTGTGTGTGTGTGTGTGTGTGTGTGTGTGTATGTGCGTGTGTGTGTGTCTGTGAGTATAGCTGTATTTATACACTTATACATAAATATACAAGTGTATTTATACATGTATATTTATGTATAGGTATAGGCATGCATTACGGATATATGAGGGATAACGATTGTCCAAAATAGAATCATTCCCAACTTATCTTGTTTATATATATATATATATATATATATATATATATATATATATATATATGTGTGTGTGTGTGTGTGTGTGTGTGTGTGTGTGTGTGTGTGTGTGTGTAGAAAACCCAGAATAAAATAGATAATTAAAATAAAACGATAAATGTATTACATTTTTTTACCCCCAAAACAGCCTTTTTAAAGTACTTAAAATTGTATGGAAATAAAATAAATACATGATTTTTGGTAGATTTTAAAAAAATTAGAAATGTAATTTGTTTTTATAAAAAAAATATTATACATATAGTCAAACATTTCTCTTTCCCCAATGATACCTGCATGTGAAAAATGAGATCTAAAATAGTTCGACTTTAGGTTAATATTATTGAACACTTCAATATTTTAAATTTTCCACATTATAGGGGTATTTAAATGTTTAATATTTAACGTATTTTTAATCCTCACATGAATTAAAATTCAACATAACTTGGAAAATTAATAAAACTTAACGTGACTTTTCATAAAAAGGAAGGATGAAAAAAATTTCATGAGACAATTATTTTTTTACAGTGTTTAAAATGGGAGAATTTTATAAATCAAATTTGAATCAATGAAAATCGCGCATTTTTGTCGTTTTTCTGCCCTCTTGAAGGCGTGTTCTCTTTATTTATAATTAAGAAATTCGCTGAAAAATATTTATGTAAGCTTAGGCTATGTATTAAAATAAGTGATAATTTACAATTTTATCTTTTATTATAACAAGGTGCTGCTTTCCTACCGAAATTCT
The DNA here is from genome assembly GCA_023376005.1 of Doryteuthis pealeii. Classification (NCBI taxonomy): domain Eukaryota; kingdom Metazoa; phylum Mollusca; class Cephalopoda; order Myopsida; family Loliginidae; genus Doryteuthis; species Doryteuthis pealeii. The sequence continues at coordinate 88,698,888 of CM042137.1, read as the reverse complement.
AACTCTAATAATTTTTTTACATCAAATTTTAAACCCATTCTTATTCCGAATCATACAAATTTTTATACATTAAAATTAATATTTCTATTAGTTCGAATTAGTTTATAGACACAGACCATTTTGTTGGTTATTTTGCTCGATTTCTTTTTCTTCGTCTTCTTAGAACGTCTGTAGAAAATTCTATACTTTTATGAGGAGGTGGGATTGAAAAATTAGCAATTAACAGGGAGATGCGTATTCAGCCCCATCACTGTCACACTGTATAATATATATATATATATATATATATATATATATATATATATATATAGGGTGTCCGGGAGAAATTTGACAGTTTCATAAGGAAAAAGAAAAAGGGCTTCGGAACTACAGAATTTAATGGATTGTAAAGAAATTCAAAAGGCACGGAAATTACACTACTATCAACACGTTTCACTCAAATAACCGCCATTAGCATCGATCACCGCCTCAATCCTTCTCCGGAACCTGAAGCAAGCTGATGTTACAGTTTCCCAGGGAAAAGCCTCAAAAACTACCATGATTCTATCGATTAACTGGACTTTTGTAGTACTGGCACGGCGATTAGTGTCTTTCACAACAACGCCACATACATAATAATCCATGGGGTTAAGATCTGGGGAGTTCGGTGGCTCGACAGTCATTTTTTTTACATTTCCCAGAGGTATGGCAGGGGCCCGAATCCTGCTGCCATACATATGTCCTATCATTGGCTCCCCTTGTTATCCAGGGCTTGACTACAGTTTTTAGCAACGCCTTGTAGGCATATGAGGGTCCTCCAACACTTTTTTCTGCAGATTTTCGAGGAATTCTGCCACAGACCCGTAGTCTCCATTGCAATTCTCTAGTTCATGCCTGATTGTTTTTACAATGTTCAGGGAACATTAAGCAATAATCATAATCTCCTTATTTTGATGGCCGGCGCAGATCATCATGATAGAAAGTTATTCTATTCCATGATTCAGGTGGGTTCCAGTCATCCATTCTATCTGTCATCACGTATATGAATGAAGAAGGGTCCAAGCTTTTAAATGATGCATAGTGGGCGTTAATACCTCCAACATACGGAGAAAAATAACCAAATATAAATATGTCAAATTTATCCCGAACATCCTATATATATATATAATATATATTATAAATATATATATATATATATATAATATATAAATTAATACTTAATTAATACAAAAACAATATCATACTTTTATCAAATGTTGATCAGCTAATTAAACGGGATGTTTAAAAGGGGTGAAATTTTTTTAAAGTTTAAGGGTCCGTTTGACCGGTGCATTTTCAAAACTGGTAGATCGTTTAAAAGTCAAAGTGTATATATTGGGTAAAAAGGATAAGATAATATCAAGATTTTTCCTCCATTCTCATTGCTTCAACCTTTATATTATGTTATTCATTTTAGCTAATATATACACTTTGACGTTTAAACTATCTACCGGTTGTAAAACTATTGAAAATGCACCGGTCAAAACGGCCCTTATGCTCTTCATTTTCTTTCGCCCCTTTTAATCATTTCGTTTAATTAGCTGATCAACATTTAATAAAAGTATGATATTGTTCAAGCCAATATATATATATATATATATATATATATATATATTATATATATATAAGAGAGAAGAGAGAGAGAGAGAGAGAGAGAGAGAGAGAGAGAGAGAGTAATGGGAAAATTATTAGGATCTGTTCTTACAGAAACATTTTTAGATAAGTGAAAAGTTTCAACTAAAGTGAAAGGTGCTGCGTACCGAAATTTTAATAATTTTTTACATCAAATTTTCAACTCATTCCTAAAGTAAAATTGATATCTTCACTAGTTAGTTTATCAACATGTCTCCCTGTTTTTGTTTTGTTTTTTTTTTGTTTGTTTTCTTTTTTTGCTTATTTCTTCTTCTTCTTCTTCTTCTTCTTCTTCTTCTTCTTCTTCTTCTTCTTCTTCTTCTTCTTCTTCTTCTAAAGTCGGCGGAGAATTCTATACTTTTATGAGGGGTGGAACAAACTTAACAATTTGTAGGGAGGTGCGCATTCGGACCCAGCGCTGCCTTAGTATTCTCTCTCTCTCTCTCTCTCTCTCTCTCTCTATATATATATATATATATATATATATATATATATATATAGTAAGTAGAGAAGGAGATATGTGGCAGGAGACTATGCTAATGGGAGAATTCCTTGAAGAAAAAGGCTGAGACAAAAGGGTGTCATATTGTGTATCATGTGACATTATTCTCTGTTTAACTGCATGACATAACTGGCATTTTCTTGCAACTCGTCAAGTGCACATGCTTCTCTCTATATGCATGTGCGTAGTATCTGTATTAATTTTCCTGTCATTTCGTCTTTATGCATGTATCATATTTCCAAATAGCTTCAATCCACATTTGTCTCCCGATTTAGTAAACAACCTGAGTCCATTGTCAGATTTGCTTTCCATTCTCACTCGATACAGACAGCGTTCGCGCCAAATAAGTAAATACACGAATAAGTGTATATTAGGTTGGTTGGTTGGCTCGTTGCATTTTAGGGCATCTCAATACTTTTGGGGTTATTTTATGCCGAATATGTTTTGTCTTATTCATTTTTTATGGGTATTCAAAATCATTTTAAAACTCAATTTTTAAACATATTTCTTAAACTCATTTTTTTCTATTTAATCCATAGATGGGACCCTAACAGGTATTACCACTCTGGGTCAGAGTGGACCTGAGAGTAATGGCGATAAAGGGGTACACCACACACCCCAGAGCTCCAAAATTGGAACTTTACCATTAAATGAAGTTTAACGTCAATATAAATTAGAATGAATAAGTATACATTAGGTTGGTTGGTTGGTTGGTTGGTTGGTTGTTGGTTGCATTTTAGGGTATGTCAACACTTTTGGGGTTATTTTATGCCGTCTCATTTTAACCATCTTGCAAGATGATATCGATCGAAAGATTAAGGATCAAGAGTATTTACATATAGATTTTGACCCTTTTTATCATGTGTATTAGAAGGCGGTGGCTGATGGTCTTAGTGTCCTGGGTATGACATCAAACTGCATCTAATGTTGAAGTTCCAATTCTAATGGCCTGTGGAAAGTGAAGGACTTTTATCGCCATTACAGAGGAAGTACCTGTTAGGGTATTATCTATGGGTTAAATAGAAAAATGAGTTAACATAGTTTTTTACTCATTTTTTCTATTTAACCCATGGATGGGACCCAAACAGGTACTACTACTCTGGGTCAGAGTGGACCTGGGAGTAATGGCGATGAAAGTGTACTCCACACTTTCTAGAACTCCTGATTCGGAGCTTCACCATTAGATGCAGCTTACCCAGGGCACTAAGACTTTCAGCCACCACCTTCTAGCACATATATGATAAAACTATTGGGGGCTGCCATTAGGACTACATGGTTGGGACAATCATATAGGTGATAGGGCGTGACGTAACCTGCCGATTGATCGTAGGGTGTCTCTCCGACCGACCAGCCATCTTGTCTATGTAAGGGCGAAAGCGGGGTATTACATGTCGTGGAGTACTTGGCATCACGAGTCGCCACCCACGGCCAACAGGTGGCTCCATTCGGGGATTTTACCCCTCTGCATAGGTGCAGTCGGTATATTCATCTGTAACAGCCGACAGAGCTATGTATATTAGAACATTTGACATATTGACATCTAAATGACATTTTAGGAAATCACTTCCGCCGATACAACCCATCAACATCTAGTAAAAGATATTTGAAACAACGTAATATCTCTTTCTCTATCCATCTATCTATTATCTATCTATCTATCTATCAAATTTTGTTCATATCTATATATCTATCTATCTATCTATCTAATGGGACTGAGAGATGAGCTTGCTAGCCATTACACGACGATGGGAAGCCATAATACACATATACGACGAGTAGCACATGCGAGGCGAGCCCGGCATACTACACAGTCCAATGTGGTTCGTCATCTTCCCGGCCTAAGTATATGGAGCTTCCAACTTGCACCAGCAATATTGGACAACCTTTGACTCAGCTTGAAGGCAACTTGAGTGGTGTTTTTTGGGCATATATAAAACTCCTGCGAGAGCGACACTAGCTGAAAAGTTAATAGATCGTGTTCGGGCTAGTTACGTACGTAGCCGAGAGAAATTCACTCAAAGAGCTGGTCCGGAGTTACAAATTCCATTCAAGATTCTCCGAAAGATTTGCGAAAATGTTTGAAAAGGGCGTCTATAAAAAAAAAGGAAGTCTTTTTTTCGTTAGTCAGTAAGAAACAACGGACCAAGACACAGAAGACATCCCAAGATCAAGGCAAGAATTCCAACAAGAAACCCAAGACCAGAAAGTCAGCTACAAGCCCAGATAGAAGGTAGCAGATTCAACAAATAAACAGATCCAGCTATGCAGATAGCAAATAACAGTTACCCAGATCCATAGAAGAAGATAAATCTACAAGATAAGTATATAAGTATACATGCACGTGTATACTAATACGTAAGATACGAGGTATGTCAGAAAAGTTCCAGGTTGATCACATTCTTCGATGTGAGGGGCATCGTCCACTGCGAGATTTTGCCACAGGGCCAAACGATCAACCAGCATGTCTTCAAAGAAATACTGCGACGTTTGCTTCGTGCGCGAGAAGGGGCGAGAGAAGTGGCAGGACAACTCTTGAGGGCTTCACCATGAAAATGCACCTGCCCACACAACCCTGAGTATCCGAGAGTTCCTGGCCCAGAAGAACATCACTGTGCTGGAACAACCTCCCTACTCACCCGACCTAGCTCTATGTAATTTTTTCCTCTTCCCAAAGCTCAAGGGGGTCATCAAGGGAACCCGTTTTGAGGATGTGTACGACATCAAAAAGGCCGTGACGACAGAGCTCCGGAGAATCCCGGATGAATCCTTCCAGGAATGCATGCAAGCGTGAAGGAGAAGGGTGGGAAAATGCATTAGACTCCAGGGGGATTACTTTGAGGGGGATAACTTATAGTTTGTAGTTTGGATTTGAAATAATTTTTTGTGACATCATTCCGGGAACTTTTTGACATACCCCGTACGTCCTAACAAAAAGGGGCTGTGTAACAAAAGCAATCATCGCAGAGCAACAGCGGTGGTTCAATACCAAGTAAAGTATGTATTTACCAACCCATTCCTACGAGTAGAATGTGACACAAGGTCAATTTTTCAGATGAGTTTAAAAGTTTGGAATTCCGAGTTTTCCTTTTCGTTTAGCGGTTGCTATAAAATGATTAAAGACACCAGTCTGTCCTACTATTTACCCACAGCTGGAAGGAGAATAATTGGATTCACAGCTTTCCCAAGGGTATTAGTGCTATGGGAAATACAAACAGTCTCGTCCAGGATTTGAACTCCTCTTGCTGTGTCCATTTTCTACGATAATAACCATTACACAACAAACACCTCTTATAATGAATAATCAAAGTAAGGTACAACAATAGTCAGATCTACAAGACTAATTATACAATGTAATTAATTACACCTTTGTTAATTAGGTGTAATTAATGTAATTAATCATGTATATATTACGAAATTTAACACTATATATATATGTGTGTGTCTGTGTATGTTTGTGTGTGTGTGTGTGTCTGTCTGTGTGTGTGTCTGTGTGTTTTGAGTGTTGTGTGTGTGTGTGTGTGTGTACCAGGGTCATTCAAAGAAGGGGACTTTTTTACTTTAAAAGTAAAATCTCTAAGCTATTATTGGCTTATCGCAAAAATATTTGAGTCTATTCAAATTGGCATCAAATCGAACAGATCTCTTGGCTTGAACAGAGATTTGTTATAAAATCTTTGGTGGATGAGAACTGCAAACAATGTGAATTCTACATAATTACAGAAATTCACGAAGAAGCATCTTTTAGTAAAACAAAATCATTAAAATGGGCTAAGCCTGGGGGCCTCTGTCGAAAAGAAAATCAATGGAGTGGAAAACACTCTCCGGTAAATAAAACGTTCCAGGGCAGCGATCAATAAAGAAGGCCATGCTGACAGTCTTCTTAGACATGAAAGCACCCATCACTAAAAAAAAAGGTGCAACTGTAAACAGTGCTTCCTATTGCAAACTCCTTGGGATAAATACACCACACACACACATATATATATATATATTATATATATATGGTAGCATGACTCCATTTCGCTAACCGTCCCCATCGGTGATTACCACTTGGAGGTCTCCGCGCACCATCCAGTATCTGTGCAGAGCTGATTGCTGTATGTTTTCACAGGTCGGCCTACACTGGTTTGTCATGTGGAAGTGTCCACAGGAGAACGGCACATATGAGTTCGTCTTTCAACTTGCTCGGATATATATATACATATATATATATATATATATATATAAACCGTAGCCTAGTAAAATCTTTTTATCACAGTAAGTAAAAGTAAAGTTGTCGGTGCAGCCTAAAGTCGGTATCAGCCAATCAGCGAGGGAGTTTATCCCCTTTTCTCTAGCGCTAGACCAAGGAGATTGTTTTCCATCCGAGGTGGAGTGCCACACTTACCATCAGCTCCTTACTTTACTGCACAGATCCCTGTGCTACTCATACGCTAAGTTGGCGAGGGCCGGTATCGAACTAGGAACCTTGTGATTTTCTAGCCGAACGCTCTACCGACTGAGCTAACTCGGCCTATGCATATAACATTTTAAAATTCTCTAATGTCCATCAATTCACAGTCCCATTTTCAACTGAAATGTGGGGTCTGCATACGCGCTGAAGTTCATTTTTTAATCATCCAATTTTAAGATTTATTGGAGATAACTATGAAATTCAAATTAGAATCCTTCAGTCTTTCCTAAAAAGAAGCACCGGTATCATCAAGGACGGCAATTATACCTTCATTAATTAGGTATGAATAATTGGATTAATTACACCTAATTAAATCTATCTTGATATAACTAATTCGTGATTGGTTGTGAATCCAGCAATTGATGTGTTACAGGTTAGTACACGGTGCGATAGAAATACCTCCCACATTCTAAACTGTGAGGTGCACATGAACTTAGACAAGTGGTAATAGTAGCTCCATCAAGCTAATGACGTACCATTCCCACCCCCACCCCCAGATACGATCATGGCTTGGACCGGCGCACACCGTGTGTTTGTTGTTGAAACATTTTTGTTTATATAATAATAATAATAATAATAATAATAATAATAATAATAATAATAATAATAATGGGACTTTATTTGAATATAATGTGTTCTGATGTGAATAGATAGTGAACTTTAAAATATCTTGAAAAAATTGATACAGCAGCGGGGAAATTTTGGTAAGCAAAGAGTTAAGAATGGTGAATCTGTAATCACCACACTGAGAGTTTTTTCGCGTTCCTTACATGTTACGTCAGAATAAAACAGTTCCAGGTAGAATTTTCTACCCATAGCAGCATCATTTTTCTATTTGTAATAACATCATTCCCAGTTAACATGAAATAAGCACGAAAAGCTGTGTAGCAAGTACAGATTCACCAATCTTTAAAAAAAACAGCGTTTTAACAACAAACGCCACGGTGTGCACCGGTCAAAGCCATGACCGTATCTGAAAAAGAAAAGTTTTGTGGAGCTACCACTTGCCTAAATACAGTTTAAAATGTGGGAGGTATTTCTGTCTCATCCTGTATTGAACAAACATTTATGCTAGAATTTTTAATAGTTGGCACCCATGAACGGACTTTGCGCAAAATTGTATTCTGTGTTACCTTAACTTACGAGTTTAATTCATTCCGCTCGTAACTCAATTTTCTTGTATATCATAAATGTTCACCATTGAAACCCCCCCCCAAAAAAAAAACCCTAATCTTTGTTACATTTCTTAAATAAGAAAAATAGCACTGTTATTATAAAGACATGATAAAATAGAATGTAATGAATGATGTGCTGTAATATGTTTTAGTATACAACTTGTGTCAAAAAAGTATCGAGATTTTTTTGTACTTTTTGACATACCTTGTATTCTGGAAAAAAATGTATTTCTTGTATGTATTTGGGTTTACCAAACTAGATAGAGAATTGGATAGACAGATAAATTCAGAATATGATAGACTAAAAAGATAGATAGATAGATAGATAGATAATAGGACGCAGATAGACAGATACAGGATAGGCCTACTGAGAATAGGATAGATAGATAGTTTGTTTTTTAATGGTGGAATAGATCACTACTTAGGACTGAGCCTATTCTAGTAGTGACCACCCCAATTCAGAGTTTTTCTTCTCCTAGACTGGTTGTCTAACCAAGATTAAAGTTCCCAGTCTGTCCTACTATTCACCCATAGCTGGGGGAGTAGTTGGATTCATACCTTTCCCAAAGGTATTAGTGCTATGTTAACTTGTAGCTTCGTCCTAGATTTGAACTCGAGTCAACGAGTCCATTTCCTACTACTCTAACCATTACACCACGCGCCTCCAACGAATTGATAGATAGATAGATAGATAGATAGATAGATAGATAGATAGAGAAAAGAATTGACAGCTAAATACAGAATACATTAGACAGATACATAATACATTAGATAGATACAGGATAGGTATATACAAAATAGATAAATATGTAGGTAGGTAGATAAAACCCATAAGTTGGGGCACTCATAAGTCAAGCTACCACTGTATATTTTGCATGTATTTTGACTCCAACAAAAATTTGTACAGAGAGATTCCCATCTGATTTCATCACAATTCCGGCTGCTGAAAAGGGGGAGACATTTTTTCGCACAAATTAGCGGGAATTCTTTTGTAATAAATAATCCAATCGATCATTTACAACTGCGGCATGATGCCCTTTGCACACATCGACTTTAAGGCTCATATATTCATTTAGGAATTTCAGAAAAGACACGACGTAATGTACATTTTAAAATAGAACGGTTTCAGCTAGTATTAAGGGCACAGTCTGAAGGGCATTATGGACAATTTTAAACCGGTGCAAATATATTTAATAAAAAGATTAGTAAATGTTTTATTCTAATCTAAACGTTTGCTGCTATTATCTCTTTGTCTACTTTAAAGCGTCCACAGCGGCTCTCTCACCAAACCCAAACGAAGTACAAAAACTGATGGTTAGTTTGTAATAAATAATGGCGGTATCAGCCGGACATTTTTGCTAGCGGTAGACCAGGAGATTTTTTTTTTCTGAGGTGGAGCGCCACAACTGCCGTCAGCTCTCCACTTTGCTGCACAGATCTTATTACCCAATATGCGCTGTTCATACGGTGAGTTGGCGGGGACTGGTATCGAACGAGGAACCTTTCGATTCCGAGGCGGGTGCTCTACTGATTGTATTTTTGTGTTGACCATCGTAGTGCAAGTTAGAGTTGCAAATTAATATTACCCAAAAGCGAGGGAGTGGTAGTACTTATTAGTCCCATCCATAGTTTAAATAGAAAAAAAACGAGTTTAAAAAAAATTGAATACCCATCAAGAATGAACAAAACAAAACGTCTTCGGTTTGAAATAACCCAACAAAGGTTGAAATCCCGTAAAATCTAAACAACCAGCCAACCAATCAAAAGCGAGTTCTATCATTGGTGAATGTTTTATACTTGCAACCCTGTGTCACATCCTGTTTGAATTGTTTGCTGCATCCTTCCGTTTGCGAGAGACGATGGAGTAGTGCCAATATTTAAAAAAAATTAAACTACTAGCCTGGGCTATGGAGGATGAGCTGTTGCCCAAGCAGCAAATCCCCCCTTTCCATACTGTCGCTGTGATCAAAAGGAAAGGTAAGGAATCAATGCAGTTTGGTGTCGGTAGTGTCGCAGGATTTGCTGGGTAACAGAGAATCCTGATTTGTATTCAGGGTTTACTCCCAAGCCTTTCCTTGGGATGATGTAAAGCCGTTAGGTAGTGAAGGTTTTGTATCGGACTTTTCTTTGTTCTTGGTGGGTTGTCAGCCAAGGCTAAATAGCTTTTTCTGACTTTTTTCTTTTCTTTTCTTTAAGCAATTTTTAGAAGCCAAGGGGTCCCTGCCCGTGGCTAACACTTGATTCCGTTATAAACAGGATTTGTATCCTAAGGATCGTTTTAGAATGGAGTATGTTCCTTTGATAGCTGATATTTGTACTTCATAGCAGTTTGGTCTATCAAGTATTGTTTCAAGGTATTTTTAAAGTTTTGCTTGACCAAACCAGTTGCCCCTACCACAACTGGTATGATATTGATTTCTTTCAATGACCAAGTTGTTTTTAAGTCATTCTTAAAGTCTTGATATTTTGTAATTATTCCGGCTCGGCTCTATTGAGGCCATAATGATTTGAGACAGTTACATAAAAAATGAGTGCAGTTTTTTCATGTTTATTCCAGATGACAATATCTGGTTTAATGGCCGGTTTGGGGATTTTAAGTGAGTAGTAAGTACCCCAATCCTACTACTGATGTTAAATACCCACTCTATGGCGGGCGCACTTTATGCACGAGTAGTAGAATAATAAATGCACAGAAAGATGAATTAATCCTAACGCGTGTGACAAGTCTTATTCAATGTGTAACTGATAAAATTCGGGAAGACATTTTTTGTGTATTCATTGAATTACGAACATGTCAGAAGGTTTCGCTTCGCACATGTGAACTCTATTAAGACAAAGAAACAGAGAGAAAATAATTAATTTGTCAGTCTTTAATATAGCATTAACAGCACGCATATGAATTTGTCACTAACTATAGCATTTATGAGTGCGGAGTAATGAATGATGCGTATGCCAAAAATGTATGTAGATAACTAAAAGAGTGAATAGATACTTCAATAATATATATATATATATATATATATAGCATAATCTTTACAGATCACTGCCGTCGCTCACAATCCTATAACCCCACCACCAGAACTTTTCCTCTCATGAGCCCTCAAATGACTCATCAATCCCGCTGCAGATCCACATACTTTGATGCAAATAATAATAATGTCCTTCACATTGAATCGGATGGATCAGATGATAAAATTTAGTCCTTATGCGCCACCATATGCCTCTTAAGACCAGAAGCTGACTTACAGATTGCACAAGACACATTGTTTGTTCCTGGAGTGTGCATGAATTGTCTCTGATGAGATTTCCTATGATTGATATATCCAGTTATCACATACATACGTACATAGATGCATGCATATATATTATATATATATATATATATATATATATATATATATATATATATATATATGTCACAGTATGAGTACATAATTTCATATTGATGAAACAGAAATTTTCAAATTCTGTTCCAAATATTTTTATCTGAATTCATTAAATTTAACTTAAATACTTGCATGCATATATATATATATATATATATTATATATATATATATATATATATATTATATATATATATATATATATATATATATATATATATATATATATATATATATTATATATATGATGTTAAGTGTATAGTGAATGTGTGAATATGATGTTATTAACCGTTAATTTTTATGTGCATTTGTTTACGAAATCATAAGATACATGCATGCGTCATTTTATGATCTTCACCTTCCATTTTCTAAATCGTAGTTTTATCTCTTTTTGTCAGCAAATGTGGATATTTTAAACGCTTTCCCCCTGATTTTATCAGCAAATCAATGTAAATATTTTACAACTCCACTTTCAAGAGAGAGTGAGAGAGAGTTAAATCAAGATTATTATATCTTTTAGTATTTTACGATATCTCTTAAGTAGCTCTTAAGTAAATATATCAACGTTGTAATAATCAAATTATCATACTGTGGTATATCCACAGGTTATCCAAGTATTGTAAATATTATATTAATGTTGATATATTGTGTTATGTTACGATGTGTTGAATTATTATGATATACATAATGCAATTTAACACACAATATACGATAATTTCCTTTAAACCATATATATATATATATATATATATATATATATATATAGAGAGAGAGAGAGAGAGAGAGAGGGAGATAGATTACATAGTGTAATTTACCTATTTATTACCCGTAAAAAAAAAATTCTGGTACATTTGAATTTCTGAAATACTCCATTATTTCCATTACAACGGAATTCCTAATTACTCTGTGAGACAAGGGTGCGTGACTGATTATATATATATATATATATATATATATATATATATATATATATATATATATATATACTTTAAGGCATTTCCACTTTCCAATATATGCGTATGCCTGTAGACACACAGATATGTTGTTGTTGATGTTCTTTTTTATGCGTGTGTGTTATTTAAAGTTCAAAGAAAAAAAACAAAATAAATGTACATCTCTTATTTAATTCGCGAAATATCCAAGGAAATTGCACGAACAAAATATGAAAAAAAAAAAAAAAAAAACGATCGTAAAGACTGGCAGAATGTTTCGACATAAGCCTAGAATTTTTTTAATTTTCCCCACGTTACAAAAATTCATTTACATCGATTTTTTTCTATTCTCAACCAGCGTCAATTTCACAAACTGTCTCCTGTCTATTGATCTGTACAACTGGTACGATCGATTATGATCAATAATTCGATAATAATTGACTGAAATATAAGCAGCTAAAACTGAAAAGTCACCTGAATTAAATGTAGGATTTGTTTTATACAATTTAGGAATGACCTTTCAAAGAATATAAATAGAATTAAGTTGATAATGAATATTTGATTAACAAACAAGGGAGTTGGGTACATTTTCTTAATCTATATACAGTTAGGAATATTTTGTTTCTCCCTCTCTACAGACGGCCAAACGGTTTTTAATGTAGAGCTATCGAATTATTAGTCAGGCATAATTAGAATGCTTATGGAAGGGTTTTAACCTAAAAACAATTGAGGAAAGGGGGCACTGTTTTCGAGAGTTATGCTTAAAATAAACATTAATCAACTAGAAGCCATGTTGCTGCAAGACATAACTAATGGAACAGAATTTAAATTTCAAAAAAAAAAAAAAAAGAATTATTTATCTTAATGAAACAATTATTCACACTTAATTAAACATAAAGAATTAGGTTAATAGTTAATTCTTTAAGCTGGGGATGAAAAATGATTTTGAAGAAAATTAACGTTTCATTCGTTGTTCATTTCAGTCTTGAATCTCGATAACCTTTGAATACACGACACGCTATATATATATATATATATATATATATATATATAGTAGAAGTTATAGGCAGAAAACCTACTTAAGTTTCACCCAAAGAACATCAAGGTTAACTGCAACGAATTAATTAAAATCGTCTTAATTAATTAATTGCAGTTAACCCTGATGATAATTGGGTGAAATTTAACTAGGTTTCTGTCTATAACATTATTATATATATATATATATATTTACCAACCTCTCCGCATGAGCAGGATGTGACACAAGGTCAATTTCTTAAGCGGAGTTTAACCAAGGTTAAAGAGCCCAGTCTGCCCTACTATTTACCCATAGCTGAAGGGAGAGTAGGATTCATACCTTTCCCAAGGGTATTAGCGCAAAGTTATATATATATATATATATATATATATAAGAGGGCCGATTTAGCTCAATGGATAGAGCGTCCAACAAGGAACCACAAGGTGCTGGTTCGATACCGGCCCTCGCCAACTCAGCGTATTTGTTGCACCGGGATCTGTGCGCTAAAGTGAGAAGCTGATAGTAGGCGTGGTGTCCGCCTCAGACGTTAAAAACACTTGGTCTAGTGCTAGTGGTCTAGTGCTAATGAACTGTATGACTCATACCGACTTTAGACCACCTCGACGACTTTACTTTATATATATATATATATATTATATATATATATATATATATATATATTTTGGGAGAATATGTGCTTAATTGAAGTCATACATAATTTGAAAATGAATTAGTTGATAATTAATGAAGTAGGCGAATATATCTGTTCAAATGTAAGGCGGAAACAAATCGACAAAAAGTCAATCTCTGTATGTACATTTCGGCCTATTATGCCTCATCAGCAGAGTTATAGACTGGAAGCCGCTTTGTGCTTCCAAACTAACTTGCAAACCATGGACTTCAATGGGACACCCGAGCTATGAGTTACGAATATAATCTTTAAAAGATATAATAAAAAGATTTAATAAATAAAAAATATAAAAATTAGGTATCAGAAAAAATAAAATAAAAAAAGAAGATATACGGGGTATAATAAAAAAGATAAAAGTATCGAGAAACTTCTTGAAATTTTAAATTTTCAAATATCAACTTTAAATGAAAAGTGTGAAGATTTTTGTGGCCATCTTTTAGGCTTCAAGCAAGAGAACTGTCCAGCGAAGATCCTTGGTGTTAAGCAGAGCGCGATCCTTAGTGAAGAATCCTTTGGTTGCTACTTAGTGTTCCTTAGTCTTGCAGGTCCTTCGTCAATGAGTGCAAATGGACATCTGTCAATATCAGCCGATTAAGTTGTTAACCAACCACGTATTCGGGCTGTTGATTGGCCGAGGTTTAAACCGTGTGACCTCGCTTAGTCTATAGATTTAAGTGGTAGAAAGACATGTTAATCCAGGTTAAAATCGTAATAAGGGTAACTCTAAGCCTAGCCCGTAACAGCATTGGAAAAATAATATCCAAAAACGTTTGACTCCGGGTAACCGCGCTTTTAACCTGAACTAAGTACTCAGCTAAGGTGTGTGCTGTAATGGTTATCATCGTAGAAAATGAACACGGCGAACCGAGTTCAAAACCTGGACAAGGCTGTTTGCATTTTACATAGCAATAATACCCTTGGGAAAGATGTGGATTCAACTATTCTCCCTCCTGCTATTGGTAAATAATAGGGCAGACTGGTCTCTCTAACTTTGGCTCGGTAACCTGACTAGGAGAAGGAAAACTATGATTTCAAATCTGTTAAACTCCACTTAAGAAATCGACCTTGTAGATGGCTGGAATAAGTAATAATTCCCTGAAGAATTGCTACGGCAAGAAACTGCAGTTGGAATATTTTATAACATTCGCTTTAAAAAAAAACGTATATTTAGCTCTTTTTATTAAGCACTTTTTAAATCGATTTTTATTAACCCAGAAGTAAATTTATCTGCTTCGTGGATTAGCAAAGATCCGTAATATATATATATATATATATATATATATATATATATATACCTGAAGAATTTTTGTAATGAAGTGATTATATCTGGATGTTTATCCGCCTAATCGCGTAAGTGTCAATCTAACAAAAGAATTTAGCTCATGGAATCAAATGTTTATCCTGTGTATACTAACCACACTTAAATCTGTAGGGTTTTCTTACTTCCAAAAAATTTATCCAAGATTAATACTTGAGGACGTGGAGGACATTAAGATATTATATCATATCGAAAGAGAAGTTTCTGAATTGTTCTGGCCAATAGAAATCTCATTGGAATGAGTGTGTTGAATGTCAAGGGGTATCTTGAAGAAAAATAACGTGGTTAAATCGAACTTGACGGACCTAAATTCCACCATCGTATGTCACCCAGCTGAAAGAAAAAAATACTAAAAATCGGGGAATCAACCGAATTTAATGAAATTTTCAGCGTTGATATATTAATGAATAAAAGATATAATGCACCAGTTATTTTATTTTTTAAATTTTACATCTTTCCAGATCAGTTAACTTTGAACCACTTATCTTTGAGAATATGTGTTACGCCTCAAAGATACGTGGTTCAAAGTTAACTGCGAAATATGTCGTAAAATCTGTATTCTACAAAATAAATTTAACCCAAAAATCAAGGAGTTCTGTTTAAAAAATGCGGGCTAAATTTTCAATCGAGTTTTTCTACAAAAAATAATAAACTAAAGTAGTTATTAAATAAATATTTGTTTTTAGAATCTAAAAATATAGAATTTGAAACTTAACATTAATCGTTTCATATTTGAAATAAATTTTATCTATTAATTCACCATAGCAGAAATACCTAATTAAATCTGAAAGTTTTGAAATGAAATAATTAAAGTATTATAAAATTCATTCATTGATAAATCAACACTAAGAATTTCAATAAAATTCGATAATTACCTGATTTTTGGTAAAAAATTTTCAATCGGAGAAGGGGGTAAATATATTTTGTAAAATACGGATTTTATGTCATCTTTGGCAGTGTTTACGGTCATGTTTGTGATATGTTTGAGAAAAATTGACCGAAAAATAGTTTGAAATGTACTGAAAATAAATTACATGAGTGATATTATTTTGCTTTATTTACTGATGCTCATTATGTTACTACTTTTCGACTTAGACAGAAATTTGACCTAAAATAATCGATTTAATTAATTTTGATTTGTTTTTAAAATGAAAATGAGCCAACAAACTGGCAGTGCCTAGTATACACATATATTGATAGTGTGTGTGTGTATGTGCGTGTGTGCGTGTGTATGTGAACGTCATTGCTGTACACGTTCCTTGATAAAAGCCTGAATATTCTGTGTGAAAACGAAGCGTGTCTTCGGGTTGCAATAAAATGTAAAGAGAAAAAAAAACATGTTGCTAACATGTGTCAGCTCCTCCCAGTCGCTCTGTTTTTATGGGCATAAAACCAACTCCGTCTAGGTCTTATGTCAACACACACGCCTCGTTTTGGGCTTCTTTGTATATAGGTTTTGTTTTACTATTTACTTATACTTTCAGGGTTTTTTTTCCTCCTACCAAAACCACAATTAATTGCTGATCGCTGACTTCCTCCATCTTTTATATATAAGAACCTTCTGACATAATCGTGGACACCGGTCGCGGCTCATTTGGAAAAAAGATTATTCTTTTTGTTCTTTAATGTCGGGGACTTCTGTTTCGAATCCGGACACGATCAATAACCAATTTGATAACTCGTTAAATTCTTGATAGAACGTTATTGTATATACATGCTAGCACATTTTAGGAGGCACGTGGCATAATGGTTAAGGTCGGGGGAAATGTACTCGTCGACCCGAGTTCAAATCCTAGACAAAACTGTTTGCATTTCACATAGCACTAATATCCCTGGGGAAAGGTATGAATCGAAGTATACTCTTTCCAGCTATGAGTGAATAGTAGGACAGACTGGGCTCTCCAACCTTGGTAAGGCAACCTGTCTAGGAGAAGGAAAACTCTGAATTTAAACCTGTTAAATTCCGCTTAAAAAAGGCCTTGTGTCGCATCCTGCCGTGCGGAGGGGTTGGTGTATATATATATATATATATATATGTGTGTGTGTGTGCATGCTAGTGCTGTGGCAAACTTGATAACATCGTTAGGTTAACGAACTAGTTAAGAATATCATCATTAGTGAGTTCGATTATAACTTGAAGCGCCATATTCCTGGCCTTGGGTCAAACTAAGCTAAATAAAACAAAAGTGGGGATGATAATATGGTGTCAAAACTTAGAGATTTAGGCTAGCAGTCTATTGCTAATAAGTTTGATTCTCACTCAGTTTCTCATAGCTTTGGCCTTTATTTCTTTTACCTTCTCATCAAGCTAAAATAGACACAATGTCATTTTTGTAATGTGGGGTGCCACGCAGGAAGCAAATCCCCCGTAGTGGCTGGCTTTAGAATTGCTTAGATTCCATCGACATTCCTCTTGTGGGACGCCTTAGGCATTGGGAAAAACACCCTTACCTCTTTTAGGCAAGGAAACAGGTGTTGCCTTGGGTAAAGACTCTGCTTTTAGCAATTAGCTTTTGGTTGGCCTTGTCCAAGCTAAGTTGTGCTTGGTGAAGAAAAAAAAAGAAAAAAAAAATTTTACATTAAAAAAGAACGCTGGTGCGATGTAATGCTTACCGAGTTAGGCTAACAATTCATTACTTGTGATTTCGATACTCACCGAATGTTTTATAATTCTTTACTAATCTTAGTAAATTACAAAGTGATACAGAGGGCCGCAAATAACCACACTTGGGGCCTTGTATTACGACTAAGCTAAGCTCAGTAAATAAATATGTTATCTCGCTTAACATAGAAATTGTGCCTGAATTTAATTAGAAGGTGTGAATTTTATATACTTTATAATTTTCTATTAAATACAAGGTCTTAAAAAATTATGTCAATTGAGATGTGTAGGGTGTTTCGGAAAATTTGATACCATTTGAAATGTACAGGGTGTTTTGGGAACATCGGTTGCGGCTCATTTGGAAAATATTTTTAAACGTTATTTAATGTCGTGGACTTCTGTTTCAAATCCGGAAACGATCAATAAGTAATTTTGCTTAAAAAATTGTCCTTGTGTTGCATCCTTCTTGTGCAGTTGGATTAGTATATATATATATATATATATATATAGTACTAATATCCTGGGAAAGATACGCTCTCCTTGCATGATAATTTCTTAGAAAATACAGGGTGTTTAAAAAATGGTGTCATTTAAGATGTGCAGGGTGTTTTGGAAAATTTGATACCATTTGAGATGTACAGGGTGTCTTGTAGATATTGATATAATTTTGGATGTACAGGGTGTGTAAAAAATTGATATCTTTTAAGATTTACAGGGTATTTTGGAAAAAAATTGCTATCATTTGAAATGTACATGGTATTTCAGGAAAATTGACAAATTCTCGTTCAAATGATCTCAAATCTTAACAGAATGTATTGAACATTTCTATGTTTAACGTCTAAACACCTTTATATACCCGTGAATGTCATTACTATGCCTGAAAACAAAAATTAAACATAGAATCTTGAGCTGTTTCTACACATATTAAAATTTGAAATCGTTTGAACGAGAATTGGTCAAGTTATTAGATTACAAAATATAATCTTTCTTCAGTGAGAATGGAACCCACTACGAATAGTATACTAGTCAAGCTTGCTAACAGTTACACTACATGAAACGATTTACTCTACCATGATTCGTTGTTGGTGGCCATTGGTATCTAGTAAAGCAAAACAAACGTTGACCTCATAATCTGCTCAGTGACACTGAAGGATGTCATAGAGTATCATGTTCTTCATGTCACAATTCACAACTTTAGATATGTGTAAGTTTTATATATCATGAGAATGTTACTGAAACGAGAAATTTAGACATTTCTTAGATCTTAAAAAAAAGAGAAAAATGTGTCAATAAAAGCAGCCGCAACTTGTAACATGATGATTTTAGTGGAACAATTATGCATTTCTTTAAAACGATTTCTTCTTTGAATTTTGATTTTAAATCTAAATTAGAAATCACAAATTAATTTGATATTATTCAATAAATCCCTCACACACACACACACACACACACATATATATATATATATATATATATATATATATATATATATATATATAAAAGGTGTGCCCAAAAAGTATCGAGATTTTTGTACTTTTTGACACACCTTGTATTCTGAAAAAAATTAACGTTCCATTCATTCTTCATTTTTATCTTCGTAATTACAGCTTCAATCTCGATACTTTTTTGAAACCTCATAGTATATATACATACACATATACAGACACACACACACACATATATATATATATATATATATACAACCACATATATACACACACAAACGCACACACATATATATGCATACACACACACACATATATATATACATTAACATACATATATATATACACAAACATACATGAACATATATACACATATATATACACACATTTATTTATATACGCACATACACACAAATATATATATACGTATATGTACACACATGCCCATATATACACACACATATATATACATACACACATAAACCTATATATACCCGTACACTAAGTGTTTTTGTACTTTTTGACACACCTTGTATTCTGAAAAACAAATAACGTTCAATTCCTTTTTCATTTCTATCTCGGTAAATAAATGTTAGCGGTTTACGGTAGGATCGCAGTGGTGGTAAATTCGAGGAAGCAGCTCAAAGTAGGCAAAGATTTAATTTCTCCTTTCGATTCTTTTTACTCTCGTTTGTGCGTGTAGGCGGCCTATTTTTTCTTTAAGCTATCAAAAAAGCATTACAAATTGTACTACTTCATTAAAACTTAAAGTAAATCTTTAACTTTCTTATAAAAGTTATACATAAAACTCCGAAGCTTCTATTTGTATCTGAGAATTTAGGCGGAGGCGCGTGGTGTAATGGTTAGAGTCGTAGAAAATGGACTCGTCGACCCGAATCCAAATCCTGAACATAGCTACAGTTCATATATCGCTAATAACATTGGAAAATATATGAATCCAGCTACTCTCCTTCCAGCTATGGGTAAATATAGGGCAGACTGGACTCTTTAACCTTGGTTAGGCAAATGGATGCTGCACAAGGATGCTGCGAGCAGTGTTGAACAAGTCATGGAAACAGCACCCCACAAGGAAACAGCTTTACGGTCACCTGCCCCCCATCTCACAAACTATCCGAGTGAGACGGACAAGGCATGCAGGACACTGCTGGAGAAGTAAGGATGAACTCATAAGCGACGTTCTCCTGTGGAAGCCAACACATGGTAATGCAAGTGTGGGGCGCCCAGCAGGGACTACATTGACCAGCTATGTGAAGATGCTGGCTGTTCCGCAGAGGATCTTCCAGGTGCAATGAATGATAGGGAGGGTTGGCGCAAGATTGTTGTCGATACCCGTGCTACATGCGCGACATGATGATGATGATGAGGCAACCAGTCTTGGAGAAGGAAAACTCTGAATTCAAACCTCGGGTGGTCACTACTAGAATAGGCTCACTAATTATAGTGATCTAATTCACTAATTTTAGATTTCAGAATAAAACAATAAAATTACAAACGAAAATTTTATTAAAACCTTATTAGAATCCCTATGCAAATTAGATATCCAATGATTATGACGAATGTCATTTTGTTAGTACATATATTGCACAATGTACACTTGTTAGCGTTAGTGTATTCACTCCAGCTATGGGCTAAGTATTACAACAACTTTTCTTCTATAAGGATGGCTTTGGCATTAGATAACACACGAAAGTTGATATGCCATTAAACAGAGAAAACAAAGCAATCAAGTTTATTCACGATTTAGCAACATGATGCAACCCGTTTTGAAGTTAACTTGATGCATAAACAGGCCAAAATATCCCATCTATATATGGAAGGTACGTGGTGTGATGGTTAGAGTCGTAGGAAATGGGCTCGTTCAAAGTTCAAATCCAGGAAACGAAGCTAATACCCTTCGTAAAGGTATGCATCCAACTACTCTCCCTCTAGCTATGTGTAAATAGTAGGGCATATTGGGCTCTTTAACCTTGGCTAGGTAACCAGTCTAGGAGAAGAAAAACTCTGAATTCAAACCTGTTAGACTCCGCTTAAGAAATTGACCATGTGTCACATCCTGCTCGTGTGGAGGGTTGGTTTAATATATATATATATATATATATATATATATATATATATATACACGGCAGAATGGAAAAAAAATAAGACAAGATCACCAGTTTAGTGGATCGATTATACATTTATTATAACATTAGATGATCATGCAGGGCGAAACGTTATAATAAATAAATACTCCAATGAACTAGTTTTCATGTCACACACACACTCACACACATATAAATATATATAAATATACATATATACATACATCCATACATCTATATATACATGTACAAATATATGTATACATACATATACATACGTATATATATATATATAATATATATATATATATATATATATATATATATTATATATATAAACTATAATAAAGATGAGTATATTTCTTTAATCATGAATTATTTACTCTAATTCATCACAGACAAATTCTGTTCTTTCAAAGCATTTTTTCTAAGAACAGTCTCTCTCTCTCTCTCTCTCTCTCTCTCTCTCTCTCTCTCTCTCTCTCTCTCTCTCTCTCTCTCTCTCTCTCTCTCTCTCTCTCCAAACCAGAATGCTTCAATCACGTTATATTGGCAATTTAGAAGATGCTTCAATCATGTAACATTCTTTTTCGAGTACTTACGGCAATTCAACTTACAGGTTTATTGTATAAAGCACGAAACTTTGTGAAGGGAGACATGACAACCATCCTAACATATCAAAGTTTAATGACGTTCTGACGTTATTATTGCCGCTGATAGCAACTGTAATAAAATAGGTTTATGTTTTCCGATGTGCGAATCATAAAGGGGAAAGAGACTGCCAATGTTTTCAAGTGGTTCGTGTCTTCTGGTGCTGACCGGCTCTGTAATACCGCCGACACTACTGATAAAATATAAAAATGATAATCCCAATTATAACGTTAAGAATAATACAGAGGATAGCAATTATAAAAAAAACTATCATTATTTTGTCATGGAGGTTGTACTTGTTTGCACTGGTGCAAATTGTTGTTTTTTTATTGGTTTCTTTACTTTTTGGGTTGTGGGGTGGTGGTCGTTACGAAAACTTCTGGTCACAAGGTCTGAATTTAAGTTCTTAGCATAACAGTGGGCTGCCTTACAGATTATTAACACTTTAACTGCCGTGTGCGACTATAATCGATTCTCTAAAACCATGCCGCGTGGCAGGATTTCATAGCGCCAAGCTGTATGCGATTACACACAAATGTCTGAACCACGATATATGCAAGTACACTCAAATTTCGGGAACTGTGCTATGTGCAACTGTACTCAACTTTCTGGGATCGCGCTATGTGCAACTATACACAAGTATCTGGGACCGTGCTATGTGCAACGATACCGAAATTTCTAGCACCGTGCTATGTGCGACTATACTCAAATTTCTGGCACCGTGTTATGTGCGACTATATTCAAGTTTCTGAGGTCGTGCTATGTGAGACGATACTCAAATTTCTGAAGTCGTACTATGTGGAACTATATTCAAACTTATGGAGTCGTGCTATATGCGACTAGACTCAAATTTATGGAGTCGTGCTATGTACGACTAGACTCAAATTTATGGAGTCGTGCTATGTGCGACTAGACTCAAATTTATGGAGTCGTGCTATGTGCGACTAGACTCAAATTTATGGAGTCGTGCTATGTGCAACTATATTCAAATTTATGGAGTCGTGCTATGTGTGACTAGACTCAAATTTATGGAGTCGTGCTATGTGCAACTACTAGACTCAAATTACTGGGACTGCACTATGTGCGACTAGACTCAATTTATGGAGTCGTGCTATGTGCAACTATATTCAAACTTATGGAGTCGTGCTGTGTGCGACTAGACTCAAATTTATGGAGTCGTGCTATGTGCGACTAGACTCAAATTTATGGAGTCGTGCTATGTACGACTATGCACTATGTGCGACTAGACTCAAATTTATGGAGTCGTGCTAAACTATATGGAGTCGTGCTATGTGCGACTAGACTCAAATTTATGGAGTCGTGCTATGTACGACTAGACTCAAATTACTGGACTGCACTATGTGCGACTAGACTCAAATTTCTAGTGCCTCTCTTGTGCAACGATACTCAAATTTTTGGAGTCACGCTATGTGTCACTAGATTTGAATTTCTGAAATCGTACTATGTGCGACAATACTCAAATTTCTGGAGCCTCGCTATGAGCGGCGATATCCAAATTTCCGTGGTCGTGCTATATGCGATTATATTCAAATTTCTGTGTGACTATAGTAGAAACTAAAACTGTGCTATGTTCAAAATCCTAGCGCTATTCTTCCAAGTGATCATTACTGACGTTGATTTATTCTTTGGTTAAGAGAATGGAATTGTCTAATATTGTTTTCTTTATTGGTGAATAAAATAAAACTCAGTAACAAAGAAAAAGTCAAGGTTGCTTTAACAATATAATTAGTACATAAAATACATTTACTAAAAAATTAAGTTTGATTTAGAAATATACATTAATAATTACAATGTAATTTTAAAAATATGCTTATTACATATAATTGCTTACTTTTTTAACTGTTACATATTCATATTTTTAGTTACAGATTTATTGAGCTTTAGTGTTAGGCAATAAGTGATACCTAATATTATCCGTTTTTATTGTATTATGTTGTAAGAGAAATAATAAATTTGTGTATATTTCGGTCTGTTTTTTTCTTACCCACCGAAAAATTTGGTTGAAAAGTTATTTGTTATTTTGACACCAAATTCAACTATTCATAGAATATTCTTTATTCAGATTGTCAAAAACACAGACATCCCCCCCCCCCAAAAAAAGAATAAAATCAGAAATTTACTGATTTCTTTTTCAGAAATGTTTATTTTTCTTGTTCTGATCTGAGTTCATAATATTTTATGATGATTTAAAGATTCGAGATAACGTTTTTTAAAATAGCTTCTTTTTTTTTTTGGGGGGGGGGGTGTTTTTGGAGCGGGTGAATATTTTTTTACTGCAAAATGCAGCATCGGGTGCTAAATTAGAAAATATCGATGCTGTCTATAATTTTTAAGAATTCCAAGATTTTAACTATATACAATCTGAGTAAAAATGTATCGATATTTTTTGTACTTTTGGACACACCTTGTATTCTGAAAAAAAGAATAACGTTCCATTCATTCTTCATTTCTATCTTGGTAAATACAGCTTTAAACTTAGTACATTCATGGTACACATTGTATTCTGAAAAAAAAAAAATGAATGGAATGTTGTTTTTTTTTTAGAATACAAGGTGTACCAAAAAGTACTAAAAATCTCGATACTTTTTTGACACATATGTATATTTTTATCTTTTTGGTGGAAATTATCTTTTGTTTAATTTCATTGTTTTCTGAGTCAGTAGAAAACCCGCATAGGAACCACAAGGTACCGAGTTCAATACCGGCCCACGCCAAAGCAGTAGCAATTTTCTTGTTTAGCACAGCTACACTTGCAGTTTTATCATTATCTTTGGATCCGTATTAGTATCAAGTATATTCATTTGATGCTTATAAGTAAAGTAAAGTCGTCGGGGTGGCCTAAAATCTATCCCTTTTCACTAAAGCTAGACCAAGGAGATTGATTTTAGCGTCTGAAGTGGAGCACCACACCTACCATCAACTCCTTACTTTACAGCACATATCCCTGTGTTACTCATACGCTAAGTTGTCGTGGGCCGGTATCAAACCCGGAACCTTGTGGTCCCCAGGCTGACGCTCTACTGACTGAGCTAAACCGGCCCTATTATTGATGCTATAATAATTTACAAATAACTATGAGCCGGTTTAGCTCAGTCAGCATCCGCCAAGGAACCATAAGCTTCCGGCTTTGACACAGCCTCTTGCCAACTCAGCGCATGAATAGCACAGCTTGGATCTGTGCGGTAAAGTGGAGAGGTCATGGTAGGTGTGTTGCTCCACCTCAGACGCAAAAAAACCGCACTCACTGTCCAGCTGATACCGACAATAGACCCCTCTACAATACAATCAGCAGTGATGCTGATAGCTTTTTGATTTAGTGGGTCCTGAGATGCGCATATTTGCTTTAAATGAGACCCCGGGAAAATTCATGAGTTCTAACTAAAGCCGTATAAATGTATTAGATTATTAGAAACGAATTACACTATCCTGTGTAATTCGTTTCTAATAATCTATTGAAATGTATTTACAGTTAGTTTGAAATCGTGAGGGAAGAAAGAAGAAAAACACTGGGACGCAAGGATACGATTTACTGCGTCCTTTGAGATTTTTGTGCGTCCGGGACGCAGGACACGTACCTATCAGCATCTCTAAATGAGTGACTATAGTAAATTTAACTTTGTGTTGCCTCTCTCAACTTCCACAATAAAAACATTGACAGTAATCATCAATTCTATTACAACTCTGTCAGTTAACCCCCAATGGGCCACCTGTTGACTGTGGGCGACGACCTATGATGCTTTAGGACGGAATATTGGTGCTGAGCAGTATAACACACAATACTCCATTTTAGCCCTTACTTAAGCTAGACGGGTGCTCCGACCAATCCGCTGGTCACGTCAACCCCTGGCACCTATATGATTATCCCGAAACTATTGCCCTTATGGCAACTCTTAATCCTTTTTATCATATGCCCAAGAAGGCGGTGGCTGAGGGTCTTAGTGTCCTGGACATGACGTTACTGTATCTAGTGGCGAAGTTCCAATTCTGGAGCTCTGGGGAGTTTTGACTACCCCTTCATCGCCATTACTTCCAGGTCCACTCCGATCCAGAGTGGTGGTACATGTTAGAGTAAATCTATTCATTGAATCGATAAAACCGAGTTATTTTTAAAGCACTACAACCATCTTCAAGTGTATAATTCCTCCAAGAAAAGAGGAGGCGTGATGTATTTGTTTTATAGAAAAATCTGGCGGACAGAAAAGAAATGACGTCTAATTATACTGACAGACGTGATACATACTTCTCTGCTCGCTAACATTTAAAAAAATCCTTTCTCTCTTTCCTTGACTGATTGTATAAACTGAAGAAGGCTATAAAATGAACCAGTCGAAACGTCACGGTATTAACAAAGGCAATACAAACAGGTATGTAGCTAGCTACTTGGGCGCCCAAGGTGGCTTGTCTCCTTGAGGATAGGAGGGGGGATTTGTCATTTATAATGTCAGTAAGAATGCAGCAGGCAAACTTATTTATAATGCATTTGGTGGGTCCCTGCTTTTATGGCCCCCGGAGGGAATGTTTTCAAAATGAACACAGAAATAAGTTCAACTTCCCGAACAATGCTTGAAAGCAAATGTTGAAATTGAAATTTGAGTGTCATATACTTGTAAAATCTAAAGGCGCTGCAAAAGGGGAATACCGAAGGGATCATGCAATTTTTGCTCCGGTGACCGTATGAAATTCGGTTTGTGCATGGCTCCTCATTAAAAAGACTTCGTGTAAATCCAACCTGGTGGGAGGTCAGGAAAATAAATACTTGTAAAATCTGAGAATTAATCGTTAGTGAAGTCAATATACTCCTAGGCTTAATTTTTAATAAACAGCGCAGGGTTTGTTAAGCTTTTGCTTAGTTAGGCACACATGCCTAAGATTTCTTACGATACCTGCTGTTGTTAAATGACATCCATCTAAAGCACTGTCCAGATTTATCGTTACTTAATTTCAGTGATCTAGTAGGAACGGCGTATGTATTTACCCCCCCCACACACACACACACACACGCGGCGCGCGCGCACGCGCGAACTCACACGAATAGGATGTAACGCAAGGTCAATTTTCAGCGGGGTTTTCCAGGCTTGAATTCATCTAGCCCGATTACTGTACCCAGTTTAAAGAGACAGTCTGCCTTATTATTAACCTACAGCTAACGAAAGAATAGTTGTGATTCATACCTTTCCTAAGAGTAGGTAAATTTCCCAATCCGTTTGCCACGGGTAAGATGTGACACAAGTCGCAAGTATGGATATCAAGCGGCGACCGAAACTCGCTATTCGTAGTAAATGGGTCCACAGACGAAGCTAGCTCCACCCAACGATAGCACGCCTAAATCTTTCTCAATGGTATTAGCGTTATGTAAAAGGAAAATATTCGCATCCAAGATTTGAATCCGGTTCGCCGTGTCCATTTTCTAGGACGATGACCACTCACTGCAAGCACCTCGTAATTTGACTGAGTCCTGATAAGAAGGTAAGTTTGGGCACAAAGTCAAATGGTATGGACATTAAAGTGGGGGACGAACTCCTTACAGATTAATATTTATTGGTTGGTTGGATCTTACGCATGTCAACCTTGTTGGGTTATTTTTTGTCGAAGACATTTCGTTTTTTATTTTCTAGTTGGGGGTAGTTGGAATTCGATTTTTCAAACTCATTTTTAAAAACACATTTCTAAAACTCAATGTTAATCTTTGATGGTAATCTTCAGGGGATAGATGGTACGCTAACAGTAGTTACCACTCCGGATCTGGGTGGACATGGGAAGTAATGGAAACAAGGGATATCCACATTCCCCAGTGTTCCAGATGCAACGTCATACCAGGATACAAATTTGCATGTGAAATGAGCTGTGTAGTAAAATTAAGATGATATATAAACTACGCACAAATATGAGATATCATGGTTTAAATTTACTCTCAAATTAAATACAGTTAAGTCTCGTCAATCTTTTAATTAACAAATAATGCACTACTGCGAAAATTACAATTGCACCTTCCCTGCTTCACTGATGCAAATTGGTCTATGATGTTGGGTCAAAGTCTGTTTTTTTGATTGTGTTTTTTCTTTCTTTCAGTTTCTTCTCTTCTACAACTCAGTAGACCATATTCTTTGATAGTATCTGGTGTATCATCGTGGCGTAGTCCGGTAACGCACTGGACTGCGACACTCACGCTATTCCGTTCACTTTCGGATTAATATCCTTGAGTAGGGGTTATGAAACCCTCATCCATCAAGGTAAATAGTATGCTGCCTTGCTACTATTCTTCTACAAGGTTAGCTTTGGCAGTAAATTAACTCGTGAGGCTGATAATATTATTAAACAAAGAAATCAAACTAACCTTGAAGTATCTTGGTCGTCTATGACCTTTTCAGCTGGCCCCGTATTTATGCAAGTTTTACTTTTGTTACAGAGTGTGCAATCTCATTTTTCAACTACAGAGTTTCATTGCTGTAGAGAGTTGGCAATAAATAATAACTAATCATATCTTTTTTTTTCTGTATAATATTCCATTAGAAATAAATAAATCCTGTTATTATTGTTTTAGAAGTTCAAGTTTTTTATTTTTTAACAAATAATAAGGGTATACTTTTTTATGGGTGATACTGTACGTTAGATAGAGAATAAACCCTACAAATACAATATTTTGTTTTTATTTAATGCGGGTTTACTTATTAATATTTAAATATGTGCATGTTTGTGCATTTGTCTGTATACGTAATTTACACTTGTTTACGCATGTTCGCTTGGAAATGCACAACCCGCAGAATTATATGTTGCAAATCAGTTTCCAAAAGGAAAAAATGCGTTTGACGTCAAAAGTACCTAAATATAATTTGTTATTCGCGGTCGACAGCACAGGGAACGGGATCTGTGCTTCCGAGCTGCGCCATGTGCAGAATAAAGCGTCTTAATCTACATATGATATCAAATGTGTTTGCAGACGTTTGGAGGTATTGTCTCTATGCGCGTGTTTGTATATTAAAAAAATGAAAAGAAAAACTACAAAAAAAAAACAACAAAAAAACAAAAACCAAATAAAAACGGTATGTGAACGTAAAGTGGGTAAACGTGTGAACAATTTGTGTGTATAAAGAAATAAAAGACGCTGGACAAGACAAAAAAAATACAAGATTGTTAAGAGGGGAACGCGAGGAAAAAATGAGAGAGAGCTGGTTTGGTGGTGTGGTGGAGGAGGAGGGTGAGGGTGTAGGATAGAAAAAATGCAGGAGAAAAAAAAAAGGAGGTGTTGTATTACTTGCCCCCCCCTCTCTCTCTCTCTCTCTTCTCTCTCTCTCTCTCTCCATTCGGCGATGTTACTCTCTCTCGTCTCTCTCTCTCTCTCTCTCTCTCGTTTTTGTCAGCTCAGGAATCCCGAGACGAGTGCTGGTCATTTGGCACGGATCTCCGGGTGTTTTTGGGAATTGGGCCATGATCCGAGGCGCATCAAACATTGAAGAGATGGTTTCGTATATATTAAGGGGAATGTGAGAAACGCGTTGAGGAGAGGAACTGCTTCCGTACAAACTATTTGGTATTCTGCGTCTCAGATGGCAGTTGTATATTAAGGATTGAAAGGCGAGATAATGCTTTCTATAAATCGGGGTTGAATTTTCGCACGCTGTATGGAGTGGAAGAAATTTACATAGCTTTTACCAGAGATGCGTTGCGCGCGCACTAACAGACACAGCACACGACACACAACCACACCACATATATTATATATATATATATATATATATATTAATATATATTAATATATATATATATATATATTATTTTTATTATGGCACTCCGCAGTATAAAGCCACTCCGGCTTTATAGTTTGCAATTACACGAATACAAACTTTTGTCTGGAGATAAAAATAATATTATATATAGTATAAAGGAAAGACTCAAAAACATATGCATCTTCTGAAAAAAATCAGATGATTTTATAAGAATTGCCAAAAGAAAAAAAAGATACTGTAGATGTTGCCTAAAGTTAAATATATAAAAGTGATCAATACAAAAATTAGAGGCTAATACATAAAGTCAAATTGCCTGATGAAATCCGTTAGAGAAACCTAGGTAGATATTCTCCTGACTCATTAGGCTTTACTTATTATATTTATTCAATCAGATTATGTATTTAAGAGTGAAGAAAAACTATTAATGTTTTATTACATCTCGCAATCATTACTGGCGAAGTAACGATATGGTCGAGCCTCAAATTAATTTTTAACATCAGCACAACGCATATATATTATATATTATATATATATATGTGTGTTGTGTGTGTGTATGTGTGTGTGTGTGTGTGTGTGAAGCAAGCTATAGATTAGCAAAAATCCGATAAAATGTGAAGATAGAGTATATCGGAAATTGGTGGATAAACCGACACAGACAATTGATTCAGTTAATATTTCGTCTTTAATTGTGAAAGTCTTGGAACAAATAAAGACCGAGATATTATTGGAATCAATTGTCTGTGTCGTTTTATCCACCTTTCATTTTATATTCGGTTCACACATCGCACCGCACGGGCTGCAGGGTTGGCCACCGCGGCGCGCGAGAGCGAGAAGCGAGCACACATGTTGTCACACACACATATATAATATATATTATGTATATATGATATATATATAATGAGCGTACTAATAGTTCTTCGGCCAATGAAATAACCCAAGAGTTGGCATGACCGTAAAATCTAAGTCATCTAGAAATCTGGAAAGGTGGCTATGCTGAAAGGGTTTGCACTTGTATGAAAGGTCTAACAAAAGGTCTTACACCAGAAAAGCTATATCCGTCATTAAAGTCTTCTTATAATTTTTACTGCATAATAAATGGGAATCGAACCGAACGTAAATAACTGGCGTATTATTACGAGCTCCATTTGATTTTAGCACATGTAATAAGTCTTTGATAGGGACATGTGAGACATTTAAATATATAATTCAAGCGTAGAATGTAAGTCTGTGCTCATAAATGAGTAGGCCTGTTGAATTCGTTTAGAAAATAATCGAGGTTTCCAGAAAGTTTCAGAAAAAGTACATTCTCGTGTGAGGGGCATCGTCCACTTGCGAGTTTCTTTGCCTCAGGCTGATGAATCAACCATCGCATGTCTACAGAGAGATACCTGCCGGGTTTGCTTCGTTCAGTGAGCGAGAAGAGGCGAGAGAAGTGGCAGGGACAACATCCTGCTAAGTGATCCTCCTCCTACGCCCGCTATAGTTCCTTCTCCTCTCGGC
>CM042137.1:88654039-88667622 GCA_023376005.1 Doryteuthis pealeii | reverse complement strand
AAGAGGGGATATGTGGCGACTTAGACTCACATTTATGGGAGTCGTACTTATGTACGACTAGACTCAAATTACTGGGATCTGCAATTATGTGTGACTAGACTCAAATTTCTAGTGCCTCTCTTGTGCACGGATACTCAAATTTTGGAGTCACGCTATGTGTCACTAGATTGAATTTCTGAATCGTACTATGTGCGACAATACTCAAATTTCTGGAGCCTCGCTATGAAGCGCGATATCCAAATTTCCGTGGTCGTGCTATATGTGATTATATTCAAATTTCCGGTGTCGCGCTCTGTTGTGTCTATAGTAGAAACTAAAACTGTGCTATGTTCAAAATCCTAGCGCTATTCTTCAAGTGATCATTACTGACGTTGATTATTCTTTGGTTAAGAGAATGGAATTGTCTAATATGTTTTCTTTATTGGTGAAATAAAATAAAACTCAGTAACAAGAAAAAGTCAAAGGTTGCTTTAACAATAATAATTAGTACATAAAATAACATTTACTAAAAATTAAGTTTGATTTAGAAATATACATTAATAATTACAATGTAGTTTTAAAAATATGCTTATTACATATAATTGCTTACTTTTTTAACTGTTACATATTCATATCTTTTTGTTACAGATTTATTTGGAGCTTTAGTGTTAGGCAATAAGTGTACCTAAATATTATCCGTTTTATTGTATTATGTTGTAAGAGAAAATAATACATTTGTGTATATTTCGGTCTGTTTTTTTCTTACCAACCGAAAAATTTGGTTGAAAAAAGTTATTTGTTATTTTGACACCAATTCAACTATTCATAGAATATTCTTTATTCAGATTGTCAAAAACACAGACATCCCCTCCCCCCGCAAAAAAAAAAGAAATAAAATCAGAATTTACTGATTTTTCTTTTTCAAGAAATGTTTTATTTTTCTTGTTCTGATCTGAGTTCATAATATTTATGATGATTTAAAGATTCGAGATAACGGTTTTTAAAATATGCTTCTTTTTTTTTGGGGGGGGGGGGGGGGTGGAGCGGGTGAATATTTTTTTACTGCAAAATGCAGCATCGGGTGCTAAATTAGAAAATATCGATGCTGTCTATAATTTTTAAAGAATTCAAGATTTTAACTATATACATCTGGTAAAAATGTATCGATACTCTTTTGTTACTTTTGGACACACCTTGTATTCTGAAAAAAGAATAACGTTCCATTCATTCTTCATTTCTATCTGGTAAATACAGCTTTAACTTGGTACATTCATGGTACAGCATTGTATTCTGAAAAAAAAATGAATGGATGTTGGTTGTTTTTTTTTAGAAATACAAGGTGTATCAAAAAGTACTAAAAATCCTCGATACTTTTTTTGACACATACTGATATATTTTTATCTTTTTGGTGGAAATTATCTTTGTTTAATTTCATTGTTTTCTGATGTCAGTAGAAAACCCGCATAGGAACACAAGGTACCGAAGTTCAATACCGGCCCACGCCAAAGCAGTAGCAATTTTCTTGTTAGCACAGCTACACTTGCAGTTTATCATTATCTTTGATCCGTATTAGTATCAAGTAATATTCATTTGATGCTTATAAGTAAAGTAAAGTCGTCGGGGTGGCCTAAAATCTATCCCCTTTTCACTAAAGCTAGACCAAGGAGATTGATTTAGCGTCTGAAGTGGAGCACCACACCTACCATCAAACTCCTTACTGTACAGCACAATATCCTGTGTTACTCATACGCTAAGTTGTCGTGGGCCGGTATCAAACCCGGAACCTTGTGTCCCAGGCTGACGCTCTACTGACTGAGCTAAACCGGCCCTATTATGATGCTATAATAATTTTAAAATAATTATGAGCCGGTTTAGCTCAGTCAGCATCCGCCAGGAACCATAAGCTTCCGGCTTTGACACAGCCTCTTGCCAACTCAGCGCATGAATAGCACAGCTTGGATCTGTGCGGTAAAGTGGAGAGGTCATGGTAGGCGTGTTGCTCCACCTCAGACGCAAAAAAACCCGCACTCACTGTCCAGCTGATACCGACAATAGACCCCTCTACAATACAATCAGCAGTGATGCTGATAGCTTTTTGATTTAGTGGGTCCTGAGACGCGCATATTTGCTTTAAATGAGACCCCGGGAAAATTCATGGGTTCCAACTAAAGCCGTATAAATGTATTAGATTATTAGAAACGAATTACACTATCCTGTGTAATTCGTTTCTAATAATCTATTGAAATGTATTTACAGTTAGTTTGAAATCGTGAGGGAAGAAAGAAGAAAAACACTGGGACGCAAGGATACGATTTTACTGCGTCCTTTGAGATTTTTGTGCGTCCGGGACGCAGGACACGTACCTATCAGCATCTCTAAATGAGTGACTATAGTAAATTTAACTTTGTATTGCCTCTCTCAACTTCCACAATAAAACATTGACAGTAATCATCAATTCTATTACAACTCTGTCAGTTAACCCCCAATGGGGCCACCTCTTGACTGTGGGCGACGACCTATGATGCTTTAGGACGGAATCTTGGTGGCTGAGCAGTATAACACACAATACTCTATTTTAGCCCTTACTTAAGCTAGACGGGCGCTCCGACCAATCCGCTGGTCACGTCAACCCCTGGCACCTATATGATTATCCCGAAACTATTGCCCTTGTGGCAAACTCTCAATCCTTTTTATCATATGCCCAAGAAGGCGGTGGCTGAGGGTCTTAGTGTCCTGGACATGACGTTAAACTGTATCTAGTGGCGAAGTTCCAATTCTGGAGCTCTGGGGAGTTTTGATTACCCCTTCATCGCCATTACTTCCAGGTCCACTCCGATCCAGAGTGGTAGTACATGTTAGAGTAAATCTATGCATTGAATAGATAAAAACGAGTTATTTTTTAAAGCACTCTACAACCATCTTCAAGTGTATAATTCCTCCAAGAAAAGAGGAGGCGTGATGTATTTGTTTTATAGAAAAATCTGGCGGACAGAAAAGAAATCGCGTCTAATATACTGACAGACGTGATACATACTTCTCTGCTCACTAACATTTAAAAAAATCCTTTCTCTCTTTCCTTGACTGATTGTATAACTGAAGAAGGCTATAAAATGAACCAGTCGAAACGTCACGGTATTAACAAAGGCAATACAAACAGGTATGTAGCTAGCTACTTGGGCGCCCAAGGTGGCTTGTCTCCTTGAGGATAGGAGGGGGGATTTGTCATTATATAATGTCAGTAAGAATGCAGCAGGCAAACTTATTTATAATGCATTTGGTGGGTCCCCTGCTTTATGGCCCCCGGAGGGAATGTTTTCAAATGAACACAAGAAATAAGTTCAACTTCCCGAACAATGCTTGAAAGCAAATGTTGAAATTGAAATTTGAGTGTCATATACTTGTAAAATCTAAAGGCGCTGCAAAAGGGGAATACCGAAGGGATCATGCAATTTTTGCTCCGGTGACCGTATGAAATTCGGTTTGTGCATGGCTCCCTCGTTAAAAAGACTTCGTGTAAATCCAACCTGGTGGGAGGTCAGGAAAATAAATACTTGTAAAATCTGAGAATTAATCGTTAGTGAAGTCAATATACTCCTAGGCTTAATTTTAATAAACAGCGCAGGGTTTGTTAAGCTTTGCTTAGTTAGGCACACATGCCTAAGATTTCTTACGATACCTGCTGTTGTTAAATGGACATCCATCTAAGCACTGTCCAGATTTATCGTTACTTAATTTCAGTGATCTAGTAGGAACCGGCGTATGTATTTACCCCCCCCACACACACACACATACACACGCGCGAGCGCGCACTCACACGAATAGGATGTAACGCAAGGTCAATTTTTCAAGCGGGGTTTTCCAGGCTTGAATTCAGAGTTTTCCTTCATCTAGCCCGATTACTGTACCCAGTTTAAAGAGACCAGTCTGCCTTATTATTAACCTACAGCTAACGAAAGAATAGTTGGATTCATACCTTTCCTAAGAGTAGGTATTTACCCAATCCGTTTGCCACGGGTAAGATGTGACACAAGTCGCAAGTATGGATATCAAGCGGCGACCGAACTCGCTATTCAGTAGTAATGGGTCCACGAGACGAGCTAGCTCCACCACAATAGCACACCTAAACCTTTCTCATGGGTATTAGCGTTATGTAAAAGGAAAATATTCGCATCCAAGATTTGAATCCGGTTCGCCGTGTCCATTTTCTAGGACGATGACCACTTCACTGCAAGCACCTCGTAATTTGACTGAGTCCTGATAAGAAAAGGTAGTTTGGGCACATAGCCATAGGTATGGGCATTAAGTGGGGGAACGAACTCCTTACAGATTCAAATTTATTGGTTGGTTGGATCTTACGGCATGTCAACCCTTTTTGGGTTATTTTTTGTCGAAGACATTTTGTTTTATTTATTCTTGTTGGGTATTCAATTCTATTTTTCAAACGCAATTTTTAAAAACACATTTCTAAAACTCATTTTTAATCTATTTAATCCATAGATGGTACGCTAACAGGTATTACCACTCCGGATCTGGGTGGACATGGAAGTAATGGTAATCAAGGGGTATTCCACATTCCCCAGTGTTCCAGATGCAACGTCATACCCAGGATACAAATTTGCATGTGAAATGAGCTGTGTGAATATAAAAGATAATATAAACACACAAATATGATATCTAAAAATTTACTCTCAAATTAAATACAAGTTAATCTCGTCAATCTTTTAATTAACAAATAATGGCACTACTGAAAATTACAATTGCACCTTCCCTGCTTTCACTGATGCAAATTGGTCTATGATGTGGTCAAAGTCTGTTTTTTGATTGTGTTTTTTCTTTCTTTCAGTTTCTTCTCTTTCTACACTCAGTAGACCATATTCTTTGATAGTATCTGGTGTATCCTCGCGACGTAGTCGGTAACGCACTGGACTGCGACACTCACGCTATTCCGTTCACTTTCGGATTAATATCCTTGAGTAAGATATGAAACCCTCATCCATCAAGGTAAATAGTACTCCTACTATTCTTCTACAAGGTTAGCTTTGGCAGTAAATAACTCGTGGAGGCTGATATATCATTAAACAAAGAAATCAAACTAACCTTGAGAGTATCTTGGTCAGTCTATGACCTTTTCAGCTGACCCCCGTATTTATGCAGTTTTACTTTTGGTTACAGAAATGTTGCAATCTCATTTTTCAACTACAGAGTTTCATTGCTGTAGAGTTTGGCAATAAATAATAACTAATCATATCTGTTTTTCTCGTATAATATTCCATTAGAAATAATAAAATCCTGTTATTATTGTTTTAGAAGTTCAAGTTTTTATTTTTTACAAATAATAAGGGTATACTTTTTTATGGGTGATACTGTACGTATAGATAGAGAAATAAACCCTACAAATACATATATTTTGTTTATTTA
The DNA here is from genome assembly GCA_023376005.1 of Doryteuthis pealeii. NCBI lineage: Eukaryota > Metazoa > Mollusca > Cephalopoda > Myopsida > Loliginidae > Doryteuthis > Doryteuthis pealeii. The sequence goes on along the minus strand of CM042137.1, from coordinate 88,662,225 downwards.
TGCGGGTACTTATTAATGTAAATATGTGCATGTTTGTGCATTTGTCTGTATACGTATATTTACACTTGTTTACGCATGTTCGCTTGGAAATGCACAACCCGCAGAATTATATGTTGGCAAATCAGTTTCCAAAAAGGAAAAATGCGTTTGACGTCAACAAGTACCTAAATATAATTTGTTATTCGCGGGTCGACAGCACAGGGAACGGATCTGTGCTCCGAGCTGCGCATGTGCAGAATAAAGCGTCTAATCTACATATGATATCAATGTGTTTGCAGACGTTTGGAGGTATTGTCTCTATGCGCGTGTTTGTATATTAAAAAAATGAAAGAAAAACTACAAAAAAAAAAAAAACAACAACAAAAAACAAAAAACAAATAAACAACGGTATGTGAACGTAAAGTGGGTAAACGTGTGAACAATTTGTTGTGTATAAGAAAATAAAAGACCTGGACAAGACAAAAAAAATACAGAGATTGTTAAGAGGGGGAACGCGAGGAAAAAATGAGAGAGGAGCTGGTGGTGGGTGTGGTGGAGAGGAGGGTGAGGGTGTAGGATAGAAAAAATGCAGGAGAAAGAAAAAAAGGAGGTGTAGTATTACATGCCCGCCCCCCCCCTCTCTCTCTCTCTCTCTCTCTCTCTCTCTCTCTCTCTCTCTCTCTCTCTCTCTCTCTCTCGTTTTTGTCAGCTCAGGAATCCCGAGACGAAGTGCTGGTCATGATCTGGCACGGATCTCCCGGGTGTTTTTGGGAATTGGGCATGGATCCGAGGCGGCATCAAACATTGAAGAGATGGTTTCGTATATATAAGGGAATGTGAGAAACGCGTTGAGGAGAGGGAACTGCTTCGTACAAACTATTTGGTATTCTGCGTCTCAGATGGCAGTTGTATATTAAGGATTGAAAGGCGAATAATGCTGTCTATAAATCGGGGTTGAATTTTCGCCTGTATGGATGTGGAAGAATTTACATAGCTTTTACACAGAGATGCGTGCGCGCGCACTAACAGACACACACACACACATATATATATATATATTATTTTTATTTATAAACTCCGACAGTATAAAAAGACTCCCGGCTTTATAGTTTGCAATTACACAATACAAACTTTTGTCTGGAGAAAAATATATATATATATATATATATAAAGAAAAGACCAAAACATATGCATCTCCTGAAAAAAATCAGATGATTTTATAAGAATTGCCAAAAGAAAAAAAGATACTGTAAGAGTTGCCTAAGTTAAATATACTAAAGTGATCAATACAAAAATTAGAGCTAATACATGAAGTCAAAATTAGCCTGATGATCCGTTAGGAGAAACCTAGGTAGATATTCTCTGACTCATTAGGCTTAATCTATTATATATATATATCATCAGATTATGTATTTAAAGTGAAGAAAAACTATTAATGTTTATACATCTCGCAAACATTATACTGCGAGTAACGATATGTCGATGCCTTAAATTAATTTTTTACACACACACACATATATATATATATATATATATATATATATAATATATATATATATATATATATGTGTGTGTGTGTGTGTGTGTGTGTGTGTGTGTGTGTGTGAAGCAAGCTATAGATTAGCAAAATCCGATAAAATGTGAAGAATATATAAGGAAAGGTGGATAAACCGACACAGACAATTGATTCAGTTAATATTTCGTCTTTAATTGTGAAAGTCTTGGAACAAATAAAGACGAGATATTATTGGAATCAATTGTCCGTGTCCGTTTATCCACCTTTCATTTTATATTCTTCACACATCGCAGGCACGCGCACGCACACGCGCACACACACACACACACACACACACACACACACACACACATATATATATATATATATATATATATATATATAATACGTACTAATACGTCTTCGGCATGAAATAACCCAAGAGTTGGCATGCCGTAAAATCCAACCATCCTAGATCTGAAAGTGCTATGCCGAAAGGTTTGCACTTGTATAAAGGTCTAACAAAAGGTCTTACACGCAGAAAAGCCTAAACCTACATTAAGCTTCTTATATTTCATAAAATGGGAATCAACCGAACGAAATAACTGGCGTATTATTACGAGCTCCATTTGATTTAGCTATGTAATAGTCTTTGATAGGACATGTGAGACATTAAATATATATTCAAGCGTAGAATGTAGTCTTGCTCATAAAATGAAGTAGGCCTGTTGAATTCGTTAGAATATACGAGGTATTCCAGAAAAGTTTCAGAAAAGTCACATTCTTCGATGTGAGGGGCATCGTCCACTGCGAGTTCTTGCCTCAGGGCTAGATGATCAACCAGCATGTCTACAAAGAGATACTGCGGCGTTTGCTTCGTTCAGTGCGCGAGAAGAGGCGAAAGAAGTGGCAGGAGAACTCGTGAGTGCATTATCATGACAACACACCTGCCCACACAGCCCTGAGTATCCGAGAGTTCCTGGCCCAGAAGAACATCACTGTACTGGAACAACTTCCCTACTCGCCCGACCTAGCTCAATGTGATTTTTTCCTCTTTCCCAAGCTCAAGGGAACCCATTTTGAGGATGTGCACGACATCAAAAAGGCCGTGACGACAGAGCTCCGGAGAATCCCGGAAGAATCCCCCCCAGGAGTGCATGCAAACGTGGCAGAGAAGAATGGGAAAGTGCATTAGACTCCAGGAGAATTACTTTGAAGAGGATAACTTGTAGTCTGTAGTTTGGATTTGAAATAATATGATAATGGAACTTTTTTTGACATACCTCGTACATGTCTGTGCAATTCCATAAGCTGCATCAATATCAGAACTTTTATTTCCCGTGAAAAAGGAAATGAAATAAAATAATTTTAAAAAAGTTTTACAAATAGGAAATGCTTAATTACGAATGTAATTAGATGCTTTCTTTCTGTTTATTCAGTATTAGTATAACATAGATATACTAATTTATATATCAATATTGGTGTTCCTTAATTATCCGTCCGTTATCATCTTGCCACACCCTCTGGTTAAAAATGGTTAATCGTCTAAGATTAAACGCAAAAATGTAAATACTGATTATCTGGAGTCACTTATCCACCGAATTATTATTTCTTATGAGTGCCGTCACCTCAGCTAAATAATGGACCATTTCTTTTTTTTTATTATAAAGAAGGAAAGAGCATGCCACGCAGAGAAATATAAGAAAGAACAAAAGAAAAAAAGAAAAGAGTAGAAGAAAGAGAGAGAGAGAGGAGGTGAGAACGCGAAAACAACAACGCTAATCTGTTTCAATCGATGATGAAAAGAAGGAACGAAAAATGATCATTAATTTCATACTCACTCACCCTCGTATTTTTATAGGAAATATTGTTTTTCCGAAAAGACAAAAAATCAACTTTTCCTATTTCTAGGACTTATGCGTATAATCTTCTGTAATGAAAATGGTTGAGGTAACCCCAAGGAAAAATGCACATGCCTGCTAAAAACTCCCCAATCTTTAAGCTGGGATCAATGTGGTCTCTCTCTCTCTCTCTCTCTCTCTCTCTCTCTCTCTCTCTCTCTCTCTCTCTCTCGTGGCAGCAGTTGAGGGAACTGTGGCTATTTTGCGCTTCGTCCATGCGTACATAAAAGGTCACTACGTTAAACTTATTATGTAGGTATGACCAAAATTTGCCTATTTTACCCTCCTCCCATGAATTAAATTTCAACAAAATTCGGAAAATAATAAATATATATAGAAATCACCTGTAAAAAATTATTTATTTTACAGTTCTTAAAACGGGAGAATTTTATAAATTAAAATCTAAAATCGCACATTTTCGCCATTTTTCTCTCTTGAAAATGTGTTCTTTTTAACATGGTTTAGTAAAGTAAAGTCGTCGGAGTGGCTTAATGTCAGTATCAAGCAGACAGCGAGGGAGTCTATCCCCTTTTCACTAGTGCTAGACCAAGGAGATTGTTTTGGCGTCAGAGGCCTACCATCAGCTCCTCACACATCCCTGTGCTACTCATACGCTGAGTTGGCGAGAGCCGGTATCGAACCTGGAACCTTGTGGACCTTGTTGGACACTCTACCGACTGAGCTATGGTTTAACTAATTGTTATAAGTTTAAAGAAAGGGGGAGGTGCTGTTGTGCTCAAAATTTGACCAAACATATTATTATGCGTCAAAACTGCACTTGAGGTTGTGAAATTAAAACTTCCCGGGCGTTGGGTTGAGATTAAAGTGTAATATCTGTGGGGTCTTTTCTGTCACACAAACCATCCGAGTAAGACGAACAAGACGTGCCGGACACTGCTGGAGAAGTAAGGATGAACTCATGAGCGACGCCCTTCTGTAGAAACCCGCACATGAACATGCTACCGTGAGTTGCCCAGCAAAGACCTACATAAACCAAAGAATGATAGGGATGGTTGGCGAGAGATTGACATGGATATCCGTGCTGCTGGCGTGACATTCATATCCCTCCGCTGTTCATTATCTGTGTGTAGAAAGAGAGATAGAGTAACTGTCTGTAAGTAACTGTCTATGTGTGTGCAACAGAGAGAGAGAGAGAGAGAGAGAGAGAGAGAGAGAGCGAGAGAGAGAGTGAGTGAGAGAGAGAGAGAGTGCAGCTGAATGTGTGTGTATGCACCTGACTGTGTATACATGCGTGTACATGAGAAAGAACGAGTGCGCATGTGTGTGTGTGTGTGTGTGTGTGTTATATGTGTACGGGCACGCGTGTGTGTTTGTGTGTGCATACGTATGTTATGAAATCTTACGATATCACGGTGAGTAGCAGAGTTGTCTTGCAAATCAGTTTAGTTTAGGGAGTTTCATGCTGTGCACCCTACCACTGTGGAATTCTGTCAACTTAGCTAAGCTTAGTAAAATGCGATATATATATATATATATATATATACATATGTGTGTGTGTCTGTCTGTCTGTCTGTAAGTCTGTGTGTGTGTGTGTGTGTGTCTCTCTGTGTGTGTGTGTGTGTGTGTGTGTGTGTGTGTTTGTGTGTGTGTCAGACTAAGCTCTTTGGCCTTGTTGAGGTAACTAGTCTAGGAGAAAGAGAAATTATTAATTCAAACCTGAGGAGTGTTTATCAGAGAATCTACAGACACAAACACACACACAAATATATATATATATATATATATATATATATATATATATATATATATATAGCAGAGCTATATATATATATATATATATATATATATAGCAGAGCTATATATATATAGATATAGCAGAGCTATAGATATATAGATATAGCAGAGCTATATATATATATATAGCGGCCTTCCTATCTATAGCTCTTCTGATGAGGCCTAATAGGCCGAAATGTACATACAGAGATTAATTTTTCTCGATTTGTTAAGCCATACATTTAAATAGGCATTCCCGCCTAATTCATTATTAATTAATTAATTTTCAAAATTAGGTACGACTCCAATTAAGCACATATTCTCCCAATATATATATATATTGGCCGAAATGTACATACAGAGAATGACTTTTTCTCGATTTGTTTGCGCTTTACATTTGAACAGATATATTCACCTAATTCATTAATTATCAACTAATTAATTTTCAAATTAGGTATGACTTCAATTAAGCACATATTCTCCCCAAAATTGTCGGCATAGCCATATCAAACAAACTGTTTGCGTACTTTCATATATATATATATATATATATGTATATCAGTCGGTAGAGCGTTCGGCTAAAAACCACATGGTTCCTAGTTCGATACTGGCCCTCGCCAACTCAGCGAATGAGTAGCACAGGGATCTGTGCGGTAAAGTGAGGAGCTGATGGTAGGTGTGGCGCTCCACCTCAGATGATAAAATAATATCCTTGGTCTAGCGATATTGAAAAGGGGATAGACTCCCTCGCTGTCTGGCTGATACCGACATTAGGCCGCCCCGACGACTTTACTTATATATATATATATATATATATATACATATATATATATATATATATATATATATACAAGGTGTGTCATAAAAGTATAGAGATTGAAGCTGTATTTACTAAGATAGAAATGAACAATGAATGGAACGTTAATTTTTTTTAGAATACAAGGTGTGTCATAAATGTGCGGTATTTGATGCTGTATTTACCAAAATAGAAATGAACAATGAATGGAACGTTAATTTTTTTCAGTATACAAGGTGTGTCAACAAGTACAAAAAAATCGATACTTTTTGACAAACCTTGTATGTGTGTGTGTGTGTGAGAGAGAGAGAGAGAGAGCACATACTAATAGGGCGTCGACAGGTTCTAAATTTAGGGGTAGCGAACACATGAAAAAAGGCATCAGGGAGCGTACCAAATAAATTTAAATTAATTACACATTTCTATTTTGTATTTAAAATTAGAAAAAAACATAAGATAATTTTTAAAAATGCATTTGATTTTTTTGCATTTAAAATCTTAAGAGAATAAAATAATTCAATATTCTCCTCAAAACCAAAGCACCCTAAATACAGTTGTACTTTGACTTCCAAGTCTATTTCGTTGTGCTCGTAACTCAATTTCCTTGTATATCAAATCAATTTCCCCCATAGAAATAAACTGAAATGCTATTAATCCGCCCCAGCCCTTCAAAAGGAAAAAAAAAATTTGTTAGGGTTTTTAAATTAGAAAAAATAGCACTGTATTTTATGAAAACATGGTAAAATAGAATGTAATTAATTATGTGCTGTAATATGTCTTAATGTTTACCTTTTTATGAATAATTCATTTATTTATTTGGCATAACAAATTTGGAAACTTAAATGGTTTCAGTTAATTTATTAACATTAGCATATCTGAAGCTCGCCCGTACCTCAGATTTTAGCTCACAACATAAAGCAGAAAATAAGCCTAGTGACAACTTCGTAACTTGTAAGACTCGTGAGTTGGAGCACTTGAAAGTCAATGTGCCACTGTTTATGACTTGTATATTTTACACTCTAAAACAGGGATCACCAAACTTTTTTTCACTGTGGGCTGAATAAGTGAAAGAATAACGAGCGCGGGCCGGATAATTGAAGAAATAACGATAGGAAGCCACATTATTATTGTGTTCAATATTAGCTTGCCAGAACGAAAGCTCGGAGAAAACGATGTGAAACAAAATTTATCTTTGGATATTATATTCATGGATGCACAAAAACAAATTTAACCAACATATTTATTTTCAAAACATTATTCAAAGAACGCAACATTAGCAGAAAGGTTTAGGGAAATTTGTGAAACTGAAGTTTGCCTCTCAACATATAATTGAAAATTAACGTTTTAGTGTTTTATCTTACGTTTAATATAAAGAAAATTTCAAGTTTATGTGTTATAAAAAAGAAAAAACAAATTTCTCTTACATAAAACCTAAATTTTTGCATTTAAAAGTAAATTCCAGTAAAAACCCGCCATTTCTTAATCTTTGTTGACATAAATAACGCATATTGACGTGTGCACTATTTTTAGTATGGAGTCTTGTACGTATAATGATTTTTCTGAAGCAAAAACAAATTACTAATTTAGCATTTCCTTGATGACTCAAAGTTAACTTACCTTCAGAATTTTAACTGAACGGTAATATCTGCTTTCTGGATATAAACGGGAGAATTATTTGTTTCCAAATAAAATAATAGATTTCTTCAAACGCTGTTTGGGTTCTCTTTCACAGAGTATAAGTATACACGCGCTACGGAACCTATTTACCCATAACACCTCATTGAAAATAACAACTACGTTTGTTTCCCTTAGATCCATCCGTAATCATTCTGACGACAATTTTTAATTCAAACATTATTTTCAAAAATTCATAAAATAAGAATGTTATATATTATGTCATTATTTTTAGCGAGATATGTTTTATACAATATTTTCTTTGATTAAATAAATACGATTTTTTCTTGACATTAAACAAAAGTATTTATTTTACATTTTATAATTTTTTAAAATCTGAAAAATAAAATAAAAATGTAGACAATACGAACTTTTAATATAAAATTCTTTTGAAAATAATCTAACAATTAAAAAAAAAAAATACATATTTTTTCTTATTTACGAGATTTTAAGTTTCAATGTTTAAGATGCCCCATTTCCAAAACTGTTTTATTAGCGAATTATCTTTTTTTATATATGTTATGTCATTACATTGTCTTTCCAAAAATGTAAAATTTATTTATATACTAAAAAAAAACAAACAACAGATCTTGGGGGGGGGGGGGTC
>CM042137.1:88609039-88649039 GCA_023376005.1 Doryteuthis pealeii | reverse complement strand
TTCAACTATCAGCCTCTTGATTTTGCACTCTCCACACGCACACACTCAGACTGTAGAAGCTCAGATTTGTGACTACGTGTAAACTCAACCTTGAAGAAGAGTTGTTGTTGTTTATTATTATTATTATTATTATTATTATTATTTTCAAAAATATTGTGGTAGCTTGACTTACAAGTGTCCTAACTTACATGTTTTCCGAGTTACGAGCTGTCACTTGGTCGATTTGTGTTGAGAGCTACGAAAGAGGTATGAAAAAGCTTAAGATACGCTAATGTTAATAAGTTCGCTAAAAACATTTAAGCTTCCAAATTTATGAAAAAAAGTATCATGTATATATATAAAGTGATTGAGTAACGACATACCATTACAGCAACTAATTCAATTGATATTTCGCCTCGGTGTTTAGTGAAGCTTCCTCAGAAGTTATTGTGAAGACAAATGCTTTTTACAGTTCGCCTTTATACTGAAAATGTAATTTTCAGTATAAAAGCAGGCTATAAAAAGCATTTTGTCTAAAGATTGAAAAAAAAAAAATAAAAAAAAACAAAAAAACAAAGTCAAAACAACGTTTCGGTCACTGTATGTGGGGTATTTTTACAAACTACAATAAAAATCAAAATTATACACATCAAGCCTCATAAAAAATTCAAACAAATAAAACAAACTCATTAAAAACCGGGGAAGAAAAAGACGTCAAACAAAGAAAGAGATATAACGACTTAAATAAAGTCGTTGGCAATAGAAAAGAATGTGATGCTAATGCAGAGATGCTGATAGATTTTTAATTTAGTGCGTCCTGGGACGCACGGATTGGATTTGAATGAGTTCCCGGGAAATTTGATGGATCCCAACTAAAGTTTCTTAATAAATTGTAGACATTTTATATATGAACAACTAAAGCCATCTAACCACTACCTTGTACCCCATACAGTGTAATTCATTTCCAAGAAATTATTGAAATGTATTAACAGTTAGCTGGAAATGGTGGGGGAAGAAAAACACTGGGATGCATGGATACGATTTTTCTGCGTCCTTTTTTATTTTTCTGCGTCAGTGATGCAGGACGTGTATCTATCCGCATCTCTGTAATGTATAAAGCAAACAAACTAATGAATAGGAAATCTACGAAAGATGTGCACAGAAGAATTAGAAGTGGGCGAGTCATCTGATGATGTAATGCTCTTAGTATCTACTAAGCTTATCTTAATACGACACCACACTAAATGCGGAGAAACAGTGGCAGAAAGATCATGTTACGCCAATGTAACAAAATAGGTGTGGCCTGAAAATTGACAACTAAAACCTTGGCTTAGTACCTTGGTTTGAACACCGACCATCGGCACTGGGGGAAAATATGCAACTGCCTCAGCCAAAAAAGAAAAAAAAACATTCCACAGACTAATTCCTCATTTCTTTGACCTAAGAAAACTTTGGAGGAAAAACAAAAAGTATGGCAGAAGACCAAGCCAGAAGAAACGGAATGAGGGAGAATCTTATTATAAAAGAGATTCTATGTCTGTCTGTAACCGTCACTACTTACGTCACAATACCCTCAGTAATTGCGGAAGTTTATCACTGAGTATTTAATTCATAGTCAAAATCATTAATACGTAGAATAAATCTTATTTACTAACGACGTCACTGTGAAAATATAAGTTAGATTTGCCTAAAAAAAACAGCCCATGTTATTAGGGTATTTACTGCGGATCCCACATTGCGAGTTGGGCACAAGGACCTATTTATGTGGACACCCACAAACTGAAGCTCATGGGATGGCAGGCGCATCAGGCAATAAACCCAGCCCTACCCCTTTAAATCAAGGAGCAGGTGTTGCTTGTCGGGATAGCACCCTGGGATCATGCCGTTAATTTAACACTAATAGTCCAGTTGCCGGCCACTGGACCCCTAACCCGAAGGCCGGGTTATTAGTACATTTAAATCCTGCAATGTTTCTTATATATCAATAAAAAATAAAGCTACACATAATATATGGTGGGATTAATTTACTGATTTTAACCAAACCGGGTTTAATAAATAATTATTTGGTCTTATTGATTTCTAATACTATTGTTTTATTCTCCAACATATTAAAGTCAATCCTATGAATGATTTTATATAGAAACCAATTAAAATAATTAAAATAAGTGTAATCTTTTCACACGCCTTCTTATTTAAACTTGTTAGTCTTTTTAATTTAATATATTTCATTATGTTATTTCAAGTTTTATAAGCCACGCTTGCCTGCCTGGAAAATCCGTGCAGGAATCTCTGGTTATAAATTGGCTTCCAGTGGCACTCGAGTACCAGTATAAAATTACGTAACTATCACTGATTGGTCTCTATAGTGGAGTGTTATTAGGCAAGTGGACAACTGCGACATCTTTTGTTTATATAGACTAGCAAATATATACACCTTCCTGGTATAAGTATTTAGTTTTAATGTAATAAAATATTATATTAAATTAGAAAGGCTAATAAATAAGAATGCAGATGAACAAAATTGAAACAGAGGGGGGGGGGTATAATTGAAAAATAGAACAACTGAAGCTTACTCTTCCATCACTTCCATATTTCATTGCTATTTTTATTATTTTAACTGTTTAGTTAAATTAGGAAGTAAGAATAAAATTACAGGTTGTTCTTCTTGTTAATGGATTTCTTTTAAGATTTATCCCAGAGATTTTGCTCATATTCATTAAGATTAAACCAAATAATTCACAATTAATAATACCAAGTACATATTCATTAAAATTAAATTTCTAATATTAATATGCAAATTAGCCTTCCCATTCACGCTGTAAACCGTTATTTTGTTGTATATATTGCATATTATAGTATGTAGATAAGGTCAACAGTATCAATAATGCGGAACAATTAATTAACAATTAATAACTGGTATAAAATCATGGAGAATGTGACGTAAATAACTAAGGGAATAGTGACTTGAGTGGTAATATAGTTTCGGTTACAGACAGAAAACGCACAATATCCATTATAATAAGATATATACTTGGCATTTTTTCTATTTTTTTCTTTCTTGCACTTTCCTTACTCAACTCTCATTTTTTATACTAACATCTATACATATATAAAGGGTAGTTCGTGTGTATGTGTATGTCCAGAGGAAGCTACGAAAATGATACAAATAACAACAAAGTAAATATATATACACATTCACTATGACCAGATCTTGCTTTTTGAGCAAAAATAATTAAGTTTTGATTTATATTCGTAAAGATAATTAGAAATAAAATTTAGATAGTAACAGCATGGATTTTTTTTTTTGCATTTAATATTTTAATAGGAGATAGTGTCTGTGCCCTTTTTTCTGACCTTGAGTTGGTCCAGCATGGTGGGGCACCAGGCCGGATCAACTCAAGGTTTTTTAACAATGGGGATTTTAATGGAGCATCCTGCGAGGATCTAAATCAGAATTCATTAGCAATAGATGTGTAAGACTAACCGTTTTACGCCTCCCCCGTCCTACCTGGGCGACGCCGGGTAGCCGTTTCTAGTCTCATCTAAATTTTAACGATTATTTGCTTTAATCTTGACCTTCTAATTTTTCTTTCCCCTGTTTTTACATTATTCCAGTTTTATTTTCCCATTGGTTTATTCATCTTCTTCTGACGTTGCACACACTCATTTCTTCTGGGTATTTTTTAAAACAAAATTAGTTTGACCTGATTGAATTTTCACTTCAATGTCAATTTTTATAACTTGCACTCTCTGTGTGTGTGTGTGTGTGTGTGTGTGTGTGTGTGTGTGTGTGTGTGTGTGTGTGTGTCTTTCTTTATCTGTGTGTTTCTTTTTTTAGATTTCTTTCTTTCTCCTCCCCCATAACTTGTTCCTTCTGTGAGATTCTTTTTTTTTTAAGCTTCTTTCTTTTTTCCCCATGCATTGGTCATTTTGTTTCTAGACTAATACCATTGGGAAATATTCCTCCAGCTATGGCTTAAACAGTATCCCTATTGTTCTTCTACAAGGATGGCTTTGGCATTAAATAAGTCAAGAAGGTTGATATGCCATTAAACAAAAAATCAAAATCTCTTACTTCATCGTTATCATCCTATCGTTCCCTCTTTATATTTCTTTTTTTCCTGTTATTTCTTTCTTTCAGTCAAGATTTTCCCCTCTCTCTCTTAATTCATCCCTATCTTCCTCTCATTCCCCTACTCTCTATTGATAAACCTTTTTTTATAATCTCTTTCTCTTCGTCTCAGTTTATTTCTCTTTTCCCCTACCATAATATACATCTAATGATATGTTTACATTTGCCTCTATTCCAAATCATTGAATGGTTTTGCTACCATTTTATGAGGAGATAATGAAATATCTGATTTACCTTTTCCCTTTATTTAATATCTTGTTTACTGTGACGTATCACATAAGTGATAAGTGTTTAAGATTTGCACATGTTTAAGTGTGAGCCGTAAACGTAAACATGGAAAGATGTGTTGGAGAAGGGAGATAAAAAACGAATAGAAATGAAGAAATAAACAAAAAGTAAGGAGGCGGAACAAAAACAAAAAAAAGGCAAGTAGAAAAAAAAAGTCGTTAAAATTTATGACAAAGCATTATAGTCCAGGTTGAAAGCGCGGTAAGGGTAATTGAAGCTGTACTTTTTTTAAAACCTTATTTTTCCGATGCGGGTATCATTGGGCAACAAGTTAAGTTTTGGTAAACGGGTCCCACCTTACCCGTGGCGAAAGGATTTGGTATAAACCTATGGGCGTACCATCGCGGTGTAATGCTTAGCAAGCTAGTCTCGCAGATCCATTACTACGATTACTCACCAGACTATCATCTCTTCGGTCCCATGAAAGAGAGTTTGAGAGGCAAACATCATTCTAGTCGCGAAGAAGTGAAATCTGTAGTAAGGAAGTGGCACAAAGAACAGTCCACAGAATTTAACGGGACAGGGATGCATACTCTCATTCGAAGGTGGAACATTGCTATTGAGAGAGACTAACTGTGGGGAGAAGTAGGGATGTTATCCACATAGGACCAGCTTAATTATGATGTATGATACATGTTGATAATTATACCCGTCCTAAACAAAATGGCATTACTATTTGAAACACTTCGTACATAGTAGCGCGTGTCAAATCCTATTGGTGGTGAACGGGTTGGGTAAATATCTACTTTAATCTACTTGGGTAATCAATAACCATGTTTACCCAGATCCTAGTTTCAGTTTCTTTGTTTAATGGCATATCAACCTTCGTGGGTTATTTAATGCTAAAGCCATCCTTTTTTAGGAGAAGAGCTGTGGTACTATTTAACCCGTAGCTGGGAGGATGAGATGATACATAGCTTTCCCACAAGTGAACATAATAGCGTGACTAGTGTACAAACGCGCGTACTACGATGTCGCATTATTTGTATTATTCGGACTATTGTCCTCATCGTCATTGTTATCTGTACAACGTTTCGGCCGATGTTCCCTCCAGCCTTCTTCATGTACTTCTTGTCGTAATCGGGAACATTCTTGTTGTAATTCTGAGCCATCAGGGAACTTTGAATCTAACCCTTTATTTAGTCCACGGGAATATACTGTTCTCATTCCGCTAACCATAGCTGGAGCACAGGTGTTAAACACTATTAATTATTATTCTATGTTACTGCTGCCTCTGACCAGGATTGAACCTGCAGTCTATAGCTAACTGTCACTTAGAACTGTCTTAACCTAACTCCTTTATCCACAACGCTATGTGTCCAAATTCAGAGAAGTAGTACGATGTCGTAATCCAGCTCTTTAACTACTACCTCCATCTCCTGGGGGTGCAACCTGTATCGTCTGTTCATTTAATGAAGCTATTTGGTGTGCAGAACGTTTAGGAGATTGGTTTTCAGTCGTTCGGGGTATGATTATTCATGGCTGATACTGAAACGAAACCCCGCAGATTAAAGTAAAACTAGCAGGACCACATGATAATTTAATTATTACAACGTTTGATATACTTATTTAAGAGCTATTGCAAAATAGTTCAATAGGTAAACAGTATAAAAATCTTGATTTAACTCTTTCTTTCTCTCATTCTTTTTTCTTTCTTTCCTTCTTTTCATTATGTTCAATTGAACCATATTATCGTTTCTGCACGCTCACTCTCTAACTTTTCTCTCTCTATATATTTTTTTATGTGTAGCAAGTCCTTTTTCTTTCCCTTTCTTTCTTTATAATAAAATGGTCCATTATTTAGCTGAGTTGACGACACTCATAAGAAATAAGAATTGGGCGGACAAGCCACACCAGATAATCAAGATTTACATTTTTGCATTTTCATATTGACCGATTTTGGACAGTCTCATTTTTAACCATTGGGTGTTGCAATATGGTAACGGTCGGCAGATTAAGGAACAAGTGTATTAATATACAGATAAATCCAAATATGTAAGTCTTACAACTGAGATTCTACGATTTTTGTGCAAAAATTGAGAACATTTTGTTGAATAAATGAAAAATATTACCCAAACAAGATAGTCGAGTAGGGACAGTGGCATGATAAGAAACGGGGGTGATGAATGGCAGTCTTCCCCCAGGCGCATGTGTGAAAGAGTGCGAACTTCCCTCTGGTCTATAATACAGGCAATACAGTAAATCAGTGTGCCAAGTACCTGGAGAAATGGAGCTGTCATATGTCTGAGACAGCAGGACATTCCAGTCTTTCTGTTTTACCATAATCATAGCTATATTACCTACCTTTAATCTCTATAGGTTATTTTCATTAAGTGACTAACAATTGCCAAAACAGATAATTAGAATATTTCAGGAGCAGAGGAGGCCGTAGTTGTAGAATTGAAGACCTGGATAAGTTACAATAAAATATATCAATAAGTAGCTACTAGAATTTGGAACAAGATTATACTAGTAAAAAAATATATTAATGATAGAGATTCGGACTCTATTTGTCTGTAACCGAAACTACGTCACAGCTTTAATTTTTAGTCAGAATAATTACTATATAAAAATATTAAAACTCTATGAAAAATCAATTAATTGTCAAATTTTCATGAAAATTTTGATATTTATTCACCTTTAGATGAATTTATGTGTAAAATAGTTCTTTTTCCTAAATATATTAGAGGAAATATTTTCATAGGTCGAGCCCCACTCCTTATCTAGTTTTATGAAATCCGAACAAAATATGTTTTACTCGTGCGATTTTTAAATTTTTCTCTAATAAGAGTCTGAAAAATTAAATCAGAAATTTTTAGAAACGTTTTGTAGGTTCTTGCTGTCGCAAAACAAAAGAAATATCTCAGTGGTGTGGAGTGAATATGATGATTTTTATATAATTGATTTTTTTAAAATTAAACGTTTTATTTTATTTGTTTAATTTTCCCAAACCCCTCAGGCAATATATTACATAGAATTATCTTGACAGCACCCGGAAGTTTTTTTTAGGGGGTGCTCGGTTTAGCTCAGTCGGTAGAGCACTTGCCTATGGGTTACATGTAGGATATGAAAATCTATATCACGACTAGTGAATGAATGGAAAGACATAAACAATGAAAAAAGATCTTGGTGTGGTTTAGCTCAGTCGTAGAGCATTCACCTCGGAACCACAAGGTTCGAAACCGGCCCTCGCCAACTCAGCGTATGAGTAGTACAGGGATCTGTGCGGTAAAGTAAGGAGTTGATGTAAGCTGTGGCGTTCCACTTCAGACACAAAAACAATTTCCTTGGTTTAGCGCTAGTGAAAATGGAATAGACTCCCTCGCTGTCATGCTGATACCGACATTAGGTCACCCCAACGACGTTACTTTACCTAATTATTGATAATATTAATAATGTATTGCTGAGGCGTATTTATTTAGCATTGATAAAGTCATGAAAACACTTTTCCCTGTCTAACATCTGGTATTCTACATCTGTTAACAGAGAAGAGATTAACTCAGTTGGCACATAGAAAAACAATTCTCTTATAATTACTTTACTGCTTAGATAATGATAACAGCACAAGGCTGTTACACCCATTGTCAACTTTGGCACGAGTTACATGCAAATGAGTTTAGCTATAAGCCAAATAGAAAATAAATACCCACACATAAAAAAAAGATTATTTTTTCCAGGTAATTCTGTTTGTTTAGCTATTTATTTTCTTACGATGTGACGTACCAGTCTACGTCGGGTAAGTAATCAAAACTTGGATCATTGTCAAACGATAAGACTAACTGATAAATGTAAAATATATATATATTTACCAATTATTTTTATTTCTCAAAACAATGACTACTTAGCAATCTTTCTTGTCAATTTAGAATTTACACTAAATTACAAACAGCAATTGTTACTATTTCTAATAGTAAGTTCAAGTGTCAGTGCATCACATTTTTTTCAACTTTACTCCTAGAGACCGTAGCCCAACATATCCTACAATTTTGGAATCAAGTTGACTCCGTGAGAAATTAAAAATATTCCAGACCGAATCCAGACCTGCGATTGTTTTCGACGATGTTTTACGTGATTTTTTTTAAATTCATTTATTTATTTTTTTTTTTGTGATAAAAATTTTATAACTTTAAAATTAATTCGGGAATAATCAAAATTGAATTCGAAATTCATAGACGTTAGCTTAATTCCCGCCCGATAGGGCGGGTTTTAAGCTAGTAAAAGATAAATCCCCATAACAGAAAAAAGATATATCTTTTTTTTAAATATTAGCATATAATAAGTAAAAGTAAAGTCGATGGGGCGGCCTAAAGTCGGTATCAGCCAGTCAGCGAGGGAGTCTATCCCCTTTTCACTAGCGCTAGACCAAGGAGATTGTTTTAGTATCTGAGGTGGAGCGCCACACCTACCATCAACTCCTTACTTTACCGCACAGATCCCTGTGCTACTCATACGCTGAGTTGGCGAGGACTGGTATGGAACTAGGAACCTTGTGGTTTCTAGCCGAACGCTCTACCGACTGAGCTACCTAGTATTAATCAACAAGAAGAAGAGAATTTGTTATCTCGTGGATTTTGCCGTCCTGTTGATCACTGACTGAAAATGAAAGAAAACCAAAAGATAGACAAATACATTAACCTGGAAAAAACTGGAAAAAAACTGTCGAACATGAAGGTAAAGGTCGTACCAAATGTAAATGGGACCCTTGGAACGGTCCGCGGGGATTTAGAAATGAGTTTGGGTGAACTGGAAATCAGAGGAAGAATCGAGAACATCAAAACAACAATATTGTTAAGATCGGTTAGAATACCAGAAAAGTATTGGAGATCTGACGAGACTTGCTGTCACTCAGCCTCCAGTGAACCATAGGCTAAAGTGGATGAGAAAATCTCTCATGGAGTCAAATAATAATAATAATAATAATAATAATAATAATAATAATAATAATAAATGTAGATTTTGCGGTAATAGAGATGAGACTGTAAACCATGTACTCTGCGAATGTAGCAAACTAGCACAACGGGAGTACAAAACTAGACACGGCTGGGTTAGGAAGGTGATCCACTGGGAATTATGCAAAAAATTTAATTTTGACCATACAACAAAATGGTATATGCATAAACCAGAATTTGTTCTTGAGAACGAAACACATAAAATTCTCTGGGACTTTGAAATAAAAACGGATCACCTTATCCCAACAAAAAGACCAGACCTAGTGTTGATAAACAAAAAAGAAAGAACTTGTCAACTAGTGGATTTTGCAGTTTCAGCAGATCACAGGGTGAAGCTAAAGGAAAATGAAAAAATGGACAAATATCTGGACCTTGCAAGAGAACTGAAAAAGTTATGGAATATGAAAGTCAAAGTGATACCAATTGTAGTTGGTGCACTTGGAACAGTCCCAAAAGGATTGGAAAAGGGTGTGGAAAGTTTGGAAATCAGAGGAAGGATTGAAACCATTCAGAACACTACAGTGCTGCAATCTGCCAGAATACTCAGAAGAGTCCTGGAGACCTGAGGAGAATTGCTGTCACTCAGACTCCAGAGAAAGACCATCAGCTAATGCTGATGTGAAAACTCAAAAGGAGTAAATAATAATAATCTGGAGACCTGAGGAGACTTGCTGTCACTCAGCCGCCACTGAACCACTGGCTACTGCGGGTGTGAAAAACTCAATAATAATAATAATAATAATAGGAATAGTTACTTGAAACCATATAACTGTACAAATTATTAATATTATCTAGAAATATTTGAAACCATATAATTGTGTGCAAAATTATTAAAATTATCAATTAGGAATTGTTGCTTGAAATTGAGTGTAATTATTTGCATTACGAATAGTTACTTGAAGATATAATTACATACAAAAGATTCTTGTTGGTTATGGTTCAAAAAGATTTTTGAGATAGATTAATACTAGAAGTGGCTAGCCAGCATCACCTGGGTAGATGGGAGGAGACAACAAAAACGTGGTGTAATGGTTAGCAAGTTTGTCTCGCAGATTCATTATTATAATGTATACAAGTTTATATGACTTTTTCTTTTTCTTTTTTTTTTTTTTTTTGTAAATAATTTTCTCGTGAAACTCTATACGTTAGACAACTTTAAATATATATTAAAATAAAACAAACTATATATAAATCAATAATACTCGACATGTATTTATTAAAACTTGTTTTAAAAAAGACGATAGACCAGGAAATGTTGCATCTCCATTCTGAGCATATATAAAAATCAACATTGCTTTTTATTTTAATGTAGTGTTGACTATTGATAATCTTACATAAATCCTGAAATGACTGTAACGTAAGCAGTGACGTATTTCGGTTAGACAAAAAGTGATCGAATCTCCATTATATATATAGATTTTAGTTTTAGATATCTTCCTGAATATAAATCAAATTGTAATTTTTGCACAAAAAGCAAGAACGGTAATATTTAATGTGTATATATATTTAGTTTGTCAAAGGTTGTATTTTCTTAGTTTCATCCGGACATATTATTGATCGCAACATCCGGACACACAAATACATACACACATACATACATACATACATACATACATACACACCAACTGCCCTTTATATATGTATAGATTACTTTTCCTAATGACATTTTCGAGTTTGTTTTGTTTTCGACAAATTTTGAATGTTTTTGAGTTAAATTAATTACCGTGGGCAGCAGAAAAATTCTTTAATTTTTGATCAGGTCAATTACTATTTCATTTTGTTTTTAATTTCATCACTGAAAATGTTTCGCACATCTGTGCTTTAACTGCTACTTGTTATTTACTAAACGTTTCCTTAGTCTAGCACAGGGGTCACCAAACTATGACCCGCGGGCCAGATCCGGCCCGCAAAGGCATTTTATCAGGCCCGCGAGGCATTCTGATACCATTTAAATTTAAATATCATGTTAAGCTTACTAAATCTTCATGGACTTGACTACGTGATCAACCAATCAAACGAAATTGACTGATGTAGCAATTCCAGCTAAAAATTGACGATATCTTGAAAGGCAAACTTCAGTTTGACAAATCTCACTAAAAGTTTTCTGCTAATATTGCGTTCTTTGATAATGTTTTGAAAATAGATATGTTGGTTAAATTTGTTTTTGTGCATTTACACCACTCATCCATGAATATAACATGGAAAGATACATTTTGTTTTACATCTTTTTCTCAGAGCTTTCGTTCTGGCTGGCAAGTATTGACCACAATAATGATGTGACCGCTCTCTTTATTTTTTCGATTATCCGGCCCACCGTGAAAACAGTTTGGTGATCCCTGGTCTAGCACATAGTTCTTAGTGATAGCAGGTAGTGTAAAAAGCAACCCAAGTGGTCACTCATGTATGTATTGGACAGACTATGGAGACTAATGCTTTTAGGTTGTTACAGCTGCACCACTTGGACTCTAGCAAAGCGCTTAGAGAAATAGGCTAGATGGGAGCTACACAAGGATGCTGCATGCTGTATTGAATAATTTTGGAATAAGCTCCCCACAGGAAAGCAGCTGCACGGCCACTTCTCCCCATCACAAATCATCAGAGTAAGACAGACAAAATATACTGGGTACAGTTTGAGAAGCAAAGACAAACTCATAAGTGATGTTCTCCTGTGGACACCTACACATGGACAGTGTAGGCCAACCAGCAAAATCCTACATCAATCAGCTCTAGGTGGATTATTGATGATCAGGGGCGATGACCGTTAGGACAGTTGGAGAATCGTGAATATCCATGCGGTCAGCTCGACCTGATCATGAGGATGCTTTCAGCGTGAATTGTTATTAATAAAACCTAGTCTGACACAGGCTTCAAGTCGCTTACACTACTTGCTGTGAGGAAGAGGTCACCCATTAAGTAATGAACGGGCTCATTGCTTCTTAACTTCGGTGATATGGCGAAAACCAGTGCAGTCAGCGTGACAAAACCTTGCTTAGTCTAACACACAGTTCTTTCTTTGGTTTCTTTGTTTAATGGCATAGAAACCTTCGTAGGTTATTTAATGTCAAAGCTGGTTTGTTGAAGAACATTAAGTCGTCAACGGAGCGCCCTATTGTCGGTATCAGCAAGACAGCGAGGTTGTCTATCCTCTTTTTAGTAGCGCTAGACCAGGGAGATTAATTCTGCATCTGAGGTGGAGCACCATACCTTACATCAGCTTCCCACTTTACCGCAAGATCCCTGTGCTACTCATAGGCTGAGTTGGCGAGGGCCAGTATTGAACCCAGAACCCTGGCCTTAGTCCAAAAGTAAAAACAATAGCGCGACTGGAATTCGAACTCACTAAGATTGTCCCAATGCAGTACTTAAGGACCCTACTCCCAACGCACCTCTTACAATACCTGCTATTATTAAGTGTCCCTAAGTCTGCGTACTGAGGAGTCCCGTTGCTTCTTAACCACGCTGATCTGTCGGAAACCACTGACTTGACCGTAAATTAGGAATGGAGAGTTAGCTGTAAACAACTGTTGGAAAAAACAAAGACAAAGAGAAAGAAGGAATCAACAAGAGACTAATTTTACCTGATGAAAGGAAACTAATGAAAAGACAGACTGATAAATAATTAATAAGAATACAAATACGTCTAATGATTATTCTGTCATTTGATAGAGAAGAAGAAGAAGAAGAAGAAGAAGAAGAAGAAGAAGAAGAAGAAGAAGAAGAAGAAGCATCTTGGTCGATAAATTTGACAGAGAGAAAGATAAATTGCTAAATTGAGACTGACATGTAGAGCGATAGAAAAACAAACACACAGACTGCACTGGCCAACACACTTTTTGGTGACTATGGTGTGCGAATTGCTTTTAGCTAATTTGAGGCCGCTGATTTCAAGAATGGCGCCCGTTTTTGCTCATCGCGTCAAGTTTTCATTCTATAGCATACTCCTAATTTGAAAGAAAGCCAAGTATGCTCTATTGTGAGAGAATGGGCTTGTTTTCCTATACCCATCGCTATGTCGGGATGCTGTTTAGCAAGTACATGCCATAGAAAGAACACACATTACTTTTACTAGCTTGCTAGCGTTAGGCCGAGGAGATTGTTTTTGCGTTTGAGGTGGAGCACCACACCTACAATCAGCTCCTCACTTTACCACGCAGATCCCTCTGCTACTCATACGCTGAGTTGGCGAGGGTCGGTATCGAACTAGGAATCTTGCAATTCTTAGGTCAGTGCTCTACCGACTGAGCTAAACCGGCCATTATGGCTTAAGTCCGGGTTTCAAACTATTTTTCACCTGGTATATAGTAGGCCAGACTGGCACACCTGGTCTTGGAGAAGAAAAACTCTAAATACAAACCAGCTTTACTCCGTTTAAAATTGACCTTGTGTCGCACCCTGCCCGTAGTTGAATAGATACATACTGTTGGATTATCTGGGTATAAGATGTGCACAACATTGTCTTTCCTATTCATGAACTTTCCCAACATCAGCAGAAGGCACTTCCGGTAAGAAATGGCCGATAAGAAATGTATGAGAAACGTATACAAAGGCATCGTTGGTAATTGTCCTAAAATCAATTGGAAATTGAACTTTCTGCGATCAAACTATTTATGTATTTACCCAACACCTCCACACGAGCAGGATGCAACACATGGTCAATTTCTCAAGCGGAGTTTTAACGGGTTTAAATTCGGAGTTTTCCTTGTCCCAGACTGGTTGTCTAACCAATGTTAAAGAGCCCAGTCTGCCCTACTATTTACCCATACCTTTCCCAAGAGGATTAGCGCCAGATGTAGTTCAGCCTCATCCAGGATTTGAACTTGTCTTGCTGTTTCCATTTCCTTACACAATAAACATTACATAACGTGCCTCGTCATGGTGTAATGGTTAGCAAGTTAGTCTTGCAGATCCGTTACTGCTGAATAGTGAGTTTGATACTCGCTGGATGTCCCATAAAATACAAAAATCTTCACGTTAAAAAGACCTTGTGTTAACCTAGCCTGGTGGTAAGTCAGGAAAATAGTTTTTTTTTAACGCAATGCAACTCCATATCAGTGTGACATAGAACAAAAGCTTGACGGATACCATTCTCTTAAATCGCTGACCCCAAATTAGCCAAAAAATCAACTCTAAAACTAAAGTCACCAATGAATTTAAAAAAGGTTTCAATATTGTTGGCCCTTGTTATTCATGACCAGATATAGATATAAGCAAAAACCAGACTTTTGTGTTTTAACTAAACGTTTTCGTTTCACTGTTCTTCTCTAATGAGCCATTTATTCCACTCAATCTCAACAGGAAGACAAAAAGGCTGTACCGGTTAATGTTTCAAAGATATTAATTTGTTTTACTTCAAGTCGACATTTCAAAGATCCTGTTCTCTTAGAGACAGGCTTAAATCCTCACCAGCCTCTAACCCCGTATTGTTATTATTTTTCCGACGGTTGTCCTCATCTTTATTATGTAATATACATGCACAAAGTTTCAAGGTTCCTATTCTCTTAGAGACAAGCTTAAATCCTCACCAACTTCTAACCCCGTATTGTTAATATTTTTACGACTGTTGTCATCTTTATTATGAAATATACATGCCCGACGTTTCGGTCGTTGTACCTTCTAAAAAAAGCCAATAAACATTATATCTTTAAATGATTGTGATGCTTCTCAAATTAATAGGTGCACAAAAACAATGACTTCATTATTTAATTGAGATCATCATAAATTCTTTAACGCTTTGTTTGCACAATAGTCAAACCATTCTATTGATTTCCTAAGTTGAAGCATGGCTGTGCTCGGGTAGACAAAGTATTGACAATTGCAGCGGAGTGAAACCAGTCTACCCCAATGGATTACAAGGAACACCTGAAGGAGACCGGGAGATACAACGACCGAAAAGTTTTCTCTGTATATTTCACAATAAAAGCAGTCCGAAAAATCATAATATACATACTAAGATGAATCCTCAAATGTTTTGTATAAAGCAATAAAGACGAGGACAACAATCCGAAAAATCTAAACGATCCTAAATATTTTGATTGATAGCAGAAATTCTATAATATAGTCCTACTGGATCACGGAAAGTAGAATTATACTAATCGTTTTGTTGGGGGGGGGGGTACCTCTAATTTATAAAAAAGGGCACATGGATTGTAAAGAGGCAAACAGATTTATGACACGTTTTTTCTTTGAGACATTAAGCCATTTGCGAATATATTATGAAAGAGATCCGAATGGTCGTGTGCGCTTGCGCAGAAAACGAACACATATATTCTGTGTCGTCTGTTTAAATCTCTGTCGTCCATTAAAAGAGATCTGTTCAAGTGATTAGTGGTTTCCCTTTGCTGGGTAAATGGAATTTGTTGGACTCCCTGGTTTTCTACAAGATGGTTAAACTATCATTAGCCCTATGATGTCATTTTAACACGATGCATTACAAGATGGACGATCTATGCTTAGGCGTATCTTACTACTCTTATTACCATAACATTTACTATGAGGAGTCGTTGCTGCTATTGTAAGGAAAGTTGTTGGCTTAACTGGTAAATACGTATTCTCATTTCATACGAGGTGTGTTCAAAAAGTATCGACACTGAAGACGTATTTACCAAGTCAAATATGAAAAACGAATGATATAGTTACTTCCTTCAAAATGTTGTGTGTTGGCATCTTTCCGTCTGCGAAAGACGATGGAGTAGTGTCCAATTTTGGGGGAACTACGTAGCTTGGGCGTGTTGTTTAGGGGGATGTGCTGTACCCCCCTGTACCTAATGTACCCTTTCATTCAGCAAAGGCTTACGGTCAAGTCACATTAAAAGCACTGGTTCCCATTAGATCACCGAGGTTAAGCAGCGATGAGTCAGTTCAGTACTTATATGGGTGAAATTTCAGCAATAGCAGATACTGTAAGAAACCGAATACCAAATATTAAATGACTCGTAAAGAGCTGATATACCGACCATTTAGCTCACTTATTCCATCGAGTTTTCCATTAGTCGAAGCACCTTTGAAATTTTAATTTTTATTTGGTTGTGAAGCAGCACCGTTGTATTTACTTATATGGGATTATAGATCTGGTGATTATAGAGAATGTTGCAGTTGCACAATCTTGTTTTCACCAAACACTGCTCACCCAAAATTGTTGAGAATTTGCTCCGACATTTTTACACCAATAAAGATGTCTACACGTCTAGATGGCTGTCTAGACGTGTAGACATTATCACGTCATTATATAAGTTGCTCAGCAGGCGTGCCATTGTTGTGTAATGCAAGCTAGTCTTGCATATCCATTACAACTGCATAGTGAGTTCGATACTCGCTGGATGCCCCATACATCAACCTCGTTTCACATTTTACTCGTGGAGAATATACTATAAGTTGCACAGCAGTTCCCACGTCTTAACTTAGATTGAAAATTAAACCGTCGGCCTCGATACGCTTTTATTACGCCTGCAAATCGGTTTAATGTTGGATTGATTTTGAAAGAGGTAGACATCTTTAAAAAATTAACACCCACTGACAGAAAAAAAACTAGTCATTTACATTGAAAACTATAATCAATTTTCGTAAAATTCATATCTTTAAAAAGAATCTGAAAAGTACGGGAAAACAAAGGAAAGAATACGACTAAAAGGAAAAAAAAAGGAAAAAGAAAAAAGAAAGAAAGAAAAGAAAGAAAGAATACGAGCAAAAGAAACCGAGCAAAAAAAGTGAAAGAAAAAAAGGGAAAGAATCTGAGCCAAAAAGAAGGAGGCCAAAAGAAATACAGAGAAAGAAAGAAAAGAAAGAAAGAAAGAAAGAATACGATCCAAAGAACCCGAGAAAAAAAACAAGCAAAAGAGAAAAAGAAATAAACTTTAGACAGAAAAAAACTATCAGATTGAAGACATCGGGCCAAAAAGGGTAAAAATGTCCAAGTGGAAAATGAAAGGAATGAACATGAATGATATTGACAGAACTCAAACATAATAAGCGAACAACATAGACTCACAAAATGAAAGAAAGAAACAAACAAACAAGGAAAGAAGAAATGAAGAAAGGAAGGAAGGAAGGAAGAAAAATAAAAGAGTGAAAATGAGAAGAAAGAGTCAAGTGATCAGAAGGAGCAGCGATAAAAAAAAAGAAAAAAAAGAAAAAAACATGGCGTCTCTAAGCAACAGAAAAACCAAAAATCAACAAACATGGCTTACTAAAAATGTAGAGTCTTTTTGCAGACAATGTTTTCTTTTTCGGAAATACAAGGGAAAGGAGGGACAGAACTTGTAAGCATTTAATTCCCATGGTTCCCAAGAAAGAAAGAAAGAAAGAAAAAGAAAGAAAGAAAGAAAAAGGGTAAGAATTCATGAAGAGGATATGAAGCAATGAAAAAAAAGAGTGGTAATGTTTAGAACTTATTCTGATATGGGTAAAACTTCTGTGTCTCTGGTTACAGTAAGAGAGAGAGAGAGAGAGAGAGAGAGAGAGAGAGAGGGGGAGGGGGAATGGTAAAAACGCAAAAAACGATTTTTTATTTTTAATCTTTTTTTATTTTTAATCTTTTTTCTTTTTTTTCTTTTTTCTTTATTTTTTACTCTTTTATTTTTTAATACTTTTTGTGTTTTTATTTAGTTTTTATTTTGTTGAGTGGGTAGGGATGGAATGGAAGGCGGTTGGGGAAAGGGAGTATAATGTCGAGAATCTGATTCCAACATGATTTACAATTACCTTTCTGGTGTCTTGTGGGAAAACTAGTTTTGCGTTGATCAGAAGTTGATTGTGACTCCGGGGAGTTCTTGTAAGAAGAGAATAAAGACCATTTCTAAAAATCGGTTTATTCCAACAATCTTCTTGTCCTTTTACTTTTCCAAATTTCTAAGGATACGATTCACAGCTTAGCATTCATTAGGACTTAATTCAAATGACTTCTAAAAAATTATCATCATGTCTCGCTAACAGCACGCATTCCCATGACTCTGTTTTGCCACCCATCCCTATCGATCATTGCTGTTGGTACGTCCTCCTCACGACATCCAGTATTCGCACAGGGCTGATCAATGTAAGTTTTTCCTGGTCGGTCCACTCTGATGTGTCCATGTGTAGGTGTCCACAGAAGAACGTCATTTATGAGTTCGTCTTTACTTCTTCTGCAGTGTCCAACGTGTGTTGTTCATCTTACTTGGATGATTTAAGATAAGTGGCCGTACTGCTACTTTTTGTGGAATGCTGCTTCCAGGATTTTTTCAGGACATCAAGAGTAAAAAGTAAATGTAGATCAATACTGAATAAGACTGTCTCATCATATTACTAAAATTCTCGTTATATCTAGATGTACATGCATATACCCATAACACAGAAAAACGTAGGATGTGACACAAGATTGCAATTAAGGGGTATCTATCGAGGATCGAACTCACTACCCGGAAAAAAGAATTAACATCAAAATAACACTTTCAAATTCTCGAGATAGAATGCTAATTAGTATCCTTTACTAATTTCTATATATATTTACCAACCCCTCCGCACGATCAGGATGTGACACAAGGTCAATTACTTAAGCGGAGTTTAACAGGTTTGAATTCAGAGTTTTCCTTCTCCTAGATTGGTTGCCTTCCCAACGATGAAGAGCCTAGTCTGCCCTACTATTTACTCATAGGTGGAGGGAGAGTAGTTGGATATATACCTTTTCCAATGGCATTAGTGCTGTGTGAAAATGCAAACAGCTTCGTCCAGGATTTGAACTAGGGTCGACGAGTCCATTTCCTACGACTATAATTATTACACCACGCGCCTCCAATATGGAAGCCTATATATCTTGAACCTTGAACTTACTATCGTAACCTATGCGTTCCATCGTGATGTATTGATAGAAGAATAATAGTGGTATTATTTAACCAATAGTTGAGGAAATGAGTGGGGTCATACCTTTCCCAATGTTATTAGTTCGAAATTAAACGTGATAGTGTGACTGCTGAACTTCGAACTCACTTATTAAGATGTCAGCGTCCAGCACGTTAGCCACTTCATCACGATGACTCCCCTCTACTTAAAGCTATAATTGTTTTAAAGTGATTATCATTAGTTTCTTGAAAACATATAATTGCTAAAAAACTGAATTCGGCATTAAATAACACAACAAGACTTGACATGCCGTAAAACCAACCATCCAACCAAACAAACTTTTTAATATTTTTTTCAAGTAGAAGTACGAGGTATGTCAAAAAAGGTTCCAGGACTGGTGTCACAAAAAATTACTTCAAATCCAAACTACAAACTACAAGTTATCCCATTCAGAATAATCCCCCAGTTCGGCCGAGTAGGGGGGGTTGCTTTATCACAGTGATATTCTTCTGGGCCAGGAACACTCGGATACTCAAGGCAGCGTGGGCAGGTGCGTTGTCATGGTGAAGCACCACAAGTTCCCTTGCTTCACTTGCTTTCTTGCTTCTTCTCGCGCACTGAAAGAAGCAAACGTTGCAGTATCTCTTTGTAGACATGCTGGTTGACCGTCTAGGTCTGTGGCAAGGACTCGCAGTGGACGATGCCCCTCACATCTTTTGTGACACCGGTCCTGGAACATACCTCGTGAAGTCACAAATTATAAATCCTTTTAATTGCTTTTCCACGACTCTAATCATTGATCGAAATCTGCTAATGTCAAAACCAAAGACAGTTTACAATCTCTTCTCATATCACTCAGCAAGCTAGTCACGCAGATCCATTTCTACTGAATCCTCGCTGGATGCCCCATACATGCAATCTTATGTCACACCCTATCCGTGGCGAACGGGTTGGATAAATACCACTCTTAACTTATTGGTATTCTAAATCAAACCTTAAATATTTCAGTTGTCAGTCCGGTACTCTATCCACAATGACAAACCCATAAAAGCGTCGAAACGAATGTCGTTTTAAGGTGAAGATTTCTTGATTCTTGAGTGTCGTTTTGCATTTCTCTAGAAGCAAACTGTTTCGTGTTGATTTATAAACCGGATTAACTTGGTGGTTTTTATGCATGTTCGTGACTGTTTTATTGGGGAACAAGCTCACCAAAAACAGGAAGTACCGAGCCCACAGGCTTAATAGCCGGGACAAAACAATGACATTTCCCACATTTTCTTGTAAATTATGAAAAGGCGGAGATATTTTGTTGGCAATACTAATGTAGAGGAGAAATTATTCCGTTTCATTGATTGCAATGTATTAGACTAGAGAGAAGAAGAAGAAGAAGAAGAAGAAGAAGAAGAAGAAGAAGAAGAAGAAGAAGAATTTGAGCAGGGTAATATTAGAGAGAACAATGTTAGAGAGTGACAAAAGATAAGAAGGAAAAGAAGAAAGGTTTGAGAAAAGGAATGTGAGAGAGTGGGGAGGGAAAAGAAGAGTTTGAGAAAAGAAAGTGAGAGAGAGAGAGAGCGAGAGAGAGAGAGAGAGAGAGAATTGGCATAGAGAAAATACACACACACACATATATATATATATATATATATATATATATATATATATATATATAATGGACCAGATGAGTAGGAAATCATTCTATTTGGGAGGTTCTTTGTCCTTCGTATATCCTCAATGCATGCCCATACGGATGCACACCTACATATGTATATGAGGTTTCTTACAAGTCACCAGGAGAGCTCGATCTATGATAATTCATTTCATACAGAGCAATATTAACACTTCCATATAAATGAGAAAACAACACCTCGTCATTTGGCTATTATAAATTTATTTCTGCTGTTACCACTATAAGAGAGACCAGTTTCGTCATAGCCATCACACAATGGAGAAAAAACAAAATTTCTTTTGCTCTGGACTCTTCCTCATTTAAAAACAAAAAATAATAGATAAATGAATAAATAAATAAGTGACTGATTATATATACCTATGTATGTATTTATCAGTTAAAATTCTGCTTCTGACCACCAGGTACTGATGGCCAATGTGTTAGGGAATCAGACATGAAAAATCAGTCGGGTTTTCCTCTGCTAAGTCTAGCCACACTAAAGAATGGTTAAATTTCGAAACACGGTGTCTGTGGATGAGTATATATATATATATATATATATATATATATATATTATATATATATATATATGAGGGGAAAATAACAGAAGATTTAGATTTTTAGCATTTATAGACTATTTCAGGAAACGTAGAGAAATTATATAGCTGTTCTCATTCTCAGATGCAATATATATATATATATATTATATATATATATATATATATATATATATATAATCTGTCAGAAAGTCACCATGGTGTTTGAAGTTAGTTCGCGCTTGAAGGCGCCAATAAAAGGAGAGAGACAGAAAGGTGAATCTCTAAAACAGTTGAAGAAAATGATTCCGACTGAAATAATGCCATCTCCAAAAAGATTCCAAAGAGAAGAAAACAATAATAGAAAAAAGAAAACAAACAAACCAACAAAAAAACTATTGGTACTTGTAAAGGAATTCGTTGCGTTCCATTTCTGCTTCCACGCCGACGATCACACCACAACAACAGAAGAAACGAGGATTGCGTCTTCACCGAGCGGCAATGTATCCTGTTGATTTTTCCTCAGTTATTTTGCCAAGCGCCCAAGTCAACCGTCACAAGACCCCAGGTTGAAATCCAAACTTTGAAACGTTAAGCCCCCGCCGAAGCAAAATCTCTCTCTCTCTCTCTCTCTCTCTCTCTCTCTCTCTCTCTCTCTCTCTCTCTCTCTCTCTCTCTCTCTCTTTAAAAAATAAGTATTTTCCAACTTAACATGGCAGAAACATTCTGATTTTTTACACAATGTACGCGTAAAACATAATATTAAATATTATGCAAAAATAAATTAATGAAATGCAATTTTATTCCAGTCACAAAAGGAATAAAGAAAAAGGTCTCTCTCTCTCTCTCTCTCTCTCTCTCTCTCTCTATCTATCTATCTCTCTCTCACCAAAAGTTACTCCTCACCGCCACCGTCATGGTATACAGGCACCGGTTGGAAATATGCAACTATCTCCCCCACGGACCAATGCCAGATAGGGACAGATGGGAAACTGAAAGACGGTTCGAGTGCCAATTTTCTAAATAAAAGAGATAGATCCTTCAAAATCAATATGCGAAATTTTAGTTTTTTTCTTTGGTCAAAAAATAATATTGGGAATTGAAATGAAAAAAAAAGTATTCATTCTCTTTAAAACAAAAAAAGGATTTTCCAACTTAAACATGGCTGAAACATTTTGATTTTTATACAATCTACGCATAAGAACATAATCTTAACTATTTTGCAAAAAGAAATTAATGAAATGCAATTTTATTAAAATAACAAAAGGAATAACCAAAAAGAACACTTCTACAATAACGGTAATTATTTCTAGAACAGTTTAAAACTAAGTCAAAAACTGTTGTGGACTAGCCTATCTTACCTTTTTCGTTGAAAGCAAATGAACTGGTCCAAGACTACTTGTGTACGCTACAAATGTTTTACAATATTATTAACACACTGTACAGATACCCATGTTTTACTAGTTATATATGATTTTTAATCTATGCGTGTGTGCAATGGTTGTCGTAGGAAATGGACGACGATTCAACTTCAAATTCCGGACGAGGTTGTGTGCATTTCACACAACGTTAATACGTCTCGTCACATCGGGTTGGGAAAACTTTAAAAAAGATTTGTTTTCAAAATGACTGCATGCCTCTGAATACGATACCTGGACTAACACCCTTATTAGAATCCATACATGTGAACTTGTGTCACATCCTAGTTGTGGCGAAAGCATTATTAAATGCCTACCCAGTCTTGAACTGCCATAACAATATCTTTAATTTCAGACTAGTGTTGGGCTGTTTATATATACGAAGCTTTGCTTAGACGAGCACACACATAGTAGGCTGCTTACAGTACTTGCTGATGATTTGCATAATGATTTTAACAAAACTGGGTTTAATAATTATTTGTTGTTACTGATTTCTAATGCTATGTTATTCTCAGATGTATCAAAAGCAATCCTATATATAATTTTATTTCTCTGAATGTTTGAGACGAGGCTTGATGATTAGTATTATCTGCGTTATTCGGACTATTGTCCACATCTTCATTGTTATCTGTACACCATTTCGGCCGATATGCCCTCCGGCCTTCTTCAGGTATTTCTTGTCGGACTCGGAATCCTTCTTTTCGGACTCGGGAACCTTCTTTTCGGACCCGGGAACCTTCTTGTCGTAATCAGGAGCCATTGCGGAACTTCGAACCTAACCCTTTATTCAGTCCTCGGGAGTATCCTGTTCTCATTTCCGCTAACCATAGCTGGGGTAGGAGTTGTGTTAATTATTTTTCTATTTACTGCCTCTACTCAGGATTGAACCCGGAATCCAGAGATAACTATCACTTAGAACTGTTTTAACCTAACTACCTTACCCACTAGGCCATGTATCCAATTAGACTGAATAAAGGGTTAGGTTCGAAGTTCCGTGATGGCTCCCGATTACGACAAGAAAGTTCCCGAGTTCGAAAGGAAGGTTCCCGAGTCCGAAAAGAAGGTTCCCGAGTCCGAGAAGGTTCCCGAGTCCGACAAGAAATACCCGAAGAAGGCCGGAGGGCATATCGGCCGAAACGTTGTACAAATAACAATGAAGATGGGGACACTAGTCCGAATAACGCAGATAATATAATTTTATGTAGAAATCAGTTAAAATAACATTAAAATAAATGTAATATTTTTATATTCATTCTTATTTAGTTTCGTTAGACTTTCTAATTTAATATAATAGTTTATTACATTAAATTTAAATACTTTTGCTAGTTAATTTAATAAGCTTTGCGTAATTTAGTACAAGGCTTGAAGTATTATTAACCGAAGTTTATTTCTTCATAATTTAAAAATTAATTATAAAAGACTATGTAGTATGAAAAAAACATTAAAATATTATATTTTGTTTTTTATTTTGACACAATTGATCAGATACCCAATCTTTAACACATACATTTGAATGTGATAACTGGACTGTCACCCTCATTAGAATCAGACAAAACGTTAATTCTCATGTTACCCCGATGGCTGGATCTACAGTAGCAATTGAAAAAAAAGGAAGGCGTGGGGAAGACAAGTGGGTTCATAAATACTGAGACCAGTGACAAGTAAAGTTGTTTTACCTAGCATCTTAAGCAAAGGCATGTCCGTAATATCCCCCACAGATTATTTTAACAGAGAGAATAGTTGGTTTTATTTCAACAAACATTAAATTACTACAGATTAGAAATATCGAGCAAGTAAACGTTGGCTGTTGGGCCGAAAAATGAATTAAACATTTGCTCTCCGGGAGAACTCTAACGAAATGTACCAATGATCTATTTTAGTCACTTAGAATTCTGGAGTGATAGAATCCATGAAATCGTTAATGTCATTTTGAGTCACTGCCTGATTGTTGAAGAGCTTGCAAAACTTGATAGTTGGTAGAGAGTGGGAAAGAGAAAGAGAATTAGAGAGTGAGAGTAAAAAAAAGAAGGAGAAAGAAAAAGAAAGAGAGAGTAAGAAAGAGAGGGAAATAAAGAGAGAGAAATAAAGGAACAAAAGATAGAGAAAGAGAGAGAGAGAGAGAAAGAGAGAGAAAGAGAGAGTAAGAAAGGAATATAAAAGAAAGACAGAGAGAAAGAGAAAAAATAAAGATGGAAAGAGAGAATAAGAACAAGAAAGAAGAAAGAAAAAGAGAGATAAGAGAAAAGAGAGAAAAAGAAAATTAGAGAGAGAGAGAGAGAAAGAAAGAAAGAAAGAAAGAAAGAGAGAGAGAGAGAGAAATAAAAAGAAAGAGAAAGAAAGAGAGAGAAAGAGAAAAGGAGAAAGAGAGAGTAAGAAAGAGATATAAGAAAGAGAGAAAGAAAGATATAAAAAAGACAGAGAAAGACAGAGAGAGAAAGAAAGAAAGAAGAGAGATAAAGGAGAATGAAGCAAGAGAGATAAAGGAGAAAGAAAAAGAGGGAAAGAGAAAGAGAGAGAGTGAGAGAGAAAGAAAGAAAGAAAGAGGAGAAATAAAAAGAAGAGAGAAAAAGACAGTGAGAAAGACATGGAGAAAAAAGAAAAGAGAGAAAGAGAGAAAGAAAAAAAGAGAAAGAAAAAGAAAGTAGAAGCAATTAATCAGCCAGTCTAATTATTCATTGATTGGTATTTATCTAATTATGACAAAACACGTTTATCTTGATTCTTTATCCTGTTTCTACGCATCAATCTCTAAAACACTTGAATAAATCATTTATACGTAGATTGTCCAGAAGGAAACCGAACTTTTAAAAGATTGAAAACAAATCTTTGTTATTGTTGTTACACCGTTCCCATAAATAGAGCGTTTCACTCGCGGTGTAATTGTTTACAAGCTAGTCTCGTAGTGAATAGAGAGTTCCATCCTCACATAATGCCCTATACTTGCGACCCTGAGTCGCATCCTTGCTCGTGTGGCGAACGGTTTGGGTAAAAAGGCATCCAATCGAGGTGTAATGGTTAGCAAGCTAATTTTGCAAATTCATTACTACTGAATAGAGAGTTCGATCCTCACTGGAAGCCCAATACTTGCTACTTTGTGTCACATCCTACCCGTGACAATCGGAGTGGGTAAATACACACCGTTCACATCGTTGTTCTTTTTTGTTTGTTAGTTGTTTTTATGTTTTTTTTTTTTGTTACAATTCTGGAATGAGTTCTTGGTTTGATTTTTTTTGGTTTTCTTTGTTTAATGGCATATGGAATTTCATGGGTTATCTAATGCCAAAGACATCCTTGTAGAATAACAGTAGTGGTACTATTTAACCTATAGCTGGAATGAGATATTGAAAGTGTTTTGAGTGTGCAGATCTTCTAGCATATTATTATCTATCTTTCTTATCGACTGATATCGATGATTTTTTTTTGTTTGTTTCAGATCTAGGAACAAAAAGAATGTCAGCAATGGGCCAAACTCGGAGAGTAGGGCAGTAGGGGACGAAAGTTTTTTCCTTTTTTGACTGCAATTGGTGGATTTTTTCTCCAATTTCAAACATTGCATTGTGTTCAGCTCAAATAATCCCTGGCAAAATTTCAAATTTGTGCATCAATTTCTGTTTATTTCGCTCTGTTTACTTAGAACGTGTTTGGGGCAGGCACGCGTAGGTGGGTCAGTACTTCAACACTTCTACTATACTTCAAATATATATATATATATATATATATATTGGGAAAAATAACCTAGAATATCTAGATTGAAAGTATAATAGAGTATTTCAGGACACCTAGAGGAATGGTTACTCCCCAGGACTCTATAATCAGATGCAAAATATGGAATATTCTTACAGAGGTCAGGAAGAGATTTTCTTCAAGGTCAGGTGTTTGTATGTTGGGGATTTTTTTTCTTGTTTTGATGCTTTGTTTTATTCTGTCCTAATCACATGCACTCAATTCCAGGGTAAACTAAGTCAGTCATAGATCAAATTCTTAGCCATCTGTCCAACTGTCTGAAGATTGAGTTCACCGTTAATTTAATACACCCGAGTTTCTAACTCATAGTTAATATCCATCAAAGAAGTGCTTGAATTTCATATGTTATTCATTTATTTTTTTATTATCAACTTTAAGGGTCATTATTTAGAAAATTAATGTAAGAGACTAACTGTACAGGGTTAAAATACTAACTTTTTTTATACAGTGGACGTGTATAGCTAAGTTTAAACAAAGTTAAAGTTAAGCATAGGATTGAATAAGGAATAATAATGTAAGGGCCTAATTTATAGTCGAGGGTTAAAATACGAAGATTTTTTATATAGTAGAATTATGTAGTTAAGTTCAAACAAAGTTAAGTATTGTATTTATTAAGTAATTTTCTCGTGTTCTTAAATTACAGTATTTCTTTTCCGAATTGCAAAGTGAACATTTACATTTGAATTTTGTGGCCGAGTTAGAGATTCGGACTATTTTGAATTTCACCACCGGGTCGTAATTGGAATTCTTTAGGGACAAGAAATGTTTGAAAAGTTCCGTTTGGTTGGATTGTGCAGGGTTGGTGAAGGAGTGTCTGTGTGTATGGTACCTCTTATTAAAGGATTTTGCAGTAATTCCGAGGTAGATTTTTTTGCAGTAATTCCGAGTAGATTTTGCAGTTATTCCGAGGTAGATATATATATATATAAATATATATATATATATATTATATATTATATATATATGGTGTGTCATAAAAGTAACGAGATTGAAGCTGTATTTATCAAGATAGAAATGAAAAATGAATGGAACGTTAATTTCTTTCAGAATACAATGTGTGTCAAACAGCTAAAAAAATCTTGATACTATTTTGACACACATTGTATATATACATATATATATGTGTGTGTTTGTGGAGAAAAATCCATCCAGTACAACATCCCATGTTTGCCTACTTTTCTCTGCGTACTGTTGGGTTGAATTTTTACTCCCATTTATATATATATATATATATATATATATATATATATATTTATATATCATCCTATTTTCTCACTCCCTCGATGGCCAAATGTTCTAAGGCCCTGGTCAAAGGAAGTGTCACAAGTCTCCTGTACCCAATCTAATAATAAAACATGTTTTTACTCGACAGCTCCACCAAAAGAAGCACCAGGCACAAATTTTGAATTCTGCTTGATTATCGGGAAGATTCGTTGGATTCATGCCTTTCCTATTTTTCAACCTAGACAAAATATTAGTATTTCTTATCACTGCTCAATGACAACCACTACTTTTCTATTCGAGCTCAATATTAATTAGCTGATTTTCAATAAATGTTGCTTGCCTGAAAAAGTTTTATCACTTGCAAGATCAACCACTCATTCAGCAATCGGTTCTCACCAAGGAATATCTTGGTTATCTGTTGTTTTTGTAATATTTTTTGTTTACTTATTCAAGTTTGTTTGTTAGCTAGTTTTTTTTCCCGATACCTGTTTATTATAAACAAACAAAAAACAAAAAATATGCTATTCTAATTGTTTTAAATATATAAAAAGCTTTTTAAAAATTTTTCATCAGCTGAGGTGGTCACTACGAGAATAGGCTCAGTCCTACTTAGTCATCATCCTCCACACATTACTAAAACAACCAACATTAACGCCACAAAACCTACCCTCAAACACAACAAAGATCTCACGACTTAACCTATTAAGCCGTTTATTATTATAAATTATTACTTAATTAAATGTTGTGTTTTTTATAAAGAATTATCAGTATTTGATGCTGTGTCGTTGTTTATATTGTGTAATATGTGAAAATATTGTGTAATATGTGACAATAAACAATTTTGATTTGATTTGATTTGAGAATATCAATGTTTCAACTGATGAGCCATCAACTTTATTGTTCGCAGGAAATAATAGTTTATTTAATTTTCAAAAATAAGTTTCTCAAGTCCGAATCAGAACGAGGTCAGTTGTCGCATCACATCGCGCGTAGCCGAATATGATTCACGGAAAGGCAAAAATAGTTCCCTTGGCCAACGCCTAGCCTGTTAAGTGTTGACGGTGATAAAGCAGTAAGTATTTCACTTACTTTGAGCTCTGCTGTGCCTGCTCCACATTGTGCGTAGACAATGGGCACCAACAGCGAGTGACGCGTCAACAGAGAGAAATAGACCAAGGGTGAGAGAAAGAGAGAGACAGAGATATATATATATATACTAAAAGAGAGAAAGAGACCAAAAGAGAAAGAGAGAGAGAGGGGCAAGAGAGAGAGAGAGAAATAGACCAAGAGAGAGAGAGAGGGGGGAAGGGACAAGAGAGAGAGAGGGGGTATACATAAAAGAAATGCAGAGAAGAGACAAGCGAGCCGGTAGATACAAGTTGACAGGAGGGCGATGCACAGTGACACAATTGGCGACTTGGTATCTAAAAGAAGAAAATGTGGACAGACGAGTATTGTCTCGCACCATCTTCCAATTACGGAAGCACTAGAATGGCGCCGACATTGTATGGAATCAGTTTTCAAAGAACATGTGCTTTTATGATTATTTGTATTGTTCCTTCCTTTCTTTTGTAGTCATAAGATGAAAAAGCAAGGCTTTGTGCTTGACTTGTCTACTCTGCATAATACACATATAGACACGAATATAATTATGCCTGAGCATGCGTATAAAGGGTCGTGGTACATGCATTTGATGATTCTGTTTATAAACCTATGTTCTTGATAAATCTATTCAATAAATTTCCTTTTTGTTTTCTTTCAAATAGACTCGCTAAAAAAGTCACTAATGCGCAATATAAACTTGTTTAAAAAGAAGAACGTATATACACACCCTGAATAATATATTTTGGGGATATGATACATATGTGGTCAGCGCCTGTGCGTACTACCCTCGACTGAGGCTTGCTTGGGCACTCCGGAAGTGCAGATTTCTTATATATTATATGAATACTAGTTGGAGGCGCGTGGCATAATGGTTAGAGTCGTAGGGAATGGACTCATCGACCAGAGTTCAAATCCTGGACAAGGCAGTTTTCACATAGCGCTAATATACTTTGGAACTATATATATATATATATATAGGTATCGCCTGTAGTTTTTCGCAGTAGATCGCACCATGTCAAACCCCTTTTAACTGAGGCAAAAAAGATAAACAACATAAAAAAAATTAAAAAAATAAAAAACAGAAAAAATTATTGACCCCTCTACTAAAAAATCTAAATACAAATTATCACGCCTCATCTCAAAATTGTTGACGTATATGATTAAAAGTAAGATAATATTCATTTTTGTTATTTTTTATTTTTTACTTTTCCATGCTTTTAATAAAACCAATGAAGCTTTCCAACATCCATTACATATATATATATATATATATATATATATATATATATATATATATATATATATAAGAATGGTATCAAGTGTTTCTGTGATAGGATTCAACCAATTGAGATCTCAAACGCACACAAAGATGTTGCGTATATACTTATAAATATCAGTGTATGTACATATCTTTACATATATGGAGTATACTGTTAATAAATATGTGAAAACCTTAATTCATCAAAAATAAATTTTATTTTCGGATATCTTCGCCTCTTTCATTATGAATTCAAACTTGTAAGGATAAAGGTGACAAAACTCCGTCTCAAGAATATAGAGAAATCTGCCGTAGTGCTTATTCCAAGTGCGACGTACCATTTTAACTCAATCTAGCGAGCTATATTAATAGAATAGAAAATAAAACATTTTAGCTATAAAACCATGATTCAACTGAGGCCACTTTTGTCCTTCGGCATTGCTTGGTTGTCCAACTGCTTAGTCCACCCTTGCTTTTAAATAACTGATGAAAAACTTGCAAAAATTGAGGTTCAATTTAGGATTTGGTGTAGATTATCGGTTCAAAATTAAGGTTCAACTATGCATCTGGTAGTGATTGGTCAGTTAAAAATTCAGATTCAACTATTCATTTAGTCAAAATCAAGGTTAAATGATTGTTTTCAAAATTAAGGTTCAACTGTGCATTTGGTGATGATAGTTCAAAACAAAGGTTCAACTGTGCATTTGGTGATGATAGTTCAAAACTAAGGTTCAACTGTGCATTTGGTGATGATAGTTCAAAACAAAGGTTCAACTGTGCATTTGGTGATTATCTGGCCGGAACCGGTGTTTTCAGCGTGATTTGACCGTAATATGTTGATGATGGTCAGTTCAATTTTAAATGCAGCCGTGAAAGTCAGAAAATATTCTAAAACTTTCTGACCCGCCTCCAAAACTCCTATTCAAAATTCTCTACCCAAATTTGTTAACAGCCAAAATATTAACAACAATAACAGAATGTTCAGAAGTTTAGACATCATTAGAAGTGATTAGTCTTTGTTTCAAAAATATTATTTGATGTCCACCCACGTCACGTCGACATAAAAACTACAACATTATGTTTCCCTGTCGTTTCCAGCTTTGTTTTCGGAAGCTTCTCTCAAATAAACCGTTTTTTTTTCTTTTTTAGTTTCGTTTTTCAAGTTTTATTTGTTTTGATAAGCTCATTTGCGTCACATTTCACTCGTATAATGCTGTTCTTTTCCCTTTTGTATCTGAATGAAATAAACATACACTTTCAGTTTTCAAAAGAACGGTTTCCGTTCACTGTACGCATCCATCGTTCAGCCAGTCATCTAATTACATTGAAAGACGATGCTCGTCGGAACTGAAAAACAAACTTTCAAGGAACAAATATAATGTACTGTTTTCTTTCTTTTCGACTTGTGATTATGAAATATATATAATATTGTCTTGTAAATTATATAACAAGGTGGAAAGAAGGAATAAAATCGAACCGAATAAACGCAGACTATAGAGAATTTGGTCTCACGTTTTGGTATTCGTCGGATAAGGTTAACTTGGGTTTATGAGCACATGTGGCTACGAGGACTGCATATTTTGAACCGATGAGAGTGATTGTTCGATCTTCAAGAAAGAAATTAAAGATTCTAATTTTCAAGGCACCAATCCCTACTGGGTCATATATATGTGCTAGCAGAGCTACCCTGCGTTATCTGGGATTTAAAAAGTTAAAAATAAACCCCTTATCTATATTTATAGATAGATTAATGAAACATATTTTTCTATACGTTTATTTTATTATAAATTATTCTTTATCAAAAAAGTATCGAGATTTTTTGTATTTTTTGACACACCTTTATATATATGAGATTCACCCTAGGCGTCAATAGGTGTAAATTATGCTAGATATCATTTTGCTCAGTTTATAACTAATGTACATTTCTATGTGACGAAGTAAAAATATAGGTTATTCGTGGAAGGTTCAATCTCTACAACCATACCACCAAAATCTGGCTCTAATGTCGTGGGACAATTTAATAAAATAGGACACATCACTTTCGTAATGTTCCTTTTACAAATACGACAGGCCTGCCCTGGTTATTCACGGAAGGTTCAATCACTATTACCATACCACCAACATCTGAATCTGACGTTGTGGGAGGCATTCTTTTCGTTATGACAATCTGATAATTTCGGCTCTTGTTCGTCGTTGGAGAAAATACAGAGCTGATGAAAATAGTATTTAGAAGCTGAAGACTTACTCTATTAACAGCTACCAGTATTTTATTTCGTTCTTTTTAGGAGGTGGGGGGGGGCTTGTGTAAATAGGAGGCTTTACTGTCGTGTCCATATCTAGATGGCCACAGAAGAACGTCAATTATGAATTTGTCCTTGCTTCTCAGTAAGTGTCCAGCATGCCTAGTAAGTCGTCCGGGTGGCCTAAAGTTGGTATCAGCCAATCAGCAAGGGATTCTACCCCTTTTCACTAGTACTAGACCAAGGAGATTTTTTACGACTGAGGAGGAGTGCCACACCCACCATTAGCTCCTTACTTTACCGCAAAGATCCCTGTACTGAGTTGACTAGGGCCAGTATCGAACTAGGAAACTTGTGGTTTCTAGCCGAACTCTCAACCGACTATCGTCTTATTTGGATGGTTTGTGTGATAGGAGTTAAGTGGCCATACAGCTGTTTTTATAGTGTGCTGCTTCCAAGATTTGTTCAAAACAGCCAGAGGTATGCCCGAAAAGTTGATCGTATTCTTTGGTGTGAGGGACAT
The DNA here is from genome assembly GCA_023376005.1 of Doryteuthis pealeii. Classification (NCBI taxonomy): domain Eukaryota; kingdom Metazoa; phylum Mollusca; class Cephalopoda; order Myopsida; family Loliginidae; genus Doryteuthis; species Doryteuthis pealeii. The sequence continues at coordinate 88,616,168 of CM042137.1, read as the reverse complement.
CGTCCACTGCGAGTTCTTGCCACAAGGGCAAACGGGTAACCATCATGTCTACAAAGAAATACTGCGGCGTTTTCTCGTTCAGTGCGCGAGAAGAGACGAGATAAGTGTCAGGACAACTCGTGGGTGCTTCACTATGAAAACGCACCTGCCTACACTGCCCTGAGTATCCGAGAGTTCTTGGCCAGAAGAACATCACTGTACTGGAGCAACCTCCCTGCTCACCCGACCTGGTTCTATGTGATTTTGTCCTCTTCCCCAAGCTCAAGGGGGTCATCAAGGCAACGGCTTGAAAGAGCTTGAAAGAATGTTCGCTTTATCTTATCAGAGAGATAAGATTTTCATATGATCGATAATAGGTCTATAACGGTCTATGCCTTTTCTATATGTATATTGACATCACTTTCTGTATATGAAATATTGATACTTAGATATGTGTCTGCAATGTATGTATATTTTTCTGCAAGAATGATTTCCAGCTGGGAAAATTTGACTCAGAACCGCCCTGCGTGGTGACAGGCTCTGCGTATCGAACTGTTCATGTCCGAAGCCACCCTGGCACAACACCATGAAGCCAAACGGCCCAGAAGAAATCGGCGGCAACAAAGCACCGACACATCAACATCTTCGGGACAGCCTTCATATCTTACATCTGTGGTTGAGAATGTTTTTCGAACATCGGAGTTAACAGTTACAGGATGCACTGTAACTTCAGGGGCACAAGAACTATATAGTCTTCCGAGACTGCAATTCCAATGACAGGTATATAAAATGTTCTACTAATTTGAGAGGCTTACCATCCAGTGTGGAATGTCTAATAGATATGAATACCGCCAAATTTATTTAAAGACCAAATAAGCTTTTTTGTTGTTGTTTTTTTTTTGTTTTGTTTTTTGTTTGTTTTTTTTGTTTTTTTTACTGCCAGTATGAAATAATCTCTATGTCTGCTGAACAGCAGAATCTAAAACCAAAAGTTGAAATTAGATTTCTACACAACTTCACTGACAAGAATTTATTTATTTCTTGGTGCGGCCAACTCAATAGTTGGTCCTTGCTTTTCAAAAGTGGACGAGTTGTTCTGGGAAAATAATCACAAGATATTCTATCGGATTTTCTCTCGCCGAAATATTCTTTGAAGTGGTTCCAATAAGAAAATAACAAAAAAAGATTAAAAGTACAGTCTCCAAACATTGGTCACCTTTCCCATAATGGATTTCCCATTACTTTCCACCCAAGCATTTAGAAGAAGAAGAAGAAGAAGAAGAAGAAGAAGAAGAAGAAGAAGAAGAAGAAGAAGAAAATACCGTAAACTTTTACTTTAACTAATCGGGAAGGAAGGGATAGATGTTCAGGTCTAAATTTCATGAGATCCGATCGTTGCATATATTATATTATATTCAGTACAAAAAGGTATCTTCACAAAAAATTAAACGGGTAAATACTTCATTGCCTCAAACAATGCTTTATGCAAACCCTTCAAATATGTAATATATGTATTCTTCTCTTTGAATTTGAAAGAAGAAAAAAGAAGTAAAGAGAAAAAAACATGTGCTTTTATTCGGTACACTGTGAGAAGTATGTAACCAGGCGATTTCAAGGTATGTAAAAAAGATATGTAAACTGAAACTGTATTTACCAAGACAGAAATGACCAATGAACAAAAAAATAATTTTATTCTCAATAGTCACCTTAGAATCGAACACTTACTTATTTGGGTGACCTTTTCAAGGCTATTGTGTGTTTTATGTGAAGCTGTGCTATTGTATTTATTATACTGCCCTACACGTCTTCAAATATGAGGTGTCTCTGAAAAATAATGAGACTGTTGTCACAAACAATTCATTTAAAATCCAAAAAAAACTAAATATTTTCTCCTCTAAAGTAGTCCCCTCTTGAATCTAATGCACTCTCCCACCCTTCTCTGTCATGATTCTCTGCCCTGCTGGAAGGATTCTTCTTGTATGTCTCTCAGCTTCGTCGTTGCGGACCTCTTGATGGTCTCAACGCATTCAAAACCGGTCCGCTTCAGCTTGGGAAGTATGCAGGAAGGGACGATATTTGTGGCAGGACAAATCGTGACTTTTTTCTTTTTACCAAGCTGAAGGGGCTCATCAATTTGAATGCATTGAGGCTATCAAGAGGTCTGTAGCTAATCCTATACAACAGATAGGGAACCCTATGAAAATATACCCCACGGTCTTTGTACAGAATAACACACCACTAAAAATGTACATTTTATTTCAACATACACAAATAATATGCACCGGTGGTTTAATGGTTAATGTCATAGGTAAATGGACACGACGATACTAATTCAAATCCTTGGCGACATTGTTTGCATATCACATAGTGCTAATATCCATAGGAAAGGCATACATCCAACTATTCTCCCTCCAGCTATGGGAAATAGTAAGGAATACTGAGCTATTTAATCATAATATATATAAATTGACCCTGTGTCGTATCCTGCTTGTGCGGAGGGTTTAGGTAAGTATATATGTATAAGCCTAAATTTACACATACATATCTACGTATATATGAACCCATGAATCTATACACACTATATAATATATATATATATATATATATATATATATATATATGCGTGTGTGTGTGTGGAGAAAGGTAGACAAACGGGATGTTTATTGTAGGTAGTGATGTCGACTTGTAACATTTTTAGAACGTTGGATTGAGCTCTTGCTTCAATGCTGAACATTTTCATACTGGTGAATTAGGAGGTCGTGAATAGGGGAGGGATGGTCACTTGTTGGTGTTAGCAGAGGTTGGTAGTAGGAGTTTTATTTATTTATTTTTTCTCGGATGGGGTGTGTAGCAGTAAGGTTCTAATAATGATGCCACAGGTGTTAAGTATTGAGAGTAGGTGGGTCTTATATACTGGGTCTGAAGATATAGTAAGTCATGTACAAATGGTGAATGGTATAAGGATTGGTTATGAGTGTGTGTGTGTGTGTATGTTTACTATTATTATTATTGTTATTATTATTATTATTATTATTATTATTATTTTGCTAAGTATCATCTTGCTGTCTTTATTGTCTCTAGCCGTTTGTGAAGGTAATTCTTGGGTATGGGGAAATATATTGAGAAAGCTGGATTTACAATTAAAATTTGGTGTGTTGCTTATGTTTCAGACTTCAAATATTTGTCTGAATCTTTTGTTGTGAATGTTAGAGAGGGGAGTAAGAGTAAGATTTGTTATAAGTATGTGTGTGTATATTTATTATTATTATTATTATTATTATTATTATTATATATTACAATATATATTATTATTATATGATGGGCATACATATACACACATACATACATATGCATATACACACACACACGTACATATGCATATACACACACACATATATATGCATATACACACATACATATAGGTACATATAGACACATACATACGCAGGTACACACATATATGGATACACATACATAGGCATACATGTATATAGCGGGTGGGGGGAGGTATAATTTACACACAACCACACACACACACGCGCACACGCTCATGTATATATATGTGTGTGTGTGTGTGTGTGTCTTAAAAGTAAGGAGATTGAAGATGTATTTACAAGATAGAGATGAACAATGAATGGAACGTTAATTTTTTTCAGAATACAAAGTGTGTCAAAAAGTAGAGATTTTAAAGCTGTATTTATCAAGAAAGAAATGAAGAATGATATTTCAGAATACAAGGTGTGTCAAAAAATACCGAAAATCTCGATACCTTTTTGACACACCTCCTATATATGTGTATATGTGTTTATACGTATGTCTGAAAAAGGAAGATAATATAAAAAATCAGATTGACATATATCTCTATACATATAGCGTCATCCGAATGGATTTATTATTATACAAGTATGAAATCTATACGTGAGAAGGGAGAGAAACGTGCTCATTTGTTTTATATATCCTTATAAATGTATACGTGCAACATTATATATATATATATATATATATATATATATATATATATATATATATATATATATAAAGAATAAACTTATACATCCATGCATATGAGCAATTATGCGGCTAAATGAAAAACTTGCCCAACTTTCACACGTGACTGATTTGATGTGCCCTTTGATTTATCTCAACGCGATAAAACAACATTTTATCTCTGGGGTTGCCGCTTACTTACACTGTTATTTGTTCACTTTACAACACAAAAACTAAAATAAAAAAAATGTCTAAAATATAAAGAAACCAGAAAAAAAAAGATTAAATAAACATCAATGCCGACTAATTTAAGTAAAAACCGCATTAATATATTACGCTGTGACATTTCAACATTCTGAATATCTTTTCGTGTTCACCAAGCGCTTAAGAAAACTGACACTAAGTTTTTACATCACTCATATTTAGCTGAACAAATAAATTGTCTGCAAATAAATCAACGTATTAAATGGTCCCAAAGGAGACGCCGCGGCGAAATAGGGTTGCCGGCATTTTGGATTATGAATATATCACTGTTATGTTGTGTAAGCACCGTTAACTGCTTACCTATTTAATATTTCTTTTTTTTTTTTAATCCCCGAGAAATCTAAAATTTCGAAAACGTATAAATAATACAGTGTTACTTGAGTTACGAGTTTAATTCGTTCCACTTGGAACTGAATTTCCTTGTATATCAAATCAATTTTCCACATTGAAATAAACTAAAATGGCATTATCATTCAGTTGGAAAATGAAATGGAAAATGCTTTATTATCTATGACGGTTTTAAGAATTTTGTTCTTATGCAAAATATCAGTGATGTGCGTTTTCACTGCATTACTATTATATATATATATATATATATATAGTTATATGCGCCCGTGTGTGTGTGTTTGTGTGGGTGTGTGAGTGTAAGGTAATCTAAATTACTGGTTAGTAAGGGATGATTCTATTTGGGATCATCGAAATAGTGGTGCAAAATATATATTCATACAAGGATTTTTGTAAATCCCTAAAAAGAGCTCAATGTATAATCAATAAATTAATTATATACACAGCAATGTTTAATTTTAAAGAAAGAAAAACTTAATAAACCGTCATCCCGTTATAATATTTATTTCGACAACAAACTTTATTTTGACAGAAATCATCGTATATTGAGCTCGCTATATATATATATATATATATATATATATATATATATATATATATGTGTGTGTGTGTGTGTGTGTGTGTGTGTGTAAGTTGATAATGGAAGCCAATCCGACGGTATGTTGAAAATAAAAATAAAGGAAAGAAAGTGTTGAATGGATAAAATAGGATTATTTTATTTTATTTAAATGACACGTGAAACACGTGTCATTTAAATAATAATAAGTTTATCTATGTATTAATGTATTCTATCTATTATTATTTTAAATACAAAATTTAAATAAGATAAAATAATATAGAAATGTTTAGTACACATATATATATATATATATATATATATATATATATATATATATATAAGTGAGCTCAATATACGATGATTAATAAAGTAATTATATACAGAGCAATATTTACACTTTCAATAAGAAAGAAAAACTCAACAGACCGTCATTTTGGCTATTATACATTTATTTCAGCTCCATAAAAGCGCCCATGTGTGTGTATTTTTAAATAAGGAAGGGTCCACGAGATAAAAGAGGTTTTCAGTTTTTTTCTCTATATTAGAGTATTTTCTTTTTTATTCACGATACTGGGCTCTTTCATGAAGTTAACGACTGAAATGAATTTATAATAGCTAAATGACATTCTGTTGAGTTTTTCTTGTCTACTAGAATCATATATATATATATATATATATATATATATATATATATATATATATATATATATATATATATATATAAGAATCAAGATTGAAACTTTATTGTGTATTTACCAAGATAGAAATGAACAATGAATGGAATGTTAATTTATTTCAGAATATGAGGTGTTTCAAAAGTACAAAAAATCTCGACACTTTTTGACACTCCTTTATATATATATATATATATATATATATATATATATATATATATATATATATATATATAGTGGCACCTTGGCATACGAGTTTACTTCGTTCCGCTCGTGACTTAATTTCCTCGTATATCAATTCAATTTTCCCCATTGAAACAAACTGAAATGCCATTAATCCGTTCCAGCCCATTAAAAAAATTACCTATTGTTTTTATTTTCTCAATAAGAAAAAGAGCACTATATTGCATAAAGACATCATAAAATAGAATCTAATAAATCATGTTCTGTAATATGTTTTAGTATTTATTTTGTTTATAAATTATATTTTTCTTTGGCGAAATATATTTGGAAATTTGAATATTTTTAGTGAACTTAAGCCTAAGTGACTCTAAAACTTGCTCGTACCTCAAATTTTAACTCACAACACAAAGCAAAAAAATGACCATGACAGCTCGTAACTCGAAAAACTCGACATTCATAAGTCAAGGTACCAAAGTATAACATTTCCACGGATTTTTGGTATATTTCCGCAATTTCTTTTTCTCAGTAGGATCTTCTGGATAAGTACCAAAAGTATGTTTGTTCCACCCAAAACTCTTTGATCTACATAAATAGATAAATAAAAATAAAAGACTAAGATCATTGCCAATTTTCCAAGAGAAAATGTCTTTATTTAAATAAATAAGAAATTTATATATAAAAGAGTCATTTATAAAGATTGCCATAAAAGTAAGACTAACAAGACATGCTGGAGAAGCAAGGACGAACTCATAAATGACGTTCACCTGTGGACACCTACATATGGACACACCAATGTTGGTCGACCAACAAAGACCTTCATCAATCAGTTCAGTATGAATTCTAGCCGGACCTCGACTGCTAAATTCAAAATGCAAACTTTCTCAGGCATTGTTCAATTATTTACAATTTACCCATAGCTGGAGGGAGAATAGTTGGGTGCATGCCTCTCCCAATGGCATTAGCTCAATGTGAAATGCAAATAGCCTCGTCTGAGATTTAAACTTCAATCGACGTTCTCATTTCCTACGACGATTACCATTACACCAGCTCCGCCTCCAGACTTTTGTTATAAATGGGATTACTATGAAATACTTATTAGAATTGATTCTCTCTCTCTCTCTCTCTCTCTCTCTCTTAT
>CM042137.1:88601539-88606539 GCA_023376005.1 Doryteuthis pealeii | reverse complement strand
ATTTACATTGAAAATCGTGGGTTTTACTAGGGTTTGACCACTGACAACGAGAAGCAGTATTGTAACATCAGAGTAACTATGTGTTAGTCCAGGTTAAAAGCACGATAAGGGTAACACATACCGCACTATTTTAGACCTTAATTTTCCGTTTTTTTTTCTCTCTTTTTTTTTTTTTACCAAAACATTTTCAATCCCTAATAACAACTGCTTTGTAAAATATGGTCTAAAAAAGTTCGATTTGGGGTTACCCTTAGCGCGGTTTAGGGTTAGGGTTGAACTAACTAAATAATGATAATAACCTGTCATCTCGTGGATTTTGTCGTCCCGGCCTACCGACGAGTGAAAATGAAAGAATGCGAAAAGATAGACAAATACTTAGACCTTGCCAGAGAACTGAGGAAACTGTGAAATATGAAGGTGATGGTCATACCAATTGTAATTGGTGCCCTAGGAACGATGGAAAAGAGTCTGGAGGAACTGGAAATCAGAGGAAGACTCGAGACCATCCAGACTACAACACTATTGAGATCGGCTAGAATACTCAGAAGAGTTCTGGAAACCTGAGGAGACTTGCTGTCACTCAGCCTCCAGTGAACCACCGGCTACGGCAGGTGTGAAAAACTACTGCTACTACTACTACTACTACTACTACTAATAATAATAATAATAATAATAATTTGATAAGATACAACAAAACAGTAAATGTAGACTGTGCGGTAAACCATGAGACTGTAATCCATGTATTAAGCGAATGTAGCAAACTAGCACAACGGAAATAAAAAACTAGGCATGACTGGGTTGGAAAGGTGCTTCACTGGGAATTAAGCAAAAAATTTGTTCGGGATAAAAACGGATCACCCTATCCCAGCAAGGAGACCAGACATAATATTGATTAACAAGATTTAGCGGTTCCAGCAGATCACAGGGTGGAGATGAAGTAAAACGAAAAGATAGACAAATGCATGGACCTTGCCAGAGAATTGAAAAAGCTGTGGTATATGAGGGTGAAAATGATACCAATTGTAGTTGGTGCACTTGGAACGGTCCCAAAAAATTTGGAAAAAAACAGGAGGAACTGGAAATCAGAGGAAGAATTGAGACCATCCAAACTACTGCATTGCTGCAATCGGCTAGAATACACAAGAGAGTCCTGCAGACCTGAGGAGACTTGTTGTTCCTCAGACTCCAGTGAAAGACCATCAGCTAACGCTGGTGTGAAAAACTCAAAAGGAGTGAAAATAATAATAATAATAATAATAATAATAATAATAATAATAATAATAATAATACTGCACTGCTGCAATCTGCCAGAATACTCAGAAAAGTCCTGGAGACCTGAGGAGACTTGCTGTCACTCAGACTCCAGTGAAAGACCATCAGTTAACACTGATGTGAAAACTCAAAAGGAGGTAATAAAAAAAAAAATAATAATAATAATAATAATAATAATAATAATAATAATAAAAAGACGCACATGTCAAATACTAATAATAGTAAATGCTAAAGAAAATATCAATTTCAGATTTTGACGTCACGGTTACACGATGTATAGAATGAAGGAAAACCACAACATATCTTTAAAACATTTATAAAGTAAAAATAAAGATAAGAATGTGTGACTATTGATAATTGGTTGGTTAGTTTATTAGTTACGGCATATCAATCGTTGTTGGGTTATTTAATGCCAAATTGTTTTGGCAGGCAGGATTGATCATATCATAGTGCTCCTTACTTGTAGGTTTATGCCAAATATAAGCTCAGCTTAGTTTTCATTTTTTTGAAAGAATAGTAGGTATTCAGAGATGCTGATAGGTACGCCTCCTGCGTCCCTGACACATCAAAATCTAAAAGGACGCAGAAAAATCATATCCATGCGTCCCAATGTTTTTCTTATTTCTTCCCCATTATTTCAAACTAACTGTAAATACATTTCAATATTTTCTTCGAAACGAATTATACGGATGGAGTAGAAGGTAGGGGTTAGACGGCTTTAGTTGTTTCCCCAGATCATAAATAAAAACCCTACAATTTATTAAAAAACTTAAGTTGGGACCCATAAATTTTCCTGGGGACTCATTCAAAACAAATATATGCGTCTCAGGGCGCACTAAATAAAAAAATCTATCAGCATCACTGGGTATTATAAACAACCATAGACCGATGTGCCAGACTAAGCAAAGCTTAGTGAATAAATAAATAAAAATGTATATAATAGATGCATACTAATACGTGTCAGAGGAGAGAAAGCAGCAAATATAACATTTTCCATCACGTGGTAACGCAAGCACACACAAACGCAAACACACACACACGAATACACGTATTCGCGCACACATCCAGAATCAGACAGTTTAGCATTCCATACGCGACAAGCCAGCTAAAGAAATTCGAGTACTAGATTCCAGATATGATTAGCGATCCCGTTCCCGCCTCTTCGTTCCATTTCCGCGGCGCATCGGGTCATTTCATGTACGTCATTACCACCGAAGATAAACTCCAAGCCTAACGTCCTACGCGCAAAAGGTGACGGCAAGGCCACGACATATGGACGGACAACCTCGAACGTGCACTTTCGATGCTTAATATAACAGCATGGATATTAGGTGCGTGGGATAAACCCGCCTTTGCATGTTCAGGAAAACTCCACAAAGGGCCCACGGGAAAGTGAAATAGCCGAATGGTTAAGAGTTCATGCAAATAAAATATTTCAATACTGATTAGGAGATGTCTTATAGAGGCATTAATTCAAAACTTATGTATATTTAAAATGGCGATAATTTACCCATCGCACCCTGTACTTAAATACAACTGAGGTTGGTACTTTTCATTCTAGCTAGTTCATTTATCTAAATTTGTAAAATCTACAAGAGTGACAACATAAAAAATATAAATATGTAAGAGTCCAATAATAAGTGCACCTGTTGTATATATATATATATATATATATATATATATATATATATATATATATATAAGCTGTGTCATAAAAGTATTGAGATTGAAGCTGTATTTACCAAGATAGAGATGAACAATGAATGGAACGTTGATTTTTTTCAGAATACAAGGTGTGTCATTAAGTACAACAAATCTCGATATTTTTTTTTACACACCTTATATATATATATATATATATATATATATATATATATATATATAAGGTAAAATTTGGAAATAAATCCGACGGTATGTCGAAAAACAAAGTATTCCAAAAGATATATTTATTTGTTAATTAGAATCGGCTACCCGGCGTTACCTGGGTAGAGAAGTATAATAAAAAGATAGTCGGGCAGACCCACCGAATGTTTTGGTCTTACATAATTTATGTTTTAATTACGAACGCAACCAATGACTTTCCCTTTTCTTACTATTTAAATCCCAATTTTTAAATATCTTTGTAGATATAAATGAAATCCTCATTATTTTTGCACAAAAAGCAAGCTCTGGTGATAGTGAATATATATATATATATATATATATATATATATATATATATATATATATATATACTTTGTCTTTAATTGTTTTATTTTCGTAGTTTCCCCCGGACATATATACACCCGCCCATACATACACACAACTGCCCTTTATATATGAATAGATGATGACATCGACGTGTAAATGTTCAGTTTGTTATAAAAACTTCAGACAACACCATATTCCTTCGAATGTCCCGATGAACGTTTTATCATATATATATATATATATATATATATATATATATATATATATATAGGGGGAGATCATTCAATAAACTTGGGATTATTTTTTAAAGCAAAATATTTTTTCAGAATTTTTTTCAATAAATGCATTGTTGGAAATTGGGATTAAAATAACTTTTGCACTAAAGTTCAAAAATTATTTTAATCCCGCAACAATATTGTTTATGCTATTCAAAATGGTGACGAATAAGACAGTGATCCAGGATGGAACAGAGGTCTGTTTTTTAAATTTTGGTGGTTGAGAAGTGCAAACTATGTGAAATTTACAGAATAATATGTGATGTGTATAGAGAAGCATATTTTCCAAATATTTCCGGGGTCTGCGATCAGTAAAGGTCTTTTTGGACATGAAAATACCCATTATTTATATCCTTCGTTTTCATATTAAAAGGTTCCACGAAAAGTAATAAAATCCTGTTATCTTTGGTTTAGAAGACAATTATCTTTACATGCATATATACATACATACCTCTACACACATGCAACCACACACACACACATACACTCACTCACACACACATATATATATATATATATATATATATATATATATATATATATATATATATATATATATATATATATATATACAAGGTAACTGAAATGTAAATGCCTGTTTTAAACTATTTATATCTTTTTATATGCAGTTACACTCTTCTCAATTCTTTAATGTATGTTCCTTAATATATGCCAATTAAATCTGTGTTGTTGTTGTTGTTTTCTTTCTTTTCATATTGATTATTTTGTTTCAAAATTCGAAGCCCTATAAGAATGTCTGGATGTTTAACTCAAAAAGTTGATATGATTCTCAAGTGGGTTGATAGGCTGGAGGTGAATGCTGGTGCCCACACAGAATATAAAATAAAACCCCATGTTATGTGTGTTCTCATATTCATTTTCTGTAAAAAATAATGATACAGAAATAAATTATAAAATTTTAAAAATAGGGATGGGGGTTACTTTTCAATCATCCGGTATAGATATCAATAATTATACTAAAGCTGAGCGTATCACTATTTCCTAAAGGCTTTTTTCCAGTTTAGTTTAATGACACAAAATTCGTACTAAAAGATAACTTGCTTTTAGGATTGAATTATGTTTGAAAAAAATCCATTTTAATTGGTTCTAATTAGCCGTAATTAAATCAAAAACTGACCCGTCTCTCATTCTAATTCTGCATATTAATTTCATCCTTTCTATGTATATCTTGATTACCTCCTCCTTATATATTTAATTATCCGAATTCCACCCAAATATTAAAAAGTTGGCCAGAAAACTCGA
>CM042137.1:88589039-88596539 GCA_023376005.1 Doryteuthis pealeii | reverse complement strand
TCCAACTTACCGAGAAAAATAACCAAATATAAATATGTCAAATTTATCCAGAACACCCTATATATATATATATATATATATATATATATATATATATAAGACGTAAAACATCGAAACACGGTGTCTGTGGATGACTTATTATAAGCTCACAAAACCTTGTAGAAGCGATTTTAATTGACTTTCACCTCCAGCATAAAGCAATGATCGTCTGTTGTTTACAGATTTGATCTCTCTGGTAATCGTAAAATATATAAACAGATGTATGTATTCAAACAGTTAAAACACCGCACCTTAATGACAGCTGTCGAGAGGTTAACGAATCGGACTGATGAATATTTAGTCGGGGTTTGCACCTGGTCGGAGGTAGTTGCTGTGTCTAGCCACACACACACACACACACACACACACATATATATATATATATATATATATATATATATATATATATATATATAATATACGAAGCGTGTTGGTAGATCCTTGCGGAGAGAAAAAACCCAGCAGAAAGTTTGATTGTAAAAATATACTACCAAACATCAACCAGGAAGAAAAAAATTTTTGAAAAAAAGAAAGGACCAAGATATTCGTACCAACAAAAAATAATCTATTGGTACAGTATTTGGCCAAAAGAAAAAACAATTTATATGTATATATATGTATATAAGAATATATATATATTATTCATATAACCGCTAGGAGAAAGCTAATAAGTAAAAGTGCTCGATACCTAAGTAGAGCCAATAATAAAGATAATCTAATGAGTCAGATGAACCTACTATTAGTTTCGCATAAAGCTCTTCAGGGCTAAAATCTGACTCAGATTTTAGCCCTGAAGAGCTTTATGCGAAACTAATAGTAATTCCGTCTGACTCATTAGATTATCTTTATATATATATATATATATATATATATATATATATATATATATATATATATATATATATATATATATATTAGGCATACAACATTTTATTAGAGCTTTAAAAAGACCCAATGATTGATTCATTATTAAAAAAAAATATTTTACTGGTCAGAATATATAAAGTCTCTAAAATTTTAAGGTGATAAAAGGAGTGTGACTTGCTCTCAACAGAGAACCAGTCAGCACTAAATGAATTGGCGCAACTACGGCTATTTATAAGGTGTTCGCCTATGGAGGAACCACAAGTATTCCTCAGAGAATCATTTAGACCGACGGTTCCACGTCTTGAATCCTGGAAGCAACACCCCACAAAAGGTAGCTGTATGGCCACTTACTTCCTATCACACAAACCACCCAAGTAAGACAAATAAAACTCAATACCAGAATGGACCGACTAACAAAGACTTACATTGATCAGTCTTGTGCGGATACATAATGTCGTGAAGATAACATTCCAGGAGCGATAACCGTTAGGGACGAGTGGCGAGCGAACAGAGAGAGAGAGAGAGAGAGAGAGAGAGAAGAGAGAGAGAGAGAGAGAGAGAGATTAAGAGAGAAAGGGAGAGAGGATTCATGGGAATCCGTATTGTCAGCGCCACGTGATTATATATAGATAGATAAAGGGTGGGTGGGACAGAATGGGGTTCAGTCTAATGAATAGTCGTGGCGAAATCAACCCTTTTAGGAAATATTAGCTACAAAATCCAAACTGGAAGTTCCAGCATCAAACCTCTGCTGACTTGTAGGGATTCTTTGATGGTAAAAGTTTAAGAGAAGATATTCTCAAATAAATCCTGCGGTTTATATGATCTCCATTTATCTTGCTATGTCTATCACTGGGCTGTAGCTACGTAGACTCAGATTGTGGCCTAAGAGTCGTATAAGTGTATATCACTATAATCCAATGACGTATAGATGTCTTACTACCTTATCATCTTACGAATCTTGTATATTTTTCACAAGTTGAATTGTTATTAATCAGAATGTTTGAGTCGTAATTATGGTAGAAAGACGGCTATCATCTGTCAAGCTATGGCAATCATTTTGTATATGCGTATTTGCGTGCAGGGTATACTAATCCTTATATAAATATAAACATGTGTCCAATAACATAGATAAATGTCCAATATATAAAAAAGTTTTTCGTAATCTACGTGGGTGAGTCAAAAAGTAATTCCATTTTGTTTAGTTGTTTCATGTGGCGTAAATCGTATTCAAAATTTATAATATAATCATGACACAAGGACAATTTCTAAAGTGGAGTTTACCAAATGTGTATTAAGTTTTACTTCTCTTAGACTGGTTGCCTAACCAAAGTTTTGGTGGATGCATATCTTTCTCAGGGGTATTAGCACTATGTAAAATTCAAGCAACCTCGTACAGGATTTAAACAATATATATATATAATATATATATATATATATATATATATATATATATATATAAGTAAAAGTATCCAAGTAAGTGTAATGTAGAGGATAATTCTATTTCGGATCATCAGTATCTTCAGTACATCTACAATGAATGCTCATTTTGATGCAAACTTATGGATTTATGCAAAACTTTTACAAATCCTTAAGAGAGCTCAATGTATAATAACTAATAAAATGATTATATACCAAGCAATATCTATACTTTCAAAGAAAGGAAAGAAAGAAAAACATAAGAAGCCAAATGACTGTAAATGACTGTAATATATATATATATATATATATATATATATATATATATATATATATATATATATACTCGTGAATTAGTCAAACCTTAATTTATAGTCCCGAATTCATTAATTTGTAGAGTTGATTTTTAAGCCAACAACTGCACCAAGTTATTCCTATTATGTTTAATTTCTATCTTACAAGATTATTACTTAGGTAAAATTGAACCTATACACTGGTATATAATATAGATAATTCAGTAAGTTAAGTCCAAGGCCTAATATGAAAAAATCATTTATTTTATAGTGCTAAAATTGCAAATATTAATCACATAGACCAAATTTTGCACTGAGAATTTTTTTAGATAAAATATCGATTAATGATTACGTGTCAGACAAGAGATTTTATTGATGCACTCATCAATGTGCGTGTGGGAAGATTTCACTCTGAAACAATGTCTGAAATTATATAATGAAGATTCCCGGGTAGCGGTACAGCTTTTGTTTTCTAAATTTGTTTTTGGGGTGGGGGTGGGGGTCAATACATGCAAGGTGTGCCAAAAAAGTATCAAGATTTTTTGTACTTTTTGACACATCTTGTATTCTGAAAAAAAAAATAACGTTCCATTCATTCTTCATTTCTATCTTAAACTTGGTACTTTTTTGACACACCTCGCATTCTGAAAAAACTAATGTTATTTTTTTTTCACAATACAAGGTTTGTCAAAAAGTACAAAAAAAAATCTCGATACTTTTTTAACACACCTTGTATATAACATTGTATCTGTGAGCGCGTGGATGTGACTGAGGCTGTTTGGAAGCAAATGTACCGTGTTTCCTTAAAATTAAGATCTACCTGCAAATTAAGATTTAGCGTGATTTTTCAGGGTGATTTTAACATAAGTCCACCTCTTAAAATAAGCCATAATTGAGAGGAATGACATGATATGATTATTTTTCAATGAATTGTCGTTTATGAGTTTTTTAATAAAATAACTTTTTATTGGTAATTTATATATTTGATTAAAATTGACCGAAGAAATCGTCTTAAATGTATTAAAAATAAATTATATGTGCAATATTATTTTGCTTTTTTTTTTTTTTTTTACTGATGCTCATTATGTTACTATTTTTCGACTTAAAACAAAAATTTGACCTTAAATAATTGATTTAATTAATTTTAATTCGTTTTTAAAATGTAAAGCAGACGAAAAATTGGGTATAATTATAATATATATAATGTGTATTTATTTATAATATTCTAAATCCAAGCCACTCCCCAAATTTGAGTGTTCTCCTTTGTTCCAACTTATTGATATTTACTCAGTTTGTATATAATGGTTTTTCATAATTTATATTTATTCAGAAATTTCGTAATTAATGTCGTTTTTCAATATATGAAGATATCCCTCAAAATAATCCCATGTGTTATATTTTGGAGTGAAAATTAATACAAGGTATGTCAGAAAAGTCCAGGTTGATCGCATTCTTCGACGTGAGTGGCATTGTCCACTACGAGTTCTTGTCACAGGGCCAGACGATCAACCAGTACATCTACAAAGAGATACTGCGGCGTTTTCTTCGTTCAGTGCGCGAGAAGAGGCGAGAGATATGACAAGACAACTCGTGGGTGCCTCATCATGACAACGCACCTGCTCACACTGTTCTGAGTATCCAAGAGTTCCTGGCCCAGAAGAATATACTGTGTTGGAGCAACCTCCCTACTCACCCAACCTGACTCCATGTGATTTTTTCCTCTTTCCCTCTTTCCATCAAGCGAACCCGTTTTGAGGATGTGCACGACATCAAAAAGGCCGTGAAGACAGAGCTATAGAGAATCCCAGAAGAATTCTCCCAGGAGTGCATGCAAGCGTGGCATAGAAGGATGGGAA
The DNA here is from genome assembly GCA_023376005.1 of Doryteuthis pealeii. NCBI lineage: Eukaryota > Metazoa > Mollusca > Cephalopoda > Myopsida > Loliginidae > Doryteuthis > Doryteuthis pealeii. The sequence continues at coordinate 88,592,065 of CM042137.1, read as the reverse complement.
AATGCATTAGACTCCAGGGGCATTACTTTGAAGGGAATAACTTGTAGTTTGGATTTGAAATAATTTTTTGAGACACAAGTCCTGCAACTTTTCTGACATAGATCGTATAAACCCTGTCTTATTTTAAATATTTTTTTATTAATGATTCAAGATATAGAGACGGCGGATAAAATATATACTCACCAACCACTCCAAACGAGTAGAGTGTGACACAGGGTCAAAAGGTTTACAAGTTGAACAGTTTTGAATTCAGAGTTTTCCTTCTTTTTGCTTAAGATTAAAGAGCCCGTCTACCCTTCTATTTAGCTAGAGGGAGAATAGTTGGATGGTATACCTTTCCAAAGGTATTAGAGTTATGTGAAGTCTAAACAGCCTCGTCCAGGATTTGAACTCGAGTCGCCGAGTCCATTTCCTACAATGATAACCATTGCACAACGGCGCCTCGACCGATAAAATAATGATGATAAAATATCGAAGAGGAAATAGGCAGAAAAGTGTAATCTTATTGGAAATACAAAAAAGAAACGGAATAATGAGGAACTTGCTGTCACTCAGACTCCATGAAAGAATCAGCTAACATAATGTGAAAACTCAAAAGGAATAATAATAATAATAATAAACTGAAGGAAATCGAGGAACAAGCATACACATAATTACGCTAAGTTCAATACTTAAGAAAATAGCAAACTGGAAAACACCAAGCCATGATGGCATACACGGATTCTGGTTCAAGTAATTCACTTCAATCCACCAGAGAATGTCCCAACAACTCAACAGATGCTTAAAGGAAACGGATTTACCCGAATGGAGGAAAAAAGGAATAACTACCTAATCTAAAAAGACCCACAAAAAGGAAATATCCTAGCAATTATAGACCAATAACTTGTCTATCCATGATGTGGAAAATATTGACAGCGGTAATAAAAGAAGAAATATACTTTTCACTTAATTTTCGTAAGCTTTTTCCAGAACAGAAAGAATGTCGCAAGGGGAAAAGAGGAACACATGGCTTACTTTATATAGATCAATACATCCTTAAAGAAGTCAAAAGTAGTCGAAAAAAATATTGCAATGGCATGGATTGACTACAGAAAAGCTTATGACATAGTCCCATATACTTGGATTTTAGAATATCTAAAAATGTAAAGCTGTGGAATATGAGGGTGAAAGCGATACCAATTGTAGTTGGTACACTTGGAACGGTACCAATAAACTAGGAAAAAAGACTGGAGGATCTGGAAATCAGAGGAAGAATTGAAGCCATCCAGACTATTGCACTGCTGCAATCGGCTAGAATAATCAGAAGAGTCATGGAGGCCTGAGGAGACTTGTTGTCACTCAGCCTCTGGAAAATGTCAGAAGGAATAATAATAATAATAATAATAATAATTAATAAAGATGTCTGCGGGAGAGATGTGAGGCATATACATTGATACAAACACTTGGGAGGTATATGCAAAAAATCGAGCGGCCTGGTGCCTTAACGTTAAGCAAGGTACGAAGAGGAGTGAGGTGGAGAGGAGAGTAGCCCCAAACAGCAAAGAGCGCCAGAAAGAGGGAAAAAACCAAGAAAATATCACAGTTTGTGTGCAGTCAGTGCACCAAAGACTGTCACTCAGGGATAGGCCTGCACAGCCACTTGTGCGCATGCAGATCATTTTTTCAATTTATTCATATATTTATATACTTATTTATTGGACACTACGCCATCGTCCTTAGTGGACGGAAAGGTGCCAACAACCAAAAACAACATCAATAATAATAATAATAATAATAATAATAATAATAATAGGCAATGATTTTGATTTCTTTAATGATAATAGTCACGACGTTGATCATTACATGAAGCTTAAAAAATAATGATAACAAAAAATGACACAAAAAGCACAACATTAATAATAATAATAATAATAATAATAATAATAATAATTCCACATATGGCGACACAAACTTGCTTTTCCTTTTACATCTAAAGCCTAATAAACCTGTTTCAAGTGTGTCCGCAAATTTGGAACCCCACCTCTTATCGGCGACTGAAAAAGAATGGGAAGTTTTCGCCTATTAGAGATGAAACACCACCTCAGAACAAACGGATGTGCAACGTGGAGGTAAATACGTGAGAACGCCAGCTTTGTCTTTAACGTTTGGGTCTATCAAAAGGTTTAGAGAGCAGAAAAGCAGACAGACAAACGAGTTTGCAGTTATTCATTCAAAGATAGCCGCCCTGTCAGGATAGAAATATGCTGAGTACAACCAGAAAGAACATGAAGACAAGGAAGAAAGGAATGAGAAAGGAAGGGAAAAGAAGAAGAGCGAGAAATAAAAGAGTGGCGTAGATAAAAATGGAGGCAATAGCATAGAGAAAAGGGATGGAAAGAGAGAGAGGGAGGAGAGAGAGGAGATAGAGGTAAGAAAAAAGAAAAAATACAATAAAGATAATTGGTCTTAAAAGACTAGAAGAAAAAAGAGGTGGATGAAGACAAGGAAAGATGGAAGAGAAATGTAGAGAAGGAAAAAAGAGAGTTAGAAATTAAGGAGTGGCGTAAATAAAAATGAAAGCAATAGGATAGACAAAAAGGATTTTAAAAATGGAGAGAGATACAAAAAAAGATGGGAATGAAGAAGTAAATGGAATCAATATTAATTATTGGGAAATATCCTTCTCTCTGTAGACAACCAAACAGTTTGATATAATGCTACTAAATTTGGTTGCATATAGGGAAACAATCTTTCACGTAAAAATACTTCTCATCAAGAAATAGAAGTTCTCATCGAAAAGATGTCTTCTACAATAATAAATACGAATTTCAATGTGTCAGTGTTTTGTATTTTTTCAACTTTAATCTTTAATCACTGTAGTTCAACGTACCATACAATTCTAGGACCAGGACTCCATGAGTAAATTAAAAACATTCTGGGTCGAATCTGGACCCAAAATTCTGAAATTTGAAAGCTTTTTGTAGTGAGCCCGAAGGGGACAACCAAAAATGGTGTTCATCATGCAGTTTTGCAATAAGTTCCGAATT
>CM042137.1:88549039-88584039 GCA_023376005.1 Doryteuthis pealeii | reverse complement strand
GGTATTAGTACCATGTGAAACTCAATCAGCTTCGTCCAGGAATTGAACTCAGGTCGACGAGTCCATTTCCTATGACTCTAACCATTAAACCACACGCCTCCATAATTAATAGTATATAACTATAAGAAAAATTGGTTATTATCAAATCAGAATACTTGAAGTCATATAATTATGTATAAATTATAACTACAATTTCGCTGACCAGCACCCACTACACCATGGGAATATTTGAAAACAGGCGAGAGTCACAAGACTGCGACACAGTAGTAAGCGATTTCGAACTCGTGCCATTACATTCACTTTCGGACTAATGCCTTTGGGAAAGGTATGAACACCCCATCCCCCAGCTGTGTGTTAAATAGTACCATTATTGTTCTTCTATGAGGATGGATTTTGATATTTAATAACCCATTAAACAAAGAAACCGAACAAAGAAAGAAACTTGAAAACATAAATGTGTGTAAACAAAAGATTATTATTATTATTATTATTATAAACAAATGACTGTGAATTTTAACTATTTGCCTACTTTAAACCGCTCACAGCGGCTCTCCATACCACATCAAAGCAAAGTACAAAATCTGATGGCTAGCTCATTCTAATTGAGTAGAAATACTCAGATTACAATAATAATAGGACTTTATTTGAATAGAATGAATTCTAAGGTGAATAGATAGGTAACTTTAATATATCCCATCATACAGGTAAAAAAAAGCAATTTGGTACAAAAGTGGATGAAATTTGGTTGGCAAAGAGTTAAAAATGGGAATAAAAGATGATTGCAATGGAATTTGGAAAATATAAATATTATAATCAAATATCTTTACATATATAAACTGCAGTCTGTGTGTATGGATGTCCGGAGAAAACTATGAAATTACAACAATTAATGACAAAGTAAATACATGTATACATTCACTATCACCAGGTCTTGCTTTTTGAACAAAAATAATGAAGATTTGATTTATATTTGGGAAGTTGATTAATAAGATCTAAAATAAATGTGGAAATGTTTACAGTTTATATTTGAAAATTTTGAATAGAAAGTTTGCTTCGTTTAAAAAAGAAAATTTTCAAGCTATTTTTTAAATAAAAAAACTATTAGGGGTTTAATCAATTCCAGATTTACACCTAGTATGGGCTGCAGCCTAGGGACATCAAAACTAAAGAGGATGCGAGATATAAAGATTATTAGAACAGGGGAGAATTTATTATTTTCAGATTTAATGGGTCTCCTTTGAACTAGTATTATTTGGATTATTCGGACTATTGTCCTCATCTTCATTGTTATCTGTACAACGTTTTGGCCAAAGTGCCCTTCTATCTTCTCCGGGTATTTCTTGTCGGACTCGGGAACTTTCTCGGACTCGGGAACCTTTCTTGTTGTAATCGGGAGCCATCACGGATCTTTGGACCTAACCATTTAGTCTGTCCACGGGGGTATCCTGTTCTCATTTCGCTAACCATAGCTGGGGTACAGGTGTTAAGCTGTGTTATTATTCTATGTTACTGCTGCCTCTAACCAGGATTGAACCTGCACTCTAGAGATAACTGTCACTTAGAAATGTCTCAACCTAATTCCTTTATCCATTAAGCTGTGTTCAATTGAATAATCCAAATAATACTAATTATCAAGTCTCATCAAATATAAGAACAGAGGTGATTTGATTATTTTTCAGATTTAATGGATCTCCTTTGAATCAATTTCAAACAATTTAGTGTATTTATGAATCCCGATTTGAAGTGGATCATTTACATTTAATGGAGATTTTTGAAGGGATCCACATTTAAATTTTGATGGATCGTCTTTATTTATTAATTCATTTTTTATTTTTTTTATTTATTCAATTTTTTATCTATTCTTTATTTATTCATTTATCATTTTTTTAATTCTTTATTTATATTTTAATCATTTATTGTTTTAAAACTTTTTAATTTACTTTTTTTCCCTAATCTTTTTCAAATACAAATTTTAGATATAGCTTTTTTAGTTATGCAAAGATTTGTCTACTTTGCTTATTATTACGCTTCATTTAAAGATAATTTTAATAGCACATTTGCAAACATATGTTATGAAATGGTCCCAAAGGGATCTCTTAAAGCCTAATAACGACCCTGGGGGTAATCATTTATGGCCGATACTGTATGTCAGAAATTGACAAACTGATAGCAGACACATGCAATGGAAGACATTTTTTTCATGGTTGAAAGCATGAGTGCACACACATAAACACACACAATAGCGTGGCAGTCAGTGATAATCGAAATAATTTACACTAATGTCGGCACCTACTAACAAGTCTTTATAAAGATAAGAGTGAATACATAATAGATAGTCTATCATGTGGCTGGGATATATATATATTTTTTCACATTTATATTATTTTATTCTCATATTAAGTTACATTCAGTTGTCAAAAATACTTTAACAAAGGGTGAATGTCACCCGAAATATTGAAAATAAAGCAAACCCAGGACAAAACAACAGTTATATATTAAGACTATGTTTATTGATCTGTTTTTTGTTCACTTTTTATATATTTCTTATGTTTCCTGATATCACAAAAAACGTTCACAAGAACAAAATTGATACAGAACTATATATATATATATATATATATATATATATATATATATATATATATATCACTTAAATAGGTTTGTTTGAATACCATGAAATATTCCTAAAGATTTTCAATTGGTTGGGTTAAAGCCCCAGTGTAATTTTCCTTATATCGGGGACCAAATGGCAGAGAAGGTGCCCATATTTTTCCCAAGTACTCTAGACCACGTCCATGATTATTTACTGTATTTGTTTTGTTGTTGTTTTTTTTTTTTTTTCTTTGTCTTTTTTTCTGCGATGTTTATACCGTTGGCAGCGTTTATTGTGCTTTTTTGTGGTTGCAAGTTTATTCAGTTAGAAGGATTGAATGTAGGTGGGGTCTTATGGTTAGTGCATTAGTAATTAAAGATGTTTAATATATTGATGCCAGTGTTAAAGGCTATATTATGTTATTTTTTATGCAAATTGAGTCTATGATTAGAAGGCATTTTTATTGTTACTTTTATAGAGTATTTAATATTATTAGTGAGTATTTTCCTATACTGAGGATGCGAATTTGTCAGTGTTATTATTATGTTTTGTAGTTAGAGATTTTATAGCCATATTATCTGAAATGTGATATATATATATATATATATATATATATATATATATATATATATATAGTACCAGAGACTGGTGTCCGAACCCAGAGAGATGGTAGTGTTTCTACGTTAAAGAATATTTTCTCGCAATCTTCCTCGTTGATTTCCCTCGTGAAGCTTTATGCGTATTTAACTAACCATAGTTTATATCAGTTGGAAAGAGTGGGTTAATTCGGGTAATTTCATGCGTATAAAATTAGATAGATTATAAAGTGTGTTTGTGTAAAAATTTGTGTGATCGCATCAATATACGGACAAATCGATCAGTATTATTAAATGTATGAATTAATTTTTTTTTTTTTTGTATGATAGAGGAAAAAGAAAAAAGGGGAAAGGCAAATGAGAGAAAGAATTACAGTGAAAGAAGCGAAAAGCGAAACTTAAAATGAACAAAAATAAAAAGATATCTACAGCAAAGATATCAGAAAAATATGAATAAAAGAAAGAGAAAAGAAATAAAGAGAAAAGGAAACTAAAAGAAAATAGAAAAAAAAAGCGAGAGCAAAAGAGAAAGAAAAATGGAAAGAAAAATTGTGAGAATGAAAATGAAATAAAGCATGTAAATTAAAAGAATGAAAACAAAAAGAAAATTCAGGTAAAACTAATTGAAAGAGAAAGAAAGAAAGATCAAATAAAAAGATCAAGTAAAAGAAAGAATTGGCAAAAGAAATATAGAATAAAGAAAGAGAAAATGTAAATATAAAAAGAACGAAAACAGAAAAAGAAAGAAAAATGATAACTGTGGAAGAAAGAAAAAGTAAACCTGAAAGAAAGAAAGAAAGAAAGAAAGAAAGAAAGAAAGAAAAAGTAAAAGAAAAAAAAAAGTAAACCTGAAAGAAAGAAAGATAGAAAGAGGTAAATGTAAAAAAAGGATATGAATGACAATGTGAAAGAAAAACAGGTAAATGTGAAAGAAAGAGAGAGAAAAAGAAAAAAGAAAGAACAGGTAAAACTGAAAGAAAGAAAGAAAAAATAGGTAAAACCGAGAAAGGGAGAAAACATGAAAATGGAAAGAACGGAAAAAAAGAAAAAAAAGAAGGTAAATTTGAAAAAAAAAAAAAAGAAAGAAAACGCTAAATGTGAAAGGAAAATCAGGTAATTGTGAAGAAAAGAGAAAGAAAAAGAAGAAAGAATACAAATAAATGAGAAGGAGAAAGCAAAACAGATAAAGGTGAAATAAAGAAAGAAAAAAGAAAAGATAAATAAACGTGAAAAGAAAAGCAGAAAGAAAATAAACAACAAAAAAGCAAATTAAAAAAAAGTATTTTTAAAAGTGTAAGGAAAGAAGTGCAAGAAAGGGGGTACAAAGAAAGAAAGAAAGAAAGAAAGAAAAAGAAAGAAAAAGAAAAAGAAAAGAAAAGAAAAGAAAAGAAAAAAACCCAACCTACTTTAAAAGGTGTCGGAAAAGTAGGGTAGCTTGGTAAGTAGAAAAGCAGGAGGGCCTTGAAAGAGAAGGTGACGATAATGATGATAATGATATTGGTGATGATGAAAGGACCTATTGTGCGGGGAGAGACAGTAGGGAGACTCAGGCGGGTACGTTGTCAGTTGTCTGGCTCGAAGGGAGGATGCCAAGGTCATCATGACACAATGGCGACATGGACGTATCTAGGTTAATGTGCGTTTTTTAACGATGGAAAAAAAAGTAGGAAAAAAAAGAGAGAAGAGATGAAGAAAAGAGAGAAGAAGCAGAAAAAGAAATAAGTTAGTGATTACACGTGTGTGCCGTTCTTAAAGTTTCAAGTTGTATTTTTTTTTCGTTCTTTATGGGGTGTTTCGTATATTGTGAATCCGACACTTACGTACAAACAAGATAGGTTTTCCTTTTGGCTTTCTCCTTATCAAATGACTCCGGCTGGGAACCTCGAGGTTCTTGGTTCGATTCCGGCCCTCGCCATCTCAGCGCATGAATAACACATGGATATGTGCGGTAAAGTGAAGAGCTGATGGTAGGAGTGGCGCTCCGTCCCAGACACCCAAACAATCTCCTTGGTCTAGTGCTATTGAAAAGGGGATAGACTCCCTCGCTGCCTGGCTGATACTGACTTTAGGCCACCCGACGACTTTACTTTAAACAGTGATAGAGTAATTTCTATAACGTTTCCATTTGAAAATGAAATACCTAAACATTTCTTTAATAAATCACAGACCCAATCTTCCCAATGACCCTCTCCCTCTCTCTCTGTATATATATATATATATATATATATATATATATATATATATATTTTTTAATGTTTATATAGACAATATGGTTGCTATATTTATAAGTAAACAGTGCTCAATGTCATGGATAGAGGATTTAAATCTAAGTTAAGGTAGCGTCAACAGCGCCTGGTTACTGACAGTTTCTCGCCTTTGTGCTCTTCAGAAGATCGCATTGGTGAGAAACGGTTAGTACCGAGCACCGTTGACTCCATGTCCACACCACCTTAACTAATATATATATATATATATATATATATATATATGTGTGTGTGTGTGTGTGTTTATATATATATATATAATATATATATGTGTATATATATTGTGTGTGTATATATATATATATATATATATATATATATATATATATATATGTATACATATAAGATCACACACACACACACATAAATATATTATATAAAAATAAAGAAAATTTCTTTATTTTTATTTTTCATTTTTCTTTCTTTCTTTAAATGAGTAATAGTTCACAGCAAATGAAAACTTTTTTCTCCATGGTCTGATGGATATCTGACGATACTGGTCTCTTCTATAGAGGTACCAGCTAAAAAAAATTATAATAGCCAAATGACGGTTAGTTGAGCTTTTCTTTTCTCACTTATATGGACATGTAAATATTTCTCTGTATGAAATTAATGAATTATCATCCATTGAGCTTTCCTGGGGACTTGAACGAATCCTCTTATAGGTGTGTATCTATATGGGAACGCATTGTAGATATTCGGAAGATAAAGGAGATCCCAAATAGAATAAAAAATCCATTAACTTTTAAAAAATTACATTAAGTGATTTTACTGACTTAATCGGCTAACAACAATGAGTATAAATATCTTCATAATGCAGTATCATCTACAATCTTAATCCGGACACAATTAGTAAGTCAACAGTATTTCTTAAATATTAGTCTATTTTAACACTGACATTTACCATCCATTCATGCTAAAAAAAAATAGTATTTTCATTTCTTTATTTTTTATAACATTATATATATATATATATATATATATATATATATATATATATATATATATATTCTGTTGGCCTGTTATTACAATGATTAAGAAAAATTGGCGAAGACCAGTAAAGACCGGAGTTTAATACAATTCCGCACCCTATTTTGGTCCGAGGGGGGGGGGGTAAAAAACCTTTTATTCCTCATTTTCCATAAGAAAAACTAAAACAAATATTTTCCGGATTAACACATGGTCTTTTTTACGTAGGGATTGTTTCTATGGGGCATCCAGTGAGTTTCGAAATCGCTATTCAGTAATAATTGATCTGCGAGACTAGCTCGCAAACAATTGCACCAAGACGAGACATATCTCTGATGTATTAGTAAATAATTTAAAAATGATTAAAAAAATAAAGAAATTAATAAAGGGCAAAACAAAGTAAAAAAGAAGACAAATAAAAGAAAAATACAAACAAGAAGAATAATAAAAATAAACAAAAGAGTTTTATAATTTGTTTGAAGCATTATAAACAAGTTCAAAACAATGATATAAAAAGGATAAAAGATAATAAAAAAATATAAAAATGAAATTTTATTAATCTATACTAGCAAATATATGCACACTCCGGGTGCAAGTATTTAAGTTTTAATGTAATACAATATTATATTGAATTAGAAAGGCTAATGAAACTAAATAAGAATACAGATAAAAAGATTTGAAACGGTGGGGGGGGGGGTATGATCGAAAAATAGAACAACTAAAACTTACTCTTCCATCACTCCTGTATTTCAGTGCTAATTTTTTCCTAATTTAGCTATTTAGTTGAAATAGGAAGTAAAGAATAAAATTACAGTTTTTTTTCTTGTTAATGGATTTTTTAAAAATTTATCCCCGAGATTTTTGCTCATATTTATTAAGAAAAAAATAAACAATTAGAAATCAATAATACTAAGCACATATTTATTCAAATTAAATTTTTAATATCAATATGCAAATCAGCCTTACCGTTCCCACTGTAAACCACTATTTTGCTGTATATATAAATACAATTGCATGGTATTAGTAGATATGTCCAACATATCTAACACCGGTTTCGACCGGGGGTCCAGTGAGTTTCGGCCGCTGGATCTTACAAACAACGCTTGTAATCTTACAAGCGTCGATCCCAGGGGGATATCCCCCAGGCACCCCCCTTGAGGGGGAATGCCAAAGGGATCGACGCAATTTTTGTTCTTTCCCACCCATGAGCCTCGGCTTGTGGGTGGGCCCGCATTAAAACGAGGCCTTGTGCCCAGCCCATACAAGTGGGGTATGAGGCAAATACCTCTAACACCGGTTTCAACCGGGGGTCCAGTGAAATTCGGCCGCTGGATCTTACAAGTTAATAGCGTCGATCCAGGGGGATATCCCCCAGGCACCCCCTTGAGGGGGAATGCCGAAGGGATCGACGCAATTTTTGTTCTTTCCCACCCATGAGCTTCGGCTTGTGGTGGGCCCACATTAAAACGAGGCCTTGTGCTCAGCCCATACAAGTGGGGTATGAGGCAAATACATCTAACTCCGGTTTCGACGTTGTGAAGTAAATAACTAAGGGTAATGGTGACTTGGGTGGTAATATAGATTTCGGTTAGAGACAGACAAATACACAATTTCTATTATAATAGGATATAAATAGAGATAAGAGGGTTAAATTGAACTTAACGGACCTAAATTCCACCATCGTATGTCACCCTGCCGAAAGAAAAAAAAATACCAAAAATCAGGGAATAAACCGAATTTGATGAAATTTTCAGTGTTGATATATTAATGAATAGAAGATATAATGCTCTAGTTATTTTATTTTAAAACTTTTACATTTTTTCAGGTCAGTTAACTTTAAACCACGTATCTTTGAGGCGTAACACAGATTCTCAATGATTCTCAATGAAGTTAACTGACCTGAGAAAATGTAAAAGTTTTAAATAAAATAACTGGTGCCTAATATATTTTATTCATTAATATATCAACACTGAAAATTTCATTAAATTTGGTTAATTCCCTGATTTCTGGTATTTTTTTTTCGGCGGTGTGACATACGATGATGGAATTTAGGTCCGTTAAGTTCGATTTAACCGATAAGAGACGTATTCTTACTTAGGCAATACTGGGTAGATCTTCGAGTATATAATACAGTATCACCCATAAACAAGTACACTCATTACAAATTGTTTTAGAAATAAAAAGTCAATTTATTATTTCTAGTGGAAAATTATACTATTTAATTTAATGAAAACATACATTATTAGATATTCTAGGTAGTAATATTTCGTCTACAGAGATCTACGTATAAGAAAGGCATGGACTGCTATATAGCAGCATCACTTGCACTATCTCCCAATGAGCTACATATATATATATATATATATATATATATATATATATATATATATATATATACGAAAAGTATTGCCATTTGTTTAGGACAGGTATAATTACCAACACAGGAACATGTATCATACATCAAAAGGAAACTGTTCCTCAGTGGATCACTTTCCTACTCCTCCACATAGTCAACGTTTCTCTCAATAGCAATGTTTCACCTTCTAATGAGAGCATGTATCCCTGCTCCGTAAAATTATGTTGACTGTTCTTTGAGCCACTTCTTCACTACTAAAAAATCACTTCCTCGTCACTGGAATAATGTTTGCCTCTCTTTGGTGTCATGAAAGAGGGTTTAAGAGATAAGACAAAATAAAAATCAGTATGACATTCAAGCTAGTTTCATATCTTTGTGATTTCTTGTGGAGAGAGAACAACAAAGAAAGTAACGCTTTCAATCAAATAGTTAATGATATAGTTGACACACAATAAAGTATTTTTCAAACCCATCTATCGCTTAATGGTCTTATTTTATTTAACTGTTTGCCTATCAAATTCCTCCCATGTCTGTACCACATTTTCTTGGTATTTTTACCAGTATGATGGGATATTTCAAAGTTTACTATCATAACTCATTCTATTGAAATAATGTCTCATTATTATTGTAATCTGAGTCCTTCTGCTCAGTTATAATGAATTAACCATCAGTGAATAACGATAAGATCCCATTAGAGGGAGAGCAGATGTGATCGGCTTAAAGTAGACAAATAGTTAAGGTATATCAATTTATCGAAAACCGCTAAAAACAAAACGAAAGTGAAACGGTCGTGAAAGTTTGATGGAGATGTATTTCACTCTTTGCCTCCTTTAATCCACTCACAGCTGCTCTTCTACCACTGTGATCCTACCGTACGTTTATTATAATTGAGCAGAGGAATCAGATTACATTAAAATATGACTTTGAATAGAATGAAGTCTGACGTGACTAGACAGTCAACTTTGAAATGTCCCATCATACAGGTAAAAAATACCAAGAAGATTTGGTACAGCCGTGATGCAAATATGGTACACAAAGAGTTAAAAAGATAAAATCCTAAAAGATACTGGAATCTTTTTAGCTCTTTTAATGCTCAGCTGTTCATTTATATCTAACATATACATATCTACACACATTGTATATACACAAAACATATATATATACACACACGTGTGAGGGGTGCTGAAAATTTCTCAGTCTAACCAAGAAACGAATTGTATTTTTAAAAAGGTTTATTTTAAGGCTAATAAAATATAACTACATATAAATTTGTGTTAAATAATTCATACGCAGCTTATGATTTATGTACGGACCAGTAGTAAGAATATTTGAATTAAGTTCGTTAGAGTCAGAAGAACGGGATTTCAGTGGAAAGTTACCGTGGCCGATGAGTGAAAACGGTGACATTCCGCATGACTTTTCGGTAGAGCGGCCATTAAAAACGCGTGAAAATTAATTTCAGATGCGTCCAGAGAATCCAGAGTGAGTGGACTTGTAGGTCGCTCGCACCCACCGCGGTGGTTGAATCATGGGCTTGGTTGTTGAAATAAGCTTTAGAAGAAAACAACAAGTCTTGTTTGTTAAGTTGATTAAAACAAGAAATGACCAGCCTAATTCGAAGAAAACTACACGGAAAAAGCAACCCCAGGAGAAACCCAACTGCAAAGTCCAACAAGAGAAGATGGCGACCGAGTTAGCAGGAAGCAGTAGAAGCAAGTAAACAAGTAAGAACTATCATCATCATCATCATCATCATCTCTACTACTCTGTCTGTCTGTCTGTCTGTCTGTCTGTCTGGCTGTCTCTGTCTCTCTCTCTATTATATACCCGAGATATTGAGGGGTATATAACATTTGGTTAGCCGACCTTCGTATATAAAAAAAATGATATCAGGAAGCTTTGAAACAAGCCACAGGAAAACGAAAGACAGAAATAAATATTTAAAATTTAGATTTTCTGTGTAATTTAATCTTTTGCCAATTCTCGTCTTAGGAAACTTGGGTAATTAACTAGAATTATTTGAAACATTTGAAACAGAGAAGAAAGCCATAAGCAAAAAACCGAGAATATTAATTTCCCCTCCTTCGGATAAATTGCATTTCTAAGCGTTACAATTCGAAATCCTGGAATGAAACCTTTCTAATCCATTGTCGGTTTCTTGTTTTGCAAAAGCGATGCAAAAGATATCCACGACATATTTCGCCTAATGTTAGGGATATTCTAGAAGTGTATACTTACGAGTTTAATTTGTTCCGCTCGTAATTTACTTCCATCCAACAGTTTTTGCTAGATCATCAAAGATGAGCAGCTATGAACCTGCTCAATACTTAATTTGGTGACCTCTTAAGCAACAGATGGTAGTGTAAGCAACCTGTGTCTTTTGTTTATGAAAATGAATTGATTCGGCATTAAATGGCCTGAAAAGGTTTGATATGCCGTAAAACAATATAACCAATCAATTTTCTAGTTTATCAAATCAATTTTGCCCATTTTTACGAGGAAAATAGTATTATATTGGATAAGAGCATAATAAGATAGAATGTAATGAATTATGTGCTGTGCTATTCTTAAGTTTCTAGTCGAAATAAAAATATAATGGGATGACAGTTTGTCAAGTTTTTCTTTTTTTTGAAAGTTATATATATATATATATATATATATATATATATATATATATATATATATATATATAAGAGAGAGAGAGAGAGAGAGAGAGAGAGTCAGATATACCTACTAAAAGTTTTCCTTAGTGCTCTTCAGGGCTAAGATATATATATATATATATATATGAAGAACATTTGAGAGTAGGGGAAAAAGGACGAACTCATAAGTGACGTTCTCCTGTGGAAAACTGCACACGGACACGCCAGTGTAGGCCACCCTGCAAATACATATTATTCAGCTGTGTGTATTCTGGATACTGCGCAGAAGATCTCCCGGGGGTGATTACCGATAGAGGCGGTTGGCGAGAGATTGTCATGGATATTCGGGGCTGCCAACACGACCTGATGATGATAATGATGATGATGATGGCTCCCTCCTGCGATTTTCAATTTGGTGGCAATGGATAAAAAAAAGTCTAAGAGACAAGAGCCCGGAGAACACTCCCGCTAGAATTTAAATTTAACTTTCTAATAAACCTTCTCGGGTTTAGCTAACTTAATATAAGATACCTACGCCCGATCGTACGAGGAAACGAATATGTTTCAAGGACTCACAAACAAACTGCACAGAAAAAAAAGAGGTTTGCACACAGGGATACATTTACAGTCATCCCCAATCTTTGTACGAGAAACCCATTAGGGTATTCGTTTCCATAGCTACGCCGAGTACTTTTCGAACACATCTAAGAATACCTGGGATTCAAGGTCGTCATTTTACAAAGCTTAGTTTAGTTTGGCACAAGGCCAAATTCATTTGAGGCCCGCCTAAAAGAAATGCTTACACTCAAGTCACGTGTGAAAGCAATGGTTCCCGCTAGATCACCGAAGTTAAGCAGCGATGAACCCGTTCACTACTTAGATGAGTGACCATTTAAGCCAGAGCAGGTACTATGAGAAACCGAATATCAAAATGACTTAATTCGGCAATAAACGACCCGAAAAGGGTTTATATGCCGTAAAAAAACAAAAACAACCAGCCTAAAAGAAATGAGACTTTTGCAACTGGACTCTTTGGTACGTCTCGATTAGCCGACTGCTCAATCCACTTCTTAATAAGTAAAGTAAGTAAAGTCAACGAGGTGGCTTAATGTCGGTATCAGCCAAACAGCGAGGGAGTCTATCCCCTTTTCACTAGTGCTAGATCAAGGAGATTGTTTTTGCTTCTGAGTGGAGCACCACACCTACCATCAGCTCCTCACCTTATCGCACAGATCCCTGTGCTACTCATAGGCTGAGTTGGCGACGACCGATATCGAACCAGGAACCTTGCGATTCCTAGGCAAGTACTCTACCGACTGAGCTAAACCTTCTAAATAGGAAAACAGTTCTGACGACTGATAGATTTCATAGATGTCAAAAATATGGCGGGGAAAAAGGGGGGGTGCCAATAACGAAAAAAAGGGTAAGGAGATGAGAATATGACCTGAATACAACCGCATCGTTATTGTCGCATCATTAGTTCGCTTAGGCATTTCATCAACCTTTGCTCGGAGTAGTTGACATTCCTCACTGGGCATGCACAAAATGCAGTCTGGATGGAGACACATTTTGTTGTGTAAAGTCGTCACGTGCACTTAATGCATACTGCAGTATTCATATAGTGTTACCTCGGGGTTTTTTTGTTTTTTTTTTTTTGCTAATTCTCAGAAACAGAATTTCTCTCTCCTTAAACACATACACACATACATATCCTTTCTTTCTTTCTTTCTCTCTCTCCTTAACACACACACTCTCTCTCCTTAAAACACTCTCTCTCTCTCTCTCTCTCTCTCTCCTTCAACACACACTCTCTCCTTAAACACACTCTCTCTCTCTCTCTCTCTCTCTCTCTCTCTCTCTCTCTCTCTCTCTCTCCTTCAACACAACACAAACGCGCTCTCTCTCATTCTCCTTAAAACACACTCCCTCCCCCCTCTCCTCTCTCTCTCTACTTCAACACACACACATACACTTTCCCCTCTCTCTCCTTCAACACACTCACATGCACTCTCTATCTCTCTCTCTGTCCCCTTCAACTCATACACTTCCTCTCCTTCAACACACAGACGCACACGCACATGCACACTCACTCTCTCTCATTCTCTCTCTCCTCCATCAACACACACACACACACAATGTGTGAGTGTGTGTAAAAGCTCTTGAAAAATATTGAACCCTTTTTTAATACCATATCCTCTTTTTCTTCCGTTTTCTTTTTTCTTTATCTTCTCTTCTTCATCCTTTTTAATAGAATATTCCTCTGTCTTTTGTGCTGGTCTGCGACATCTTAGTAAGCGAGTTCGAACTCCAGTCAGGATATAATATTCACTTTCGGACTAATACAATTGGGAAAGGTATGAAGCCCTCGTATATCCAGCTATGGGTTAAATAGTGTCGCTATTGTTCTAAAACGATGGCTTTGGCATTAAATATCCCAGGAAGGTTTATATACCATTAAACAAAGATAACAAATCAAACTCTCTTTTCTTCGCCTGTGTAAAGGGAATGACATCGCATATAAAAATATACTAAGAAATTTTAATTCAATAATTTACAATTTCACAGAAATAAAATATGAGTTAAAATGAGCCGATTAATTCAATCAATCAATATTATATTTCAAAGCAAAAAAAAAAGCATACAAAAATGAATAAATGAATAAATAAGTAAATAAATAAATAACGTGCTAATTACTTTCCCTTCTGTTATCATACAAATTCAAATTTTTGATTTTGAAATATCTTCCCAAATATGAAAAAAATCTTCATTATTTTGCACAAAAAGCAAGCTCTAGTGATATTTAATGTGTATATATATATTTATTTTGTCGTTAATTGTTTTAAATTCGTAGTTTCCTCCGGACATACATACATAAACACAACTGCCCTTTATATATGTATAGAATATTTTCAGTTTGATTCTTTCTCCTTCTTTCCGACAGACTCGTTCATCACCTGCTCTTTCCCGGCGTGGTGTAATGGTTAGCAAGCTAGCTTCACAGATCAATTACTACTAAATTCAAGTAAGTTCGATCCTCGATGGATGTCCCATAAAGTTGGTTGGTTGGCTGCTTGATTTTAACGGCATATCAACCCATCTGGGGTTATGTCATGCCTAGCGGTTAGGAAGTAATGTATGTTTTGTGTCTATATTTACACTTTTGTAGTAATTGGTTTTAACAATCTGTTAACATCATTGGGGATAATGTTGTATGGTATTGATTAGTTCATGTCTATATTCTATGGTATAATTTAATTTCCTTCAAAAAGAACAGAATGTCTTCTGTGTTGACATTTTCAAATAGATCTTTCATATTGTTTGCATTAAAATAACGGTTTCTGATGTGAGCAAAAAAATTGCATTCTATGAATAAGTGTTTAACAGTCAAAGGTGTTTGACATGTTTCACACTGTAGTTGTTGTTCTTGTTTGAGTATACAGGAGTGTGTTAGTCTTGTATGACCAATGCGTAATCGGATGTCCCAGAAAAGAATCCCCAAGTTAAAAAGATATTGTGTTATATTTTCATCACGTTTTCTGTCTTGTATCCTCTTCAAACTTTTACCCCAGCAATGGGTTAAATAATACCCCTACTGTTCTTCTAAAAAGAATGGCTTTGGCATTAAATAACCCATGAAGGTTGATATGCCAAGAAACCAAACCAAATTTTTGTCTTCTTTTGCTTCTTCTTTTAAATTTGTATTCTTCTGGTTACTTTATTTAGTTTTTTCTTTCTTTTTTCTCTTTCACATCCCCCCCCCCCCTACTCTCGCCATCTTTTAATTCTGTTACTATAGATCATTTTATTCCTTGTTTTCATTACTCATTTTTCAGTGTCCCTCACTCCTTTCTTTCCTTCACTTCTGTTCAGATGTACCTCGACTGCTGACATGAACATGTCATACGCATCTGCTTACTTTGTCCCACACTCTGATTCAAAGTCCACTAGGCGACAAGGGGTAGCAAACAATTGAGAGAGACAGACAGACAGACAGAACGGGGGGAGAGAAATCCTGCTTCTAACAAATGACATTGACTGATGATGTATTTTCATACCAAAAGGGCATATTTTTCAGAAAACTTTTAAAGAAAGAAAAACTAAAAAAATTTTTTTTAAACTTTTCTTTCTTTGAAACTTAAATATTGCTCTGTATATAATTTGTTTTATTGATTACTAGCAGCGGCTACCCGGCGTCGCCTGGGTCGAGGGGGATTTTTTAAAGTTAGTCCCGCAGATCCATTATTACTGAATCGTGAGTTGAATGCTCGTAGGGTGCCCATTTAAATCCCTATGTAAAAAAAATAGACCTTACATTGATCCAGCTACTCTGAAAAGAAATCTTAATGTCTACTATCTAAAATATTAAATGAAAAAAATTCCATGCTGTTATCAAATAAATTTTATTTTTTAATTATCGTTGCAAATATGAATAAAATCTCTATTATTTTTGCTCAAAAAAAGCCCTGGTAGATATTTAATGTGTATATATATTTACTTTGTCGTTAATTGTTTTATTTTCAAAGTTTCCCCCGGACATACATATATACACAACTGCCCTTTATATATGTATAGATTATACATTGAGCTCTTTTTAGGATGCATAAAAATCTTTGAATGAATATAAATGTTTGCACCTACAAGAGCATACAGTATGGTTGTACTGTGAGATTTCGATGATCCCAAATAGAATCATCCCTTACTTACCAATCATTTGGATTTTCTTACACACACACACACACACACATATATATATATATATATATATATATATATATATATATATATATATATATATATATATAAGGACCTAAATGAGTCAGATACTATCTACTAGGTTTCCGCTGAATGGTTCTTCAGGATAATTCAGTATCAGAATTATCATGAAAACCCATTTGGGTGAAACTTAGGTAGGCGTTTTTCTTTCTTTTAGCCACTACATACGATAGCGATGATTATTTTCAGAAAGGTGTAATGGTCTTTTCTTTTTTTTCTTTTTAAATTATTTTTCGCCAGATATCAATTTGTAAATTTTTTAAACAAAACTGCAAACTGAGTTATCTGGTTTTGTTCACACCGGTTGAGTTAAGAAATTATATATATATATATATATATATATATATATATATATATATATATATATATTAAAGAATCTAAAATGTTAGTTAACATACACAACAAAAGAAAAAATTTGAATCTAGCATTATTTCGAATTACGATACGATAAAACAAAGACCCATTTCTTTTCAAATTATCCTCTTAGTTAAACTAGTTTTAAAATATTACAAAATACCATATGTTGATAAATCATATTTTTAACTTTTTTCCTTTTTTAAAAAAATACATGATTAAAACAAGGTAATTCCATTTATGAAATTTTCCCTAACAATTTCGAACAAATTGCGTCACCTAATTTAAAAGGGAACGCCAACGGACATGTGGCGTTTATCTCTTTTCTCATGTTTGAGAAACAAATAGAAGCTGCAACACATTGACAAAAATAAAGGCTTACAAACTTTGGTTTGTAAAAAGTTTCTTTCTATATAAATGATTGCCCCGATGATGGTTTGCTGAACAAAACGGAACGGAGTAGCATCGGCTGATTAAAAATATTTTTCTTCTGAACACCTTTTTTTTTTTTCATTTTAACACACACACACACACATATATATATATATATATATATATATATATATATATTTAACTAATTAATTTTCAAAATTAGGTATGACTTCAATTAAGCACATATCCTCCAAAAATTGTCGGCTAAAAGCCATATAAAAAAAACACATTGATTGTTTACTTACTCTCATATATATATATATATATATATATATATATATATATATATATATAAACCTTAAATTTATCAGATATGAACTTATTTCAGACTATTGGCTTTTTCAAAGCTGATTTTTGAAATCAGTTTTGAAATAGCCGAGGTACTGAAATAAATTTATATCTGATTAATTTAAGGTTTTCATTTATTCATTTATATTCTGCTCCGTATATGTTGGTTGGTTGGTTGGTTTTACGACATATCCACCGTTTTCCGTTCATTTAATGCCGAATAAAGTCATTTTATATCGGTTTTCTTACAGTATCTGTCGTTGCTTAAATGGCCACCTATCAAAGTACTGAACATTTATATCGCTTCTTAATTCACTGCGTATATGTTAATATATGTGCACATATATTTATATGTATGTATGTAAACTTTAATTAAATGTACGTTTGAGTACTCTGTTTTGGTTGAATTCTATCACGCAAATATTTGATATCATTCACACACACGCACACACACACACACACAAGAAGCCTGCCTTGTCTAGTCACACAGGTGAGTCGTGAAACTGCGAACGACTAAATTAACGGATGGGCGTGTTGTCCTGTTCACCATTTAATGGTGAACTAGCTCTTCATCACTATTACTCCCAGGTCCACTCTAACCCGGATTCGTAGTTTTTGTCATGGTCCCAACTATGGATTAAATAGAATAAAATTAGTTTAAAACACGTGTTTAAAAAGTTGAGTTTTAAAATAATTTCAATACCCATCAAGAATAAATAAAACAAAATGTCTTTGGCATAAAATTACCCAACAAAGGTTGACATGTCGTAGTATCCAACTAACCTGTCGGATATGTGGGTTTCCTATATTCTATATGAATCCTACTTGATAAAAATGGACATTCACTAGAGTGTAAGCCCCGTATAATGAATTTGGGGAGGTGGTGCATGAGACTCTAGCACCGGCCCTGCCAACAACTAGTTAAATATATTTGGGTGAAAATTCTATTGCATTTGATTACAAGTACACGTGTTCGTAATATTGTTTATTTTGCCGTTTTGATTAGAAAAATTGACAAAGCCTTTAATATCACTGAAAAGAATAATTCAATAAATAAGGGGTTTTCCTATAAATACTGCTAAGTACAGGGCAATTTGGTCTTGCTTAGTAAAAAGTCTAAAGCGGAGTCTAAAGCGAATATATATATATATATATATATATATATATATATATATATATATATATGAAAGAAAATTATGTTTACTGTATTCTTTCGAAGCATGAATTTAATATACGTGAGGGTATTAGGAAATTGAAAATTTAACAATTGAAACAAATTAGGATTAAAATAATATCTAACTTTCACAAATTTATTTTTGGTAAATTCTAAACCACACACACACACACACACACACACATTATATATATATATATATATATATATATATATATATATATATATATATATATATATATATATACACGAGGAATGGGGATTTCTTTTTCCATAAATCTAAAATTTGCATTGTTTTAGAATTGGTTTATACCAAAAAATATTTTAATCTCACAAAAATATTTTTGAGGCTGTTCAAAATGGTGACAAATCAGAGTGCTCCCGGATTTAACAGAGGTATGCCATCAGAATTTTATTCACTGAGAATTTTACTGAAGAATGTGTGATATGTATGGAGAAAACATTTTTAGTCACAAAAATGTTTACAAATTGCTTTAACATGGGTTTGTCATTATGAGTAATAAATATTTTATCGAATGGAAAAATACTGACTCCCCCGTAAAGAAAACGTTCCGGACACAGCGATCAATAAAGAAGGTCATGCTGACAATTTTCTTAGACATGAAAAGATCCATTATTATTAATTTACTGTTTCCAGATTTAGGCAAATGAAAGTTACTAGCTAGAAGAGTTAAACAATGGTGAAGATCTATATATTTTTGGCTTTGTGCTACGTCTTTTTAAAAAGTTCTTATTTTTTATTTATTCATCGTTTTGAATAGATATAAGCCTTAGTTAAAAAGAAAGTTCATGGGGTGGAAACAGAGTGACTCTCCAGTAAAGAAAAGTTTCTGGGCACCGTGTTCAGTAAAGAAGGTCATGTTGACAATCTTCTCTATTGATTTACTTCAAAAAGGTTCAACTGTAAACAGTGCTTCCTATCGCCAACTCCATAGGCAAAATTCATCTTATTCATTGAATGTCCTTGTATTACCTTTAAAAGGAAACAGGGACAGGGAAAGACATTTAGAGAATTGTAAATGTTTATCGGACTTGTAGGTTGAAACGTGCCAGTGGCAAAAAGATGATGTGTTTGCAATGTATTCTAAAAAGGTAGATTTTGTTCGCCTTCATTTCCCCTTATTCGTTGTATTTTGTACTGAGGTGACTCTGTGTGATGAAAAGGTTGCAAATGTTAAATGTTATGTATATAGTTGTTAAAACTGTCAATTTTACACGAATAAGAGCACGAACGTTTTGCTTCTTTTCCACCCACTATGCATAAGAGGGTATGGGGATTTTACTGCCTACTGGTCTTCGAAGAAAGGGTTGGCATGACACTTCTTTATTGATGTCATTAACTTTATTGTTAAATAAAGTTAATGTCATTAACTTTATTGTTAAATAAAGTTAATGACATCAAGAAACTGTACAAGAAAAAACAAATAACATTCAATAAAAGGATAACAGCAAATACATTTCAAAGAAATCGAAACCTGAAAGAAATGGGAGCTTACCGCGTCGCCTGTCCCGACCAGTGGCGTAAAATTAAAAGGGTTTGTATGCAAGTTTCCCTTACTACCTTTTGTTAGGGAGTCATAGACCACAGAAACTAATGGTTGACACAAAATGGGGATTAATAAAACCCATTAAACTACTCTAAATTGGATACTGTGGTTGTAGTTAATTTTATAAACAAAAAATAACTATATAAAAATAAGATATAATTAACTGGTCAGTGTAGCGGCAGTTACAGGGGAGTAGTTTTACCTCACTGAAAAGGAATATTATTTAAACCTTTATTTCTTAAACACACTTCAGGACTTTAAACGCACTAATAACATGGGCTGTTTTGAGGCAAATCTAACTCAGATTTTCATCGAGACCTCCTTAATAAATAATATCTATTATTCTATGTATTAATGATTTTGACTATGAATAAAATACTCATTGATAAACTTACGCAATTCCTGAGGGTATCATGATGTAAGCAGTGACGTATTTTGGTTAAACACAGATACTGAATCTCCATTATAATAAAATAGTAATACAAGAAAATCGAAATCAAAATAAATATCTAAATGTTTTTTTTGTTTTTTTTTTTCAATCTGTAGTATTTATCTTTTGATTCAAATTCTGTCAGTTATAAGCAAAATTATTTTTGCAATATATGAGCTACTTGGTCTTACTTCTAAGTAATAAGTTTGGTTTCTTTGTTTAATGGTATATAAATATTCGTGGGTTATTTAATGACAAACTCATCCTTTTAGAAGATCAATAATGGTACTATTCAACCTATTGCTGGGGGAGGGCAATTAAGTTCGAACTCGCTTACTACAATATTGCAGTACAGCACGTTACAATTTTTTCTGGCCATTTTTAGGCTTCAAGTAGGGCACTTTACAGTGGAGATCTTTTGTGTTAAGCAGAGGCTGATCCTTAGTAAAGAATCAGTTTTTACACTTTTCCTGGTGTGTTATACGTAGAAACAGCAGAGCCGTCGTTAGTGGCTTAAAGTAGGTAAAGAGTTGAGCGTTTTTATTTTCTATTCTGATTGCCTGAATAAGACTAAATAACCCAGCCTGTCTTACTATTTACCCATAGACGGGATGGGAAGGGAAGATATAGATTCATGCCTTTCCCAGGGTCATTAGCGCGAAGTGAAACACAACTGGATTTAATACCGGTAGAAATTGGTCAGAAATATGGGGCACCCAGTGAGAATCGAACCAATGGTCGGCGAATCTAGTTTGCTAACAATTACACCACATGAGATGCTCGAGTTTTTGTAATATAAGTGTGCGGAGGTCCACCACTTTAACATTATAGACTTTGTTTGGGTGCGTGGTTAAAGCTAGCCAATCAACAGTTCGAATATGTGGTTAGTTAACTATTTAATCACCGATCTTGAAAGCCGTTCATTTGCACGTATTCGCCACAGACGAACAGATCAGCAACCAAGGAATCTGCTCGACCAAAGGATTCTATCCAACACTAAGGGACACCGAGGGACAGCCAAAGGTTTCTTCACTAAGTATCAGCCTTTGCTTAACACAAGAAATCTCCACTGTAAAGTGCTCTCACCTGAAGCCTAAAATGGCCTCAAAAATTGTAACATGTATGATATTTAAACGATTTGGATTATTGTTTAATCTTGGTTGTAATCATTGCTGGATTATCATATGGATTAGCATGGGCCACTAGACTAGAGGGATTCTAAAAATAAATAAAGATATAAGAACAGATGTGATTTGTTTATTTTCAGATTTAAAAAGGCTCATTTGAACACTCTAAAATTCTTATATATATATATATATATATATATATATATATATATATATATATAACTTTCAAAGAAAGAAAACTTAAACCGTCATCCCGTTATATTTTTATTTCATCCAGAAACTAAAAAATGAGTTCTAGCCTCATCAGATGAGTTTTACAAAATTTTGTAAAATCTGTCTGATGCGGCTAGAACTCATTTTTTAGTTTCTGGTTGAATTTTTTTTTAAATATAACGGGATGACGGTTTGTTAAGTTTTCTTTCTTTTAAAGTTAAATATTGCTCTGTATATAATTTAATTTATTCATTATTATACATTGAGCACTTTTTGGGGATTTATAAAAATGGCTGTATGAGTATATATGTTTGCACCTACAAGAGCATACAGTATGGTTGTACAGTGAAATTTCGATGATCCCAAATAGAATCAACTCTTTTTAAATTCGATTGTGCCCTTTTCCAACGGTATTAGTCCGAAAGTGAACCTAACAACGCGATTGGAATTTGAACTCGCTTACTACGATGTTGTAGACCAGCACGTTAACCACTACTTCCCGGAGACTCCCGGACATGTTGGATTTTACGGCATGCCAATCCTTGTTGGGTTATTTTATGCCGAAGACATTTTGTTCTATTCATGCTTGATGGGCATTACAATTTTTTTTAACCAAAAATTTTAACATATTTTTAAAAGATCATTTTTTCCTATTTAATCTATAGATGGGACCCTAATAGGTACTACCACTCCGGGTCAAATTGTACCTGAGAATAATGGTGATAAAGGGGTACTCCACACGCCCAGAGCTCCAAAATTGTAACTTTACCATTAAATGCAGTACAGTACAAATTAGACAAATTTTATAAAACCAGAATAATTAAGAAATAAATAAAGAAATGAAAATTGATCAAACGGGGTTCGGGAGAATATATGTAATGAGGGCTCCTTATATTTCATTAGCCCTGTAGCCTCTTAAGGTCTAAATCTGGCCCTGGTTGTGATACTTACAACATTTCAGTCGTTGTACTTTCGGTTTGAAAAAAAAAGCCTGAAGAAACCCGGAGGGTACAGCGGTCGAAACTTTGTGGATGTAACAAACAAGGCGAGGAAAAGAGGCCGAATCGTGTAAATAATGTGAATAATGACACCTCATCTCAGAAATTTTAAATCTAAGCTAAGCAAGTCTCCTGAAACTTACGATGACCAGAAATAATCGATGTTCATCTACATGCTTTTTACAGCATCCTCCACCCCACCCCCTTTAGTGTGTTATTGGCGCCAACTCACTTTACTGTAGTAAATAAACACAAATTTCGTGCAGGGCGGGAAAAAGTGTTATTTTTCCCGCGTGAGTTCCACAGTGTAGACGATCGTAAACCCGAAGGCCCACACGTGGTATCAAACGTCTGTTGTTGTTGTTGTTTTGTTGTTTGTTTGTTTGTTTTTTTTATATATTTTTTCTTTTTTACTTCTTTTTCTTTTTTTAGCTTATCCATCACATTGTCACTTATTTTACCATGAAAAAATTTTTTTTGAATCTAGTAAAAAATTTTCTGAGTTCTCATGAGAAAACACTTAAAATGTTTATCCTGTAACAATTCCCGGAGAAAAAATTCTCCTAGAAAAATAGTTATATATATATATATATATATATATATATATATGTGTGTGTGTGTGTGTGTGCATGTATATATGTGTATATTTGTGTGTGTGTTTGGTTATTTATCAGGTTGTTAGATTTATGAGTAAAAATTTACATATACGAGGGTCATTCAATAAATAATGAGCATTTTTTTTTAATGTAAAATAATTTTTTTCTCACAATAACTGTAAACCCTGCATTGTTTGGAATTGGTTTATAACAAACGACATTTTAATCTCGCAAAAATATTTTTGAGGTTATTCAAAATGGCGAATCAAATAGAGTGTACCAGGCTTGAACAGAGATCTCATTAAATTTTTGATGGCTGAGAAGTGCAAACCATGGGAATTTACAGAAGAATATGTGATATATATGGACAAGCATATTTCAGTAAAAAAATCTATTACTATACTAAAGCTGAGTTAATCAACATTTGCTTCTGGCTTTTTTACTGTTTAGTTTAATGACACGAAAATTATACTAAATTATTCCTTACTTTTAAGATTGAATTATGTTTGAAAAAATTATGTTTTAATTAGTCGTAATTTGCAATTAAGTAAAAAAAAAAATCTTACTTTACTTTGTGTCTATCTCTTTCTTCCTCTCTATGTATCTCTTGACTACCTCCTCGTTATATAATGTTAGTTTCTCTGGAGAGGAGAGAGAGAAGAGAGAGAGAGAGAGACGGGAGAATTTGAAATGTATTTTTATGTTGAATTTCACAACCAGCACTCGTAGGTTAAATGAGGTCAAACATTTCCTTTCTTAGAAAGCTAACAAAATGATTTTAAGGTTTCATCCGACCGTATTTATTTTAACTTTATTTTATTCACTTTGCTAACTCCCTTTTCCTTAATCTCAGTTATCTACTTAGAGCTGAATGGGTGACCCAATGGGCCACGTTTTGTCTAGTATATTTATAAATGGGCAAAAAATGGGTGGGAAACTACGAGCTTGAATCGAAAATACAATTTATGGAGTGGAGACACACTAACTCTCTGGTAAAGAAAACGTCCGGTGTTCAACAGTCCGTAAAGAAGCACTTTGACATTATGTATTTATGCTGGACATTTTTAAGTAGAATTTCAATGCTATTTCTGAGTATATTTTGATTTCTAAATATCTTCGAATATAAATCAAATCTTCATGATTTTTGCACAAAAAGCAAGAACCGGTGATATTTAATGTATATATATATATATTTCCGTTTCATTAATTGTTTTATTTTCGCAGTTTCATCGGGACACCACACACACACACACCAACTACACTTTATATATGTATAGATTTCCACAAGTTACGTTTCCAGCTCTGTCAGTTGGGGCTAGTACGACCTTTAACTTCATCTTCCACAGCTTTTTCAACTCTCTGGTCAGGTCCATGTATTTTTCTATCTTTTTGTTTTCTTATATATATATATATATATATATATATATATATATATATATATATGTGTGTGTGTGTGTGTGTGTGTGTGTGTGTGTGCCAACTCCTCCACACGAGCAGGATGGAGACATACAGTCAATTTCTTAAGTGGAGTTTACCAGATTTGAATTCAGAGTTTTCCTTTTAGATTGGTATATTATTTATCGTTAAGAGCCCAGTCTGTCCTACTATTTACCCATAGCTTGAACGAGAATTGTTGGATTCATACTTTTCCCAAGGGTATCAGCGCTATGGGAAATACAAACAGCCTCGTAAAGCATTTTAACTCGTCTTGTGTCCATTTCCTACGACGATAACCCATTAAACTACGCGCCTCTTTTTTGCATACAATTAGTTACCTGGTCTCACTTCTACGTAATAAGACATTCCGTTGTTATGGTAACACAAAACAAACAATGTGCCTCTTTTAATCAGAACAATGTAAATTTGCATTACTCTTTATAGTGAAACCCACAACCCACGGTAAAATAATTTCATGTCAATCTTGACCTACACTTTGTTATGACGTGTGTCTGAGAGTTTCATTATGTTTTATATAAGAAAAGATTCTTTACTTAGAAATATTTATTTGCTAGCAGTCTGTTTTTATAGCAGTAATATAAATTATTTATTTATGAAAAATGATTAAATTTAAATTAAATCAATTAGAGAAATAGATCACTAATTAGGACTGAGCCTATTCCTACGACGATAACCATTAAAAACGTGCAATATATTAGTTACCTGGTCTCACTTCTACGTAATAAGACATTCCGTTGTTTAACCCCAAGCAGAGTTAAAACAAATTTGAATCTAGAGTTTTCCTTCTCCTAGACTGGTTGCGTAATCAAGGTTAAAAAGCCCAGTCTGTCCTACTATTTACCCATAGCACGAGGGAGAGTAGGGATTCATACTTTTCCCAAGGGTATCAGCGCAATGTGAACTGTAGCTTCGTCCAGGATTTGAACTCGGGTCGACGAGTCCATTTCGTATGATTCTAACCATTAGACCACGCGCCTCCGACTAACTTTTTTAATCTTTTAAACGTGGATGACAATTAAGAAATTAAGATATAAAATCTGAACTGTGAGAGGAAAAAAAGAAGTTAGATAAAATGACACATTCATCTATTAAATATAAGAGAAAATAAATTCGGTTTTTTTTTTTTTTTTTTGGCTTGTTTTTATTGTCTTTAGTCATTAAATGGGTTAAAGGAGCACCCCCTCAAACACATACTTTTTCTACTCATTTATTCTAATCACGTTGCATACGTTAAAGGAGAAAAAAAAACTTTTTTTTTGTCTCTGCGCAATTCTATTTCTAATTAACACGTGACCTAAGTTTGCTCAAATTACAGTTTCTCCTCACTGACGTTGCCACATTTCCTTTATTGCATCAGTTTTGAAAGTATTGCTGGTACATGTAGTGGACCAATAATGTTACGTGTTGGTACACATTTGATGCACTTATTTATCTGTGATTTTAACAGGTTATAAGTTATATGAATAAATAAATAAGTATATATATATATATATATATATATATATATATATATATATATATATATATATATATATATATATATGGAGAGAGAGAGAGAGAGAAAGAAATATATAAATAAAGTGAGTGACTCACTTTCTTTTTAAACATTTTTGTCTTTCCAGATTTTTAGTCCTAATTTATAAAATAAAAAATACCTGTATCTAATTAGTAGCTCTCAATTAAACGTGAACAGTTATTTAGTCAAACAGTTCATTTCTTTTAAAGTTAGTTAATTTAAATTCTTTTCGATCAGTTACGACTTACAATGTACAATAAAAGCTTCCCTGTCGATGATATTAGTAGATAGAAAGATTAATAGAAAGATATTAATAGACACAGAAAGATTTATTAATAGATAGATAACATCAATATATAGATATATATTAACATATACACACACACATGTATATTCATATATATATATATATATATATATATATATATATATATATATATGAGGATGAATGAATAGAGAAAAGAAAGAATAGAATGGATAATAAAAGAAGAATTTAATCAATATCACTTACACATGTGTTTCGGTCAGTTCATCTGTGTGAAAATATTTCGTACACAGAGAAGATTCGACCTTCATCAGAGTGAAATTTTATTTTGTTTAATATTTCATTTTGAATTCTTCCTCATATTGTCGGATTCATTTCCAATTTCCATTTTACATATATAATAATCGATATATATATATATATATATATATATATATATATATATATATATATATATATATATATATATATATATATATATATATATATATATATATATAATATATATATATTATCGATATATATATATATATATATATATATTAATCGATATATATATATATATATATTAATATATATATATTATATATATAATCGATATATATATATATATATATATATATATATATATATATATATATATATATATATATATATATATATATATATATATATATATATATAATAGATAAATATAGGGAGATTTATATTAATAGATAGAGATAAAGAGATACATATTATTAGATAGATAAATATCTATTAATAGATAGATATATTTATAAATAGAGAGACATAGAGATAGATAGAGATAAATATTATAAACATGGATTGGCGTTGAGAGAGTAAGAGAGGAGAGAGAAAAGAGAGAGAGAAAAAAGAATGTGTGAGAGAGAGAAACAATAAAACAAATATGATAGATAAATAAAAGAATGAATAAATAAAAGCTAATTCTATTTCTCTGAATTTATGAGATGAGGCTTGATAATTGGTATTATTTTGGATTATTCGGACTATTGTCCTCATCTTTATTGTTATCTGTACAATGTTTCGGTCGATGTGCTCCCGAGACCGACAAGAAATACCTAAAGAAGGCCGGGAGACACATCAGCCGAAACGTTGTGCAGATAACAATAAAGATGTATAGTCCGAATAATCTAAATAAAACTAAAAGCTAATTCATCACTATGTATAATTGACCAATCCAAACACACAAGCAATCCTCTCAGTTATTGACAAAATATCAATGTTTTTTATTATGTAATCTGCCCAGAAATATAAATTTAATATGTACCTTTATAGTAGGTGGCCTACCTTTTTTATTCTGCTATAGTATGTGGCCTACCCGGTTTGAATGTGTCCTACCTCAATAATAGTATATTTATAGATATAAGTAGTAGGCAATTTATTGAAACTAATTATTTTTCACATATATTCAATTTCAAGAAATAAAATTCAGTCATAAAGCTGTATATAGTAATTAAGAATAATTAAAAAAGAATGTATCCATAATTTACATGAATCAGAGATCTATTTAATTATAAAATATTCTAAAATTCTGAGAGCGTTAGGGTTAGGGTTAACAGTTATTATTATAACCTTATTATATGCTTTTTATGGTAGGCTACATACTATAAAGGAGACATGATTTCGTAGGCCACATTAAAAAGGTAGGCCACATACTATAATGGTACAATTTAATAGACGTAGAAATCATTCAAAATATAATTAAAACACACACATCATTTATTTGGCAAGAGTAACCATCATTCAATATTTATACACGACACTGAACAAACATCTCATTTTACATAAACACACACCGTCCGTTTAATGTGTGTATGTTATTTAAATTCACGTCTTAACACTCATTTGATATAGATATTTATTTTCTTTTTTTCTTTTTGGTTTAATTCACATAATTTATAAACGCAGCACATGTGTAATTCATCACAATTTACACCGTTTATGTAACACATATAAATATATCATTCGCCTTGCACACACCATTTAACACGTTCCATACACAGGCGTATATCATTGCTTTAATGCTTACATCCACACAGACACACACAAACGCATACACACATACATATACATATATGTATACACCCACACAGCCATACACACATTTGTACAAACACACAGACACACACGCACACACATATATATACACACACACCCACACACACATACATACATACACAAACACATATATATATATACTCACACGCGTATATACACACATACACACGAACATAAATTTACATATTCATATACACACGCATACATATATATATGAATAAATACACACATTTATATATACATAGACAAAGAAGTTCTTCAGAAATATATGTATGCACATGGGTTTTAATACACACACACACACATATATATATATACCTACACAGACACACACACATATATACCATCATACATACAATAACACATATATACATACACACGCACATATATATACACACGTATATATGTACACTCGGTGTATATATATATGAATATATATACATATATGTATGCATATGGATTTTAATACACACACATACATGTATATTATATATATATATATATATATATACATACATATCCAAACACACACATATATACACACATACACACGCATATATGTACATACGAATATACATAATATGTGAATATATATACATATATGTATGCATATAGGTTTTAATACACACATACAGGAAGTTTTTCAAAAATATATGTATGCATAATGCTTTTAATAGCAAATTTTTACAAGTTAACTGGCTTTCAAAAATCATCATTAAGTTCATATTTATTTTAGTTTTTTGTTTTGTTTGATGCACATTTAAAGAAAGTTAATTATGCATGAAATTCAAATACACTGCTTTTACAAATCCTGTTCAATTATATATATATATATATATATATATATATATATATATATATAATATACCTGGTTTTAGGGTCTCAGGCCCCAACCACCCTTAGTATATAATACGGAGCTCCCACTCAAGTACATGCCTGGCTTGGACTCCCGCTCGGGAGATTTGTGGCTTGTACACGCCGGCCCTATACATATATATATATATATATAATTTCAGTTCACCCTAATTTTTGGTACGTTTTTTATATAAGAAAGAAATACTGTATTGTATTTTTTTAAAAAAGCATAATAAAATCGAATGTAGTGAGTAATGTGCTGTAATTATCTTTTAATGTTTAGTTTTCTATCAATGATAATTTTCTTCGGCGTGATAAATTTGAAAACTTGAATATTTTTAGTGAACTTATTATCTGAAGCTCACTCGTGATTCAAATTTTAGCTCTCAACACGAAGTAAAAAAATTAATCGAGTGACATCTCGTAACTCGGAAAAATCATAAGTTAGGGTACTCGTACGTCAAGATAACATTATATATATATATATATATATATATATATATATATATATATGTGTGTGTGTGTGTGTGTGTGTGTTCGGGAGAAATTTGACAGTTTTTTTAAGGAAAAAGAAAAAGTGCTTGGTAACTACAAAATTTAGCTGATGTTACACTCACCCTGGGGAGAGTCTCAAAAACTACCTTAATTCTGTCGATTAACTGGGCTTCTGTTGTACTGGCACGGCGATTGGTGTCTTTTTCTAAAGCGCCCCATACATAATAATCCATGGGGTTAAGATCTGGGGAGTTCGTAGGCCAAACATTCGGACTGGTGTAGTCGTACAAATTCGCCGACAACCATTTTTTACTTTTCCCAGAGGTATGGCAGGGGGGAGAGTCCTGTAGCTATACATATGGCTTACCATTGGCTACCCTTGTTATCCAGGGCTTGCCTACAATGTTTAGCAACTCCACATAGGTATTTGAATTCAACCTGATACCCTCTTTGAAAATATTGCTGAGGTATCCCATCACCCTCAGAGGACACACACCCAAAAACTATCACAGTTTGGGGAAATTTAGTCTGCATAACACAAAGAGTATCCTTTGGACTGTATGCAAGCAATCGTTTATTCTTTATCGTGTTGTGCTTTTGATCTTGGCAAAAGTTTTTCTCATTGGAAAAGAACCAGATTGTTTGTGGTTCAGCAGGATATTTCACTTTCCTCAGAAATTTCTTCGCCTTTGTCAGACGATTTTCACGGGTCTTTTCTGGGAGCAGTTGACCTCTGCGACGCTTGTATGAGTAGTAGCGAAGGTTTTCATTGAGTGCAAGCTTCATGGTAGAGGCTGAAACATTCAATTCACGTGACAAAGCCTGAATTCCAATGCCAGGGTCTCCCAACACTTTTTTCTGCAGATTTTCGAGGAATTCTGCTGTACGAACGCAATCAGATCGTCTGTTATGTTGCTTTCTTCTAGCCACAGCCTTGTAGTCTCCATTGCAATTCTCCAGTTAATGCCTGATTGTTTTTACAGTGTTTAGGGAGCATTGGGCAGCAACCATAATCTCCTTATTTTGATGACCGGTGCAGATCATCATGATAGAAGTTATTCTTTTCCACGATTCAGGTGGGTTCCAGTCATTCATTCTATCTGTCATCACGTATATGAATGAAGAACGGTCCAAGCTTTTAAATGATGCGTAGTGTGCGTCAAGTACCTCCAACCCGAATAATTCTTTAGGATATTTTTACATGTATAACTTAAAAACTCCTCCGGTGTTTTTCCTTTTTGCCACTACATACGATACTGATGGTTATTTTCAGAAAGTACGGATGTGCGGGTCTTTTCTTTTTTTTAAATTTTCCCCAGATGCAAATTTGAAAAGAAAATTATTTTGAAAAACTGAGTCATCTGGGTTTTTCATATCGGTAGAGTTTAGAACTAAAAAATAATATATATATATATATATATATATATATATATATATATATATATACATATCAAACAACTTGCACACTATCATTGGAAAAGAAAGAAGACCAATTTGGTGGCGTATTTATTCGTTGATTTTAATAAAGTATTTTTTTCCCTTTTCATTCAGCCGGATGTTTTATCCATATATTTATTCAGACTACCATTGATCAAACACATATTACAATGTATGTCTGTTCCAATTTAAACTTCAGTGCTGACAGGGCCAGCTCGACTCTTTATGGGGGCCCTAAGCGGAATTTGATTTGGGAGGCTCCACTGCCCCCATCGCTGCAAACAATGCTGACTATTGCCAGGCCTTGCAAAAAAAAAAAAAAAAAAAAAAATTGTATACGTCGTCATATTTTGCGGTACGGAGATACGAGCTGATATAACAAATTTCAACAAAAAAAATTAAATCAAAAGTTGTTGGGCGCCCCCTGGCGGCATTTGTGATATTGGCTCCTATCTCTTATTTCAAATCAGCTCTGCGTAGGTGAAGCATATTTTAGCCATGAAAATGATGTCCCATTTAGTTACTGTTGTTTGGTTTGGTTTGTTTTACGGCATATCAACCTCGGTGGCTCATATAATGCCGACAAAGTTTTGAAATAAATTCATTCTTAATGGATAATCAAGTTTTGTTTATAAACTCATGTTTTTCTATTTAACCCATACATGGGACCCTAGCAGGTACTACCACTCCGGGTCAGAGTGGACCACGGAGTAATTGTGATGAAGGGGTGCTCCACATTCCCCAAACCCCCAAAACTGGAACCTCACCATCAGATAGAGTTTAACGTTATTCCCAGGACATGTAGACCGCCAGTCACCACCTTCTAACACCCATATGATAAAAAGGTTTGGGGCTTGCCATGAGGGCAATAGGTTGGGGCAATCATATATGTGCTAGGGCTTGACGTGACCAGCCGATTAATCGGAGGGACCTCTCCGACCGACCGTCTAGCCCAAGAAAGGGCCAAAGTGGTGTTTTGCAAATCATGGACTGCTCATCCACCTGGGTTCTATCCTTAAGCATTATGGGTCACCACCCACGGACAATAGATGGCCCCTTTGGGGGAGTCTTACCCATCTGCAGAGGTGCAGTCGGTGCATTCTAGCACCCCAGCTGACAGGGCGGAGTTAGTTGTTATTTACTAGGTTTAGCTTAGTTTGGCGCAAGGCCTGTAGTATGGAGTACTCCGAAAAGATCAAAATCCCTATTAACGGTTTGATTGCTTAGCTCACTAATTATTATATTATGTGAGGTGGCAGCCTATTCATGTGTAGTTGGTTAGAATGCATTCTTTAATTGGTAATCTATCTATCTATGCATACATACATATATAAAGGGCGGTTGGTATTTATGAATGTGTGTATGTCCGGAGGAAACAACGAAAACAAAACAATTAACAACAAAGTAAATATGTATACACATTCACTATCATCAGATCTTGCTTTTTGATAAAAAATAATGAAGATCTGATTTATATTTGTAAAAATAATTAAAAGATAAAAATTCAAATAGTAACAGCATAGAATTTATTTATTTATTTATTTTGCATTTAATATTCTAAATAGGAGACATTAATTTTTCTTTTGAGTGTCTTTGCACTTTTTTTCAGACGCCGTACCAGACCTGATCATCCTGCAAGGAACCAACTCATGATTCAATAAATGGGTCTGCGAGACCAACTTTTTTTGCACCCACCCTCTACCCAGGTGACGCCGGGTAGCCACTTCTAGTACATATATAAAGGGCAGTTGGTATGTATGTATGTATGTATGTATGTATGTATGTCCGGATGAAACTACAAAAATAAAACAATTTAACGACAAAGTAAATATCTATACACAGTAAATATCACCGGTTCTTGCTTGTTGTGCAAAACTTATGATAATTTGGTTTATATTCAAAGATAATTAAAATTAAAATATTCATAGAAATAGTATTGAAATTCTACTTAGAAATGTCCAGTATTTGTAAATCTCAAACGTAAACAAATCAATACACCAGTTTCCCCCCTCCCCTCTACTCAGTCGACGCCGGGTAACCGCTCCTAGTTAGCAATGAGGGGTCTTCTACCTTCATCTTTTCTTTTTTTTTTTTTTTTTTAGATCTGTAAATAACAAATATCGATTAGGTTTGGTCTGGTTTGGTTTGTTTGTTTAATGGCATATCAACCATCGTTTGTTACTTAATGCCAAAGCGATAATTGTAGAAGAACTGTAGGGTACTATTTAACCTATAGCTGGGGGAATGGGGGAATTCATATTGTTCCCAAGGGTGCTAGTTCGAAAGTGAACGTAATAGCGACTGAAGTTCGAACTCGCTTACTATGATTTCGCAGTCCAGCACGTTAGCCACTTTGCCACAAGACTGTGCCATCCCACATATTGGTTAGTTTAATTATCATTCCTGCTGATGATACTATGTAACCTAATAGGATCGGTCGCATATTGGAGAAGAAATAGGTAACACTAAGTAAGTAAAGTCGTCGGGGCGGTCTAATGTCGGTATCAGCCAGACAACGAGGGAGTCTACCCCTTTTTCACGAGCACTAGACCAAAGAGATTTTTTAGCGTCTGAGGTGGAGCGCCACACCTACCATCAGCTCTTCACTTTACCACAGAGATCCATATGCTACTCATACGCTCAGCTGGTGAGGGCCGGTATCGTACCAGGAAACTTGTGATTCCTAGCCGAATGCTCTACCAACTGAGTTAAACCGACCCTATATTTGCCCCGGGAAATTCGAAAAAGAATGACGACTTGAAATATTCATTCAAATGTATAATTTTTTTTTTTAATTTAAAAAAAAAAGTTAGATTAAAAAGAAAAAGATAAAATTAATTATGTATAATTGAGCCACTTCTTTACTACAGATTTCATTTCCTCGTCACTGGAATATTTTTTTCTTCTCAAACCCTCTGTCAGAGAGGCAAACATTATTCCAGTGACATGGAAGTGAAATATGTAGTGAAGAAGTGGCTCAAAGAACAGTCAACAGAATTATACGGGGCAGGGATACATGCTCTCATTTAAAGGTGGAACCTCTCAATTGAGAGAAACAATGACTATGTGGAGAAGTAGAGATGTGATCCACAGAGGACCAGCTTCATTTCGATGTATGATACATGTTCCTGTGTTGGTATTTATACCTGTCCTAAACAAAATGGCATTACAGGCCTCGTATATTGATTGTAAGAATAACCTTTACTACATTTTCCAGTCTGTATTATACGACAAAGTGATATCATTCTTTCCAGCTTGAAGCAAATTACCATTATTTTTTTTTCTTCAATAAAACTTATTCTATAATTATTATAAGTTTTATAAAGGAAGGCTGTGTGCCCCCTTTGTTCCCTTATAATCCGGGCCTGACCTAACTCGTTCACCACAGCTAGTTTTGTTTGGTTTGTTTGTGTGTTATTAGGGGAATAAGGGGTTCATACTTTTATCAAGAGTATTAGACCGTAATAGCGCGACTAGAGTTTGAACGTGCTTACTATGATGGTGTAGTCCTGTGCGTTA
>CM042137.1:88536539-88544039 GCA_023376005.1 Doryteuthis pealeii | reverse complement strand
ATAATCTTAGAATATTCTGCTGTTAATTTCTGCTAGTGTGAGCAGAATCTATAATTTAAACTATGTTATATGAATATTGTAGCACCGTGTTTGTGATGGAATTTTGGGTAGGGGGGAAATCATAACTGCAAGTACCAAAACGGAAACTCACGACTGTTTGTACTGTTAGAAAATATGATGCATGCTGGGATTGCAAAAAAGAATTTCCCATTTTTTTTTTAATCTTAATTTCCTCAGAATTGAGGACAAACGCTATTTTGGTTTCAGTTAAATGCATTTTCTCGTCTCATCTTAAATTTCGAACAGAGAACAGCAAATTTTGATATCTCTGCCAACCGCTTGTCTCCTTTAGACTGAGCATGAATGGAACAAAATCACAGTTTTTGAACACCAAAAGAAGTTTGAGTTTATTACAGCAATAAAAAAGTTCAAAGATTTGCTTAGTCGGACTGCTTATATCGATCATCAGGCGAGAACCAGTGTTTAAAGTCTGAAGTTGATACGAACTTAGATTTTTCAGACTTCTCTTTAAGTCAGGATTAACATGAAGCCCTTTCATAGTGGGGAGCTACGCACAAACCGAAGCTCCTGTTGCATAGTTCCACCGGCATTCCCCATTCAGGGGCGCCTCAGTCACTGAGCAATAAATTCGGTCACATTCAATGCGACACAAGGTTTTTTTAGGACGAACATGTCCCCCATCCCGGGGGATTAGAATCAGGTCTTGTTTCAAGGCATGCTACAAGTAAAAAGAGAGAATGAGACTTTCACGAGCTCTTTTTATATACTTGACAACGCCATCTAGTGGTCACAAGTAGAAATTCTCCCGGCAATAAAAGATGCAATCCCACATTCTGGACTTCTGTCTGTGCAACATGCACATCTGGAAGAAAAGATACTCCTGTTCCGGTTTCTTTCTTCGAAGCGTAAAGAAAAACTGAAAATGTTTTTGTTTTTTGTTATTCTATTTTTTTTCTTTTTTCTTTTATTTTTTTTTTACGAGAGTGAGCTGAAAAGATCTCATGATGACGTCATATCAGTTGTTGATGACATTTTTGAATAATAGGATCCAAGCATTGCAACACTAATAGAAAAGTGTATGGATTTTTAAAAAAGAATTGTGTGATAGGTATATCAACCCCTGATAGGTTATTTAATGCCAAAGTTAAATGCCTTTTTAAATGTTTGATTACAATCACAACTCCGATGGTTAACTGAAAAGTTCATATAAGACGTCATATCTGCTGTTGACTTTTTTCAACAATGAAATCCAAGCACTGTAACACTGATGGCATAAGTGAACGGACTGTTCTATGTTGAAAAATAAACCTCATTTTGGTCACATTCCATGAGGAGAGTATTTTGGTCAGTCCTAGCTAGGGCCGGTGTAGCTCAGTCGGTAGAGTGTACGGTTGGGAACCTCAAGGTTCCTGGTTCGATACCGGCCCTCGCCAACTCAGCGTATGAGCAGCACAGAGATCTGTGCGGCATAGTGAGGAGCTGATGGTAGTTGTGGCGTTCCGCCTCAGATGTTAAAAGAACAATCTCTTTGGTCTAGTGAAAAAGGGATAGACTACCTCACTTTTTGGCTGATAACGACTTTAGGCCACCCCGACGACTTTTTTTTATTTTGGTCAGCCCATGAACTTTTCAGTTGACCTTTGTATATCACCAATGTTAGTTATCCTACGAGATATGAGCTCATAAGACTCGGTGGAGCTGAAAGAGTTGCCATAACGAGGTTGAAGACAATACTGCCTTAGACACTCCAGTTCTTAGTCTTGAATTAAGGATTTATTTTTCTCTTAGACTGATTGAATGGTACTATGTTGAAAATTAAATCTCATTTGGTCAAATTCCATGGGAGTATCTTGGTCGACCTATGAATTTTTTAGCCGAGCCTCGTAACATTTTAACGACAATTTTGGGGGTGCTTTTTGGGTGAAAACTGGGATATTAGATTCTAAAGCTGATGTTGATGACTTTTTTTAACAATGGGATATAAGCACTACAACATCGATTAAAGATGTATGTGGTAGATTGGCATCCTTCCGTCTGCGAAAGACGATGGCGTAGTGTTGAATTTCTTTTTTGAAGGGGGAAAGAACTACGTAGCTTGGGCGGGTTGATATGGAGGATGTGCAGTTGCCCAAACAGCAGATCCCCTCTCTCAACATTGGTCCAAAGGAAAGGTAAGAAACCAATGCAGTTTGGCAACGGCAGTTTCGCAGGAGTCGCTGTGGAATCCAGTGTTACTTCACTTTAGGGACTCCGGCCCCGGATTTTTTTCGGGGTTTACTCCAATACTCTTTCTTTTGGATCGTGTAAGCCATTCGACAGCGTGGACCGCAAGGAGCATCATGTTAAGAAAATTCACCTCATTTAGTCATATTCCATGAGAGTATCTTGGTCACCCTATGAACTTTTAGCTGACAGCAACGAGTATTATGTTTTAAAAAAAATCTCATTTGTCACATTCCATAAAAGTGTCTTGGTCGACTTATGAACTTTTCAGCCGACCCTCGTAAAATTGTTCCGATCTTTTCACAAAATTCCATTTCGTGACTTTTTTTTTTTTTTTTGTTCTTGTTGAGGAGTGAAAGCCAAAATTTGTGCCGATCAGAAATAGATTCACCTGACACGTTGATGTGTGCCGTTTCCTTTTGTTCTCCTCACTTTTCAACTGCATTCCCTGTCTATGATAAATAAATTCGGGTCTTATTACATCATTTCCTATAGTTAAGATTCTGGTAGTTCACGAGAAGCACCTACTGAATACTGCTTTCGATACAATAGCCAAATATATATTAAACTGGCTTGCGAACTCCTGTTCCATGGCAAGGCACCTGTAGTTAAATGGGGAAAGCCGACGAGACCACTGATTTTTCGCTAGTGCTAGAACAGGGAGATTGTTTTTGCGTCTGAGGGGAGCGCTACACGTACCATCAGGTCCCCACTTTACCGCACAGATCAAAGCTGTGCTACTCAGCTATGCTGAATTGGCAAGTGTATCTAACCAGAATCTTGTGGTTCCTATGCGGATGATCCACCGATTGAGCTAAAAATGACTATTGTATTGCCTTGGTATCTAATTATCTTTGTCCAACACATAGTCTAAAGTGCGGGGCACGCAGTGAGAACCAAATTCGCCACAGATTTACGTGGCTTTCTG
The DNA here is from genome assembly GCA_023376005.1 of Doryteuthis pealeii. Classification (NCBI taxonomy): domain Eukaryota; kingdom Metazoa; phylum Mollusca; class Cephalopoda; order Myopsida; family Loliginidae; genus Doryteuthis; species Doryteuthis pealeii. The sequence continues at coordinate 88,540,867 of CM042137.1, read as the reverse complement.
ACTAACCACTACCCCCGGAGTCTTATTCGTTTTCTAATCTTAGCACATGTGTTTTTTGAAATGGACACATATTTAAGACTCAGTCGGTAGAGCGTCCGACTAGAAACTACAAGGTTCCTAGTTCGATACCGGCCCTCGCCAACTCAGCACATGAGTAGCACGGTGATCTGTGCGGTAAAGTGAGGAGCTGATGGTAGGTGTGACGCTCCACCTCAGACGCCAAAAACAATCTCCTTGGTCTGGTGCTAGTGAAAAGGGAATAGACTCCCTTGCTGTTTGGCTGATACCGACAGTAGGCTACTCCATCGACTTTTACTTTTTTAGTACGGTTCTACATTGTCTTTTTCGACGAGAGTTATGTAAAACTATAAAGTAAATTGGGCATCGACAGTCGTTTGGTTGGGGGGGGGACACAGAGAATAAGAGAGAGAGGGGGAGGGCTTCAAAACCACTTACGCACCGCCGATTAGTGTACGCGTTAAAACAGATGAAAGCAACAAGTTTGCAGTATTCTAAGAGACATCGGATAAAAACAAACAAGTGTATCGCACTACATTCGGATCATAATTTTATCTAAATATACGTTACACCAAAAAGATTTTCGTTCCCGCTGACAACGGAATGAGTCTTACATATTATTGCAGTTAACCGCAGCTGTTTCTCTCTCTCTCTCTCTCTCTCTCTCTCTCTCTCTCTCTCTTCTCTCTCTCTCTCTCTCTCTCTCCAGTAAGCTTTTTCGCGCGCGTGAAACCTTATCTATCTAAATGTTTTTATACGAGACAAGCACACGCGTTAGCGAAACGGTCTAATACATCTGTGGGTATATATGAAAACACCAGCCGTGGCTGGAAGGTGTACAGACGGGCGCCGCTAAAATCACGAAAACGTGTTTTAGTTGTGTATCAACCTTATAAAGACAGGTTATATATGAAGGTGCGTGGTGTACTGGTTAGAGTGATAGGAAATGTACTCGTCGACCGAGTTCAAATCTTGGACAAGGCTGTTTGCATTTCACATAGCGCTGATACCCTCGGGAAAGGTATGAATCCATATATTCTCCCTCCAGCTATGGGTAAATTGTAGGGCATACTGGGCTATTTAACCTTGGATAGGTGACAGTCTAGGAGAAGGAAAACTGAATTCAAACGTATTAAACTCCGCTTAAGAAATTGACCTTATGTCGCATCCTGCTCGTGCGGAGAGGTTGGCAAATATGTATAAAAGGTTACCACAAACAAACAGGTTTGATATATACGTTATCAAATTTGGTATGCATATTCATAGAACCCAAGAGAAGGCCTTAACGCAAAAGGAATGTTCCCAAAGGAGACAAGGAGGGCTTTTGACTTGCGGGGGAACTTTAACAATAAACAATAATCAGCGGGAAGCCATGTGGCTGCAAAATGTAACTTATCGTATATCATTTAAATTTCTAAGCTTCAAAAGAAAGTAAATCAAGGAATTGCTTTACTAAAATAGTTATTCAAATGTAACTAAATAATTCTTATGTTTTATACATAACTTCTGTATTAATATTATTTGGATTATTCGGAATATTGTCCTCATCTTTATTGTTATTTGTACTGCGTTTCGGACGAGGTGCCCTCCGGCATTCTTCAGGTATTTCTTGTCAGACTCGGGAGCCTTCTCGAACTCGGGAATCTTCTTTTGGAACTTGAAGAAGCCTCATCTCAAAACTTCAGAGAAATAATTTCTGTATGACTGAGATTTTGAATAATTACTTAGAATTATTGTTTTGTTATGACTTTGTATTGCAAAAACAAAAATGTCTAAAGTGATAAATCTCTTAAGGATCTCTGACATAAATTAGGACATGTTAATACATTAACAAGTGAGCGTTTCCACGGATAATATTAATTTCATAAGATAATATGAAAAATATAATTGATTGGTGGGATGGTTTTACTGCATGTCAAACCTGGGTTATTTCTCACTGAAAACATAATTTTTAAATCATGATATATATAATATATATATATATATATATATATATATATATATATATACCAACGCCCCGTATGAGTAGCATGTGACACAAGGTCAATTACTTAAGCGAAGATTAACAGGTTTTACTTCAGTTTTCCTTCGCCTAGACTGGTTGCCTAACCAAGGCTAAATAGCCCAGTCTGCCTTACTATTTCCTGTTGTTGGAGGGAGAATAGTTGGATTCAAACTTTTCCAAGGAAATTAAGCGCTATGTAAAATGCAAACAGCCTAGTGCAGGATTTGAACTCGTATCACCGAGTCCATTTTCTACCACGATAACCAGCACACGATATGCCTCCAATTATATATGGTGCAAAAATGTATCTCGACAATCATTTTAAATTAGTATTTTGGGGGAAAATGAATTGATGAGTAACTATTAACATAAATAATTTACACATGGTTTCAAGTATTTATATAAATTATAAATATTTGCATATGGTTTCAAGTATTTATATCTAATGCAAATAATTTTGTTTATTGAGTTTTACGGCATGTCAATGGCTATTGGTCATTTTATGCCAACATTGTATATTCCGTTATTTGCGTAATCATAGAATGGTAGTTGTGTTTTGAGACTTTTTTTTTATAAAGATTCTACTGATTGATGAGTAGAGAGTTTGGTGGTATTATATTCTTAAAGATTTTCCTTGTAGCGGCAATGTGGAGAAGGAGGATCTGCTGCTTGGGCAACAGCAGTTCCTCCATATCAACCCGTCCAGGCTACGTAGCTCAAACAAAAATTGAACACTATGCCATCGTCTTTAGCAGACGGAAGGATGCCAATCATGGCATGTCTCAGGCGTCTAAACTTAGTCGAGACACGCCAGTGCTAATTTGGAAAAAGAGGGGATAGTCCTTCCATTGAAACTATAAATCTACGCCCGGATCTCGAAACAGGCTTGTACAATGTGGCATGGAAGACCAGCAGCTGTCCATACGACATGTCTTCCCTCTATAGTTTGATGAAGTGGATGCTAGAACAATATCGGACTGCCTTAGAGACTTTTTTTTCAAGAATTCAAGCTTGTTCTCTCTCTCTCTCTCTCTCTCTCTCTCTCTCTCTCTCTCTCTCTCTCTCTCTCTCTCTCTGACTGGTTGCCTTAAAAAAACAAATAAACCAGTTTGAACTACCATTTTATCCTTAGAATAGGAAGGAGGGAAGAAATGAGTTCATGCCTTCTCCAAGAATAGGTATTCACCCATTCCGTTCACCATGGGTAGGATGTGACACAAGGTCACAAGTATGGGACATCCAGCAAGAATCTTGAGGACTGTTATATATATATATATATATATATACTCTCTCTCAAATCTAACCCCTCTCTTTCTTTTTTGTCCCTATTTTCTTCATTACTTTCTATATTTTTATCACATATCCATTATGTCCCACTATACGTCTATACCCTATCTATCTTTCTTTCTTTATCAGCACGTTTATCTATCTATGTATCTATCTACCTATCTCAGTAGATATTTACCAAAACTGTTCGCCACGGAAAGGATGTGACACAATGCCTCAAGTATGGGGCATCCAGCGAGGATTGAACGCGCTATCCAGTAGTAATAGATCTGTGAGATTAGTTTGCTAACCATTATACAAGAATGGGACGCCCTGTCCTCTCCAGGATTATTAGCGTGAACTGTAACGCAAAAAGACTCATCCAGAATTTGAACTCGGTTTGCAGAGACTTTTTCTTTCTACGATAACTTGCGCCTCCCAAGGTCTCGAATAGGATGGTGATTAAAGGCTTGATACAATATGATGATAATAAAATCTCTATATCAGGTGATACTCATGTGGCTGATGAAGACGAAAAAGAATGAGTGTCTGTGCATGTGTGCGTGTGGGGAGGGGGAAGAGATAATGTAAAAGAACAACAATATAAACAAAGGCGGGAGCAGATAACACTGGTCAGATGATTAAGTCTTGGAGTGTGAACGGGAAGGGCGGATGAAAAGAAAAAAGAAAAAAGAAGGCCTTACGGAACTTCTCTTCCCTTGCCCGTTCTGTTTTCTCTAACAACAAATACACTGACGAGGCAACTTTCCACACAATGCACGGTGGTGATCCACTTCCATCCCCAGTCTGCCTGCTCCGATCTCCAATAATGGGGCAGCCGACCAATAAAATTAGGATAATAGAAACACATGAACTGACGTAAATTGAAATTAAATGAGGAAATGTCGAAAAAAGGAGGTTGAAAATAAAAAGAAGATAAATAAATAAATAAATTCAGAAAAAAAAGAAAAAAGAAGAAAAAAAACAATGATGGCAACAGCCTTCCGACAATTGGGAAAAAAATTAATTCGTCCAGAAA
>CM042137.1:88499039-88531539 GCA_023376005.1 Doryteuthis pealeii | reverse complement strand
AGAAAGAAAAGAAAGTTATTTCTCTTAATTTTTTTGGAGATGAGGCTTGATGATTAGTATTATTATTATTGATTATTCGGCATTTCTTGTCGGACTCGGGGACCTTCTTGTAATCGGGAGCCATCACGGAACTTTGAACCCAATCTTTTATTCAATCCACGGGGGTATCCTGTTCTCATTCCGATAACCATAGCTGGTGTACAGGTGTTAAGATGTGTTAATTATTATTCTATGTTACTGTCACCCTTGACCAGGATTGAACCTGCAGCCTAGAGATAACTGTCATTTAGAACTGCCTTAACCCAATGACTTTATCTACTACGCTATGTGTCCACTTGGAAAAGAAAGTTAAGAAAAAGGACGTTTTAGAAAAGAAAAGATAAAGAAAGGAAAAGAAAGTTAAGAAAAAGAAGATAAGAAAAAGAAAATTTAGGAAACAAAATTGAAGAAGAGAGATTTAAAGAAAAGAATTAAGAAAAAAAACTTAAAGTTAAGGAAAAGAAAGTTTAGAAAATGAAATTAAAGAAAAAAACGTTAAACAAAAAAGTTAAGGAAAAGAAAGTTAAAAAGAAAGTTTTAGAAACGAAATTTTAAGAAAAGAAAGTTAAAGAAAAATAAGTTGAAGAATAGAAAGTTTTAGAAAGGAAAGTTTTACAGAGGAAAATTACAGAAAAGAAAGATAAAAAAAGAAAGTTAAAAAAAAGAAAAGAACGTTTAATAAAAGGATGTTTTAGAAAATAAAATTTTAAGAAAAGAATGTTAAAGAAAAGTAAGTTGAGGGAAAGAAAGTTAAAGAAAAAAAAGTTAAAGACAAAAAATTAAAGAAAAAAGAAACTTTTAAGAAGGAAAGAAATTTAAGAAAAGAAAGATAAGGAAAAAAATCAAGAAGAAAGAAAAACAAGGAAAAAGGGAAGAAGAAAGAAAGGTAACAATAAAAAAAAGAACAGAATAACGCAATTTCAAAAATAAAAGTACAAAATAAAAAAAAAACGAAAAGAAAAAAGTGAAGGAAAAGAGCAATGAATTAAATAAACGAGAAAACAAATCTAAAATAAATCAAACGTTTAACACCAACAATTCAACAGATTTTTCAAACAACGACAGTTGGTTCTCATCTGGATTGAATTGTTTTTTTCTTGTTATTTTTAACAATGGAAAATTTTCCCCTCTTTAGTTTTAATGTTTAAAACATTTTTTTTTCTCTCGGGTTGGTTTGTTTGTCTGTTTGCCACATTGTGCTTTGATGTATTTTATGTATTTTTAATTCACCAGACACGTTTTAAAACTTTATATAAATGGATGGATGCATAAATATATAGCATTTATCATATATGCTCAATGTTAAACGTACAGAAAATCAGAATTGCCTTTCAGTTTTAGAGTAAACACACACACACACACACACACATATATATATATAATATATGTGTGTGTGTGTGTGTGTGTGTGTGTGTGTTGTGTGTGTGTGTGTGTGTGTGTGTGTGTAAGATAATTCGAATGACTGATAAGTAAGGGATAATTCTATTTGGGATCATCGAAATCTCACTGTACAGCTATACTGTATGCTCTTGTAGGTGCAAACATATATATTCATACAAGGATTTTTATAAATCTCTAAGAGAGCTCAATGTATAATAATCAATAATTTAATCATATACAGAGCAATACTTAACTTTCAAAGAAAGAAAAACTTATGAAACCGTCATCTTGTTATAATGTATATTTCGACTAGAAACTCAAAATGAGTATAGCCTCTTCAGACAGGGTTAACAAATATATCTATATATTTGATATATTTGTAAAAACCTGTCTGAAGAAGTTAGACTCGTTTTGAGTTTCTGGTCGAAGTAAATAGTATAACAGGATGATGGCTTGTTAAGTTGTTCTTCCTTTGAAAGTTTATATTATATATATATATATATATATATATATATATATATATATATATATATATATATATATATATATATATCTGTGGATGACTTATATGCTCTCAAAATCCGGTAGAGCTCTCTAGGGACGACCTAAAATTAACTTTCGCTGCCAGCAAAAGCAATAATCGTCTGTTGTTTACAAACTGGATCTCTCTGATGATCGTAAAATATATAGAAAAATGTATGTATTTAATAGTTTACACACCGCCCCTTATCGGCAGCTGTCAAATGGCCGAGAGGTTAACGAATCGGGCTGAGAAGAAGTCACCCGGGTTTCACTCCTGGTCAGAGGTAGTTTCTGTGTCTAGCCACACTGAAGAGACGTGAAAAGCTACGATGTATAAGTGGATATTACCTTTAGAAACTTTAACCCCAAAATAATTACCCCCACACACATACAAAGAAAAAAACCTACATTTAATCCCCAAGCGATTACATTCACATTAACTTTTATGTATTTACTAACCCTCCACACTAATACAAATATCTATATAGGTGTTTTTCCATGGTGTGGTGGTTAGCAAACAAGTCTCATAGACATCATGACAGGATGTGACACAAGATCAAGTGTTGAATTCAAGACAAGTTGTCATAACAAGGCTAAAGATTCCATTCTGCCCTACTATTTGTCCATAGTTGAAAAGACAATAGTTGGATGCCTACCTTTATCAAGGGAATTAGCGCTATATAAAATGCAAACAGCCTTGTCCAGGATTTGAACTATTAGCCGTGTCCATTTTCTACGACAATAGCCATAATACTATAAGCGGTTTTCATAAATACGGGCCTTCATTATTTTTATTGACTTATTTTTCTATTTTAACATGGCATCATCGGTAAAAAAAAAAAAATCCGTTGAAATTATTTCTAAATTTAAAAACATTATATAACTAAACTTCCAATCATCGAATCAAATGTTAGAAACGTCGATTCTCAAAAAATTTGACTGCTAACCGTAACGTTCATTAAAATATAAGCAATGTTAAAACACTTTCTGATGATGGCCTATGACCGAAAATAATCGGGATGAATAGAAAATAATTACAAGTTATTCACCAAAATTAATTTGTCGAAAATATGAATATCCATAATGTTCCCAGAGTTGGTGGTGATGAAGGGGACACATTTTCAATTTGAATTCTATTTATGACATTTAATTCGTTTTATTTTAATAAAATAAGATTTTCTGATTTAAATATTAAAAACGGTATATTTACTAACCAATTTATTGGACAAATGTAAAAACATGGATTTTTGTGAATTTTAGGAGACGATCTTTGATGCTATTTCCTCAAACAATGGTACATGTAAAAGTAAAAGTAAAGTCGACGGGACGGCCTAAAGTCGGTATCAGCAAGTCAGCGAGGGAGTCTATCCCCTTTTCACTAGCGCTAGACCAAGGAGATTGTTTTAGCATCTGAGGTGGAGCGCCACACCTACCATCAGCTCCTTACTTTACCGCACAGATCCCTGTGCTACTCATGCGCTGAGTTGGCGAGGGCCGGTATCGAACTAGGAACCTTGTGGTTTCTAGCCGAACGCTCTAGCGACTGAGCTAACCCGGTCCCTTCATATGGTAAAAGTAAATGATCTAATTTTTGGTATCAGTATTCAGTATACTAACACACAACATTCGCATAGATTTGATATTTTAAAAAGTGAAAAATCGACCTAGGCAACACACACACACACACACACACATTCGTGTGTTTTAAACAAAATGCGGCCATTTCCACCTTACACGTACATGGGTAGTAATATCTCATTCACAGAAAGCGATGTTAATTCACGCAAAGGGAAGGCATGGACTGCTATAGACAGACTATGCATCATGTGGAAATCTGATCTCACTGACAGGTTAAAGCGGCAATTCTTCCAAGCCGTAGTTGTATGCTACTGTATGGCCGCAACACTTGGACCCTAACAAAGCGCCTTGAGAATAAGATAGTTGGGAGCTGCACAAGAACGCTGCGTGCTGTCATAAACCGTGGAAATAATATCCGATACGAAAGCAGCTTTACGAACAATTACCCCTATCACAGAAACCAACAGAGTAAGACAAACAAGACTTGCTGGACACGACTGGAGAATCAACGACGAACTCTCCTGTGGAAACCTGCTCACGTACACGCCAGTGTGAGCCTTTCAGCAAGCACCTACATAGATTACTCTGGACACTGCACAGAGGACCTGTCGGGAGCGATGACCGATAAGGACGGTTGGTGAGAGTGTCATGAATATCCGTATTGCCAGCATGACTTGATAATATATATATATATATATATATATATATATATATATATATATATATATACAGGGTGTTCGGGAGAAATTTGACAGTTTCTTATGGGAAAAGGAAAAGTGCTTGGTAATTACAAAATTTAATGGATTGAAAAGAAATTCAACAGACACCGACATTACACTACTGTCAACAAGTTTCACTAAAAATAACCGACATTAGCGTCGATCACAGCCTCAATCCTGCTCCGGAACCTGGAGCAAGCTGATGTTACAGTTTCCCTGGGAAGGGTCTCAAAAACTACCTTAATTCTGTCGATTAACTTGGCTTTTGTAGTACTGGTTCGGCGATTGGAGTCTTTCTCAACAGAGCCACACACATAATAATCCATGGGGTTAAAATCTGGAGAGTTCGAAGTCCAAACATTGAGACTAGTGTAGTCGTAAATATTTGCTGACAACCATTTTTGACTTTTCCCAGAGATGTGGCAGGGGGCCGAATCCTACTGCCATACATATGGCTTACCATTGGCTACCCTTGTTGTCCAGGGCTTGACAACAATGTTTAGCAACTCCACATAGGAATCTGAATTCAACCCGATACCCTTTCTGCAGCTTTTCGAGGAATTCTGCGGTACGAACACAATCAGATCGTCTGTTATGTTGCTTTCTTCTAGCCACAGCCTTGTAGTCTCCATTGCAATTCTCCAGCTAATGCCTGATTGTTTTTACAGTGTTCAGGGAGCATTGGGCAGCAACCATAATCTCCTTATTTTGATGGCCAATGCAGATCATCATGATACAAGTTATTCTCTTCCATGATTCAGGTGGGTCATCATGTATATGAATGAAGAAGGGTTTAAGCTTTTAAATGATGCGTATTGTGCGTCAATACCTCTTTGCTTTGTATTGCGAACTAAAATTTGAGGCACGAGCGAACTTTAGATATCCTTATGTTAATAAATTCTCTAAAATCAATTTTATTGCTCCTACAAACAATTTTATTTATAAAAAAATATTCAACATATTACTGCACATAATTCATTACATGATATTTGATTGTCTTTATTAAATACACTGCTACTTTTCTTATAAAAAAAACTAAAAGAAAACATTAAGATGTTTTTTGAGGTGGGGTAGGGGTGGACGCTAAAAAGGATTAATCACATTTCAGTTTATTTCAATGTCGTAAATTGATTTGATATACGAGGAAATTGACTTGTGAGTGGAATGAATTGAACTAGTAATTTAAGGAACCACTATATATATATATATATATATATATATATATATATATATATATATATATATATATAGTGTGTTAAGGTGTATATAGAAATAACCTGCTCAAGTTTCTCCATAAAGAACCTTCAGGGTTAATTGCAATGAATAAATCAAAATATTAATTAATTACAGGCAATTGCGGAAGTGAATAATGATGTTATGACCACTGAAAACAGTTTCGCAGTGAAATAGAATGATATGTAGTTGGCTGCGTCAGTCAAAAGTTAAATGTCAAACACGATGTTGTTGAATGCTGAATGTGATTGTTGTTAAATGCTGAACGTGATTGTTGACATGGAAAAATATTATTTCTATTTAAACCTTAATATTAAATCCGTTCTAATAACGGATTGAGTACTTTATATTCGTTATAACACAGACTTGTTGGGTTAATATTTGTATCAACCGTCGATATTGCGATTAACTCAATATTCTATTCCCCGGTAAATCATCTTCTTTATCATATATATATATATATATATATATATATATATATATATATATATATGATAAAGTGTTGATCGGTTATATATATATATATATATATATATATATAATATATAAACAAGGGTGCGGCGCAAATACTTCCCACATTTTTAACTGTCGCTTGTGTGGTATGTGGCAATGAATTGTACAGGGAAAGAAAGACTAAGATGCTTACTGAGAAATTTGAATCAAACAATTTTCTAGTATCTTTGATTACGGTCACAACATTCTTACAGCACCGATAGTGGTGTATCTACGGAACACAGCGACTATGACAATCACTGGAATTGAGTTTTTTTGTAAATATTTTCACCATAAGATCAGCTCATGGTCTTCTCACACAATGCACTGAAATAAAGTCACTTAATTCTTCAAAGAATTCTAGACTACCTCCCCTAGTTTACGTAGATAAATGACCCTACTCTCCAGTACCTCTCAGTAGCGCCCCCTTTATGTGGTGCGCGGGGCACGTGCCCAACCGTAGATACGTCACTGAACACCGGTTCCCACAGAAGTTAAATAACAAAAAAACCCGCCCGGTACTTAGTGGGTATCATAAGCAATCTAAGGCCTATGTAAAAAAAAAAAACACAAAAAAAAAAATAGAACAAAGCTAAGTAAAATGTAAGAACAAACATCTTTTTTAAACGAATAGGTACACCCACCCGAAACGTTTGTTGTTCCATCTGAAAATGAAGTCAACTCTCACCAGACTAAAGACATTATCCAATTCTGGGTTACTGTGTCTCTCAAACAAAAGAAAGTGCTATCATTTTTTAATAAATGGAGAATAAGAATGATATTAGCCTTCTTTTTTTGAAAAACATGTTTTTAAGGCACACTTATTTATAACTGGCTTTATTGTTGACTTGTAAAAGGACGAGTGTAATGAAATGTCGATTTTACTTCATGCCCCGCAAAACCAGCACCAGCGGATGTTGACCTGTCTCTGCCCCAACACACGTATCCACAGCGGCGATGACTGTGTCGTTATCCGGAAAATGTTCTCCACTTATTCAATCTTCCATCTATCGAGGTGTAATGGTTAACAAGCTAGTCTCACATATGTTCTCCACTTATTCATCTATCGTAGTTGTAAAAACACAAAAACTTATTCATGCTTTAATGCTACATTATAATAAGATATGTATTTACATATCTTATTATAATGTAGATTGTACGTGTCTTTCTGTAACCGAAACTATGTCACTACCGATGTCACAACACCCTTTGTTATTTACGCTATATTCTTAATAGTTATTAATAATCATTATTTAATCCTAATTAGCTTCTAATTTATTAACGATATCTCTATTAAGGTTTAGCTGAGTTAGTGTTGCCTCAAAACAGACCATGTTATTGATGCATTTAAAATCCTGTAATGTGTGTTATATATCACTAAAAAATAAATGTTTGTATAGTATATGGTGTGGATAATTAGCATACTGGTTTGAACAAAACACGGGTTCAATAAATAATTACTTGGTGCTGTTGATTTCTTGTATTTCTCTTTTATTCTCAAACGTATTAAAAGCAATTCTATGTATAATCTTATAAAGAAATCAATTGAAATAAATGTAATTGTGTTATATGTGTTCTTATTTAGTTTCGTTAGTCTTTATAATTTAATATGATATTTTATTACATTAAAGCTTGAATATTTGCACACGGAGGGTGCATATTTTCCCTTTTTATAAATAGAACATTAAAATCAAGAGCAACTCTGTTTTTACTTTATATAAATATAATTGTTGAGAAAAATGATGAAAATCAAATTAATTTTATCTATGAGTTGGATCTTTTACACTTCATTCCCTTGCAAAGATAGACATGATTCATTCAATTAAAAATAGATAAATAAATAAATAGATAGATATTATCTACTTTTTGGTTGTTTACTTTTATCTCCCTCTCCCACTAGCTCAGTCGGAAGAGCGTTCGGCTAGGAACCACAAGGCTCCTGGTTCGATACCGACCCTCGCCAACTCAGCGTATGAGTAGCACAGGTATCTGTGCGGTAAAGAGAGGAGCTGATGCTATGTGATGCGCTCCACCTCAGACGCTAAAACAATGTCCTTGTCTAACCCTAGTGAAAAGGGGATAGACCCCTTCGTTCTATGGTTGATACAGACATTAGGCCGCCCCGACGACTTTACTTTTTACTTTTATCTTATTTCTTACAAGATCTAATCTATAATTCTGGTTGTGTTTCATCCATTCATTCACACCAAAATTTTCAACCACCCTGTCGGCTGGGGCGATAGAATACACCGACTGCACCTCTGCAGAAGATTAAGACTCCCCCCAATGTGGCTATTGTTGGACGTGGGTGGGAACCAGTGATAGTTAAGGATGGAACCCAGGTGTCTGAGCAGTCCATGAGATGCAACATTCCACTTTGGCCCTTACTTGGGCTAAACGGGCGGTCGGCTGGTCACGTCAAGCCCTAGCACCTATATGATTGCCCCAACCCAATTGCCCTCATGGAAAGCCTAACCATTTTTATCATAGTGGTGTTAGAAGGCGGTGGCTGAGGGTCTTCATGTCCTATGAATGACGTTAAACTATCTGATGGTGAGGTTCTAGTTCTGGAGGTCTGGGGAATGTGGAGCACCCCTTCATCACCATTTCTCCCAGATCCCCTCTGACCCGGAGTGGTAGTAACTGTTAGAGTTCCATCCTATATAGGTTTGCTAAAAGCAACAGTTCCAATGTTACTTTACTAGTTGAAATGTTTTTACATAAGTTTTTTTTTTTGGTGGTGGGGGGGTAAACTTATTTCCTACTTTAAACCACCCACAGCGGCTCTACCACCACTGCGATCCTACCGTAAGCAAAGTACAAAAACTGATGGTTAGTTCCTTATTACCGAGTAGAAGGACTCAGATTACAATAATAATGGGACCTTATTTGAATAGAATGAGTTATAAGGTGAATAAATAGTTAACTTTGAAATGTCCCATCATACAGGTAAAATCAGGCTGAAATGTCCCATCATACAGGTAAAAATACCAAGAAAATTTGGTAGGCAAAGAGTTAATAAGCGCAAATACATAGCAAAAAGGTTTGGCGTTGGACGTCCATTCCTGAAAGAGTAAAATTATCAAAAACATAAAGATTCTTTCCTAGAGATACATATCTTACAATAATAGAGAAATTGGCTGCGGGGAACAAAACAAACATCCCCGAACACCAACCCAACCTCCCCAAAAAACATTAGATTGAGTGTGAGGGTAGAATAATATCTCACTTGATATTTTTCCACCCCCTAAATCAATAGATATATGCTTCTAGATAAATACTGCTTTTTCAGATAAAACACCGTTTAATTCCGACGGAATTGTCCTATGCTAACTATAGATTTTTGGGATCAAGTATCCAATAGGCACCCCAGTTGGGAGCTGCTTTGAAAAGAACACCTTTGCTTTTCATCGTCCACTTCCGGTTGTGGTACGAGAGGCGCATGGAAAATAAACTTTATAAATTGTGTGATACCATTTCCGAACAACATCCTTTTATTTAAATAAACATAAAAAAATATCTTGTAAATAAAAACTATTTTCATTTAAATAAACATATCTGCATTTCTCTTCTGATTAAATAAAAACTATTTTAATATAAAAACGTGTCTTTCGTTTAAAGTTTTATAATTTTAAAAAATTCCTATTGAATAAACAACTACAACATGAAATAACTAATTTTTTTAAAATTAAAATCGAAAACTATCTTTAAAAACGTGCCTTTGAATTGTAAATATACATGAACAAACTTTTTTAAAAACTTACAGTGAAATTCTAATGCAAAAAAAAATCGTCTGTTAATTGTGAACAAATAACCGGGACTTTACGGGACTTTAAGGCGTTCTTTTCAAAACAGCTCCCAGCTGGGGTGCCTATTGGATACTTGGTCCGATTTTTGTATAACAGTTTGCGGAGGATCCTCGGAGCACTGAAGTTCTGATAAGCTCCAATAAAATAATTGGCTACTAAAGGACTCTACTCTGCTTTCTCAGTTTTTAAACGAGAAAGAATGAAGAAAAAAAAACGATTTACATTAGTTTTATGAGTAAATCTATTTGTTTACATTATTTAATGAGGGGACGAAGAAGAAGAGATGTCATAAGTGTCCTTCTTTCGGGTTGTTTGCTGTTTGATTGGGTATTAAACTGACGGTTGACTGGGGCGTACATTTTTACCATGGTCTACCGGACAGATGTTAGTGTAATATGAAATGAAATCCAATGAATATATTTTAATTTCTGGACTAGGATTAATACATTTAATAAAAATGAAACTCTAAGGAAAACATAACTTAATGCGTTAATTCATTTATAAGTTGTTTTTTTTTTGTTTTTGTTTTTGTTGTTGTTTTTTTTTTGTTTTTTTTTTATGTTGTTGTTTTTTTTTTTTTTTTTCTTCTTCTTTTTAATTAAAGGACAGTATTGTCAAAGACTGAAAAGAAAAAAGAAAAAGATCACCTAAGATTCCTCGGTAGCACAATACCATGATCCTCAAAACAGAATATGTAACTACTAGTAGGATATACCACAGATTCATATTTTAATTATTGCAATGTTTGATATGTTTACTCAAGAGCAATTGCTAAATAGTTCGATATGTAAAAAGTATAAGAATATTGGTTTAATTCTCTCTCACTTTTTTTCTTTCTTTCCTTCTTTTCATCTTTTTATTTTTTTCGTTTGAAACAGACTAGCGTATTCGCTTCCACGCACTCAACCCTTCTCTCTATCTTTCCCATATTCTCTTTTTTTCTTTCTTATTATATTTTTTCTGTATAGCATGTCCTTTTCCTCCCCTTTCTTTATGATAAAAACAGGATGGTCCATTATTTAGCTGAGGTGACGACACTCATAACAAATAAGAATTCGGCGATGATCAGGATTTACATTTTTGCATTTCATTTTGGACGATTTGGACGATCTTATTTTTAACTAGAGGATGCTGCAGGGTGATAACGGACAGAATATTTAGGAACACACGTATCAATATATAGAAAATATATATATTAATCTTTTAGTTTCGGTAGAATTAGATACTCACAATTTGGTTTGGTTACTTTGCGTTTTTCCCGAGGGTATTAGTCCGAAAGTGAACATAATAGCGTGACTGGATTTCGAACTCACTACGATATTGCAGTCCAGCACGTTAGACACTACGACATGGGACTCCCTCCACACATAATATATGTGTATTGAATATTATATAGTTTGTATGTTTTTATATTATTTATTGCAAAGGCTTTAGGATTTATATGTAATAACATTGCGAGTCATAATTTTTTTTTTTTCTAAGATAGCTCATATTTATTGTTGTTATCGTTTCTGCTAGTGTATTGAATTTTTATTTACCAAAAGACACATTACTTCACGAAACCTTTTTTTATTCATATAAAGCCTTAGGGTCCCGCAGAAACCACTTTGGAAAACACTGATTTATATATTTATCAACCTCTCTCCACACGAGCAGGATGTGAAACAAGGTCAATTTCTTAAGCGGAGTTTAACAGGATTAAATTCAGAGCTTTCCTTCTGCTAGTCTGGTTTCTATAACGAGGTTAAAGAGCTCATTCTAAACTACTATTTCCCCATAGCTGGAGGGAGAGTTGTTGGATACATACCTCTGCCAAGTGTATTAGCGCAATGTGAAATGTAAATAGCCTCGTCCAGTATTTGAACTCATGCCCGTTTCTTATGATGGTAACCATTACAGCCCGTGCCTTTGGTATTTATATGTAGTAAAATTGCAAATCTTTCTTTTTTGCTTAACTCTTTGCCTATCAAATTTCCTCCACGGCTGTACCAAATTTCATGTTTCCTTTCAACTGTAAAATGGGATATTTCAATATTCACTATCTAATAACCTCAGAAACCATTCTAATCAAATATAGTCGTATTATTATTGTAATCCAAGTCCTTTTGCTTAATTATAATGAACTAACCATCAGTGGCATACGGTTGGTTCGCAGTGGTGGGAGAGCCGCCGTGAGCGGTTTAAAGTAGGCAATCTCCTGTTGATCGTTTTTCCGTTCCGAGAAATTTCCACAGATCCTGCTAGTATATTGACTTTTTTGTTAAGACATCTTAATTCTTCCTTTATATAAAAACCTGCCCACCCCCCACCTTGGGAAACACTGATATACCTTTTCCAATGGTATTAGCGCTATGTGAAATGTAGACAACTTCGTCTAGGATTTGAACCCGGATCGACGAGTCCATTTCCTACGACTCTAGTCATTACACTACACACCTCGACCCTGAAACACTGATATAAGCTTTTCTATGTCTGTCTGATTGGGGATATGTGTCAATTTTTTTTTCATAAGTAATATGGAGCACACTTCCCCAGTTTAATCTCAAACACTTAAAATTTTAGTAAAGAATGGTCATATGAAAACTGAACTGCCTGGATTCACAATAGCAGAAATACGACCATATTTTTCAATTACATCACATACAAAAAATACAGATATTTAAAAAGAAAACTACTATACATTCATAAATATAATTAATGTAAATAGTTAACACATTTGTATGCAACTTGAATGCGCCTGTATAAGAGAGAATTTCAGCGAACAGAACTCAAGTTCCATATTTCTTTGTTTTGTTTTTATTTATTTATTGTTTTTTTCAAACTTTACTTTTCTCTCAAATAAATCTTTTTTTTTTTTTTTCATCCTTTGATAAACTTTTTCCCTTCTATCTGACTAACCATCCTGCACCCTCACCACATACTTCTTACATACGATTTTCTTTCTTCTTCTTCTTCTCTTATTCAAATGTTCTTTTCACAGGCCTTTTACACACTTTTTCCTACGAACTTTGATATTATCTAATAGTTTTCCTCATCCTTTTTTGAAGAGTTCTACCGTTAGATGCAGTGGCCTATAACTTTTGTTTCCTGTGATGACGCCTATTCTAGTTTCGTTCTTTTCAGTTTTTAACCGGTCTTCTTTGCAATTTTCTTTCAGGTACCTTTTTCTTTCTTCCATTTCGACACTATTTTAAAGATATGTCTTCTCCTGCATTTCAGTATTTGTTATCTCCCTTTTTTCTTATATATCTTTTACATTCATTACAAAAAATAGATTTATAAAAAGAAAGATAACTAATTCCTTATAAATCCACCCTCAAGAAAAATAATTCGGAATGTAAAGATTTAAACGTTTCCTATAAATAATATATAATCATGTGAGTGGGGCGTCCCATCGTGGTGTAATGGTTTGCAAGATTGTCTCGCAGATTCATTACTACTAGATTGCGAGTTTGATTCTCGCTCGATGCTCCATACTTACGACCCGATGTTTTACAGGTGTATTTCAAAGTTTACTTTCTATTCATATCATAACTCGCTCTATTCAAATAAAGTTCTATTATTATTTTAAGCTCAGTCATAACGAACTCACAATAATTGTTTTGTAATTTGCTTGGGTATGGTATGCCCAGTGGTATGAGAGCCGTTGTGAGTGGCTTAAAGTAGGAAAAGACTTGATATTAGTTCTAATCTGGCCATGATTAGTTGACCTGTTTGTACCACAAAATCCCAGTCAATTTTCTGAATCTCATTTTTAGTACAAATTCTGCGTTTTGCTCAAGTGATTTGTTAGTATGGTTAAATTTCAGACTCTTGCACAATTCCCAGTAGATCGCCTTTCCCCACCCAGTCGTTCTTGTTCTTGTATTCCTTGTATTGTGGTCCAAGTATTTGCATATCTTTCCGTTTTCTTCGATTTTCACTGTCATCCACCAGATGACAAGTGCTATTTTTCTTTTTTAATTAGCGCTATGTCTGGCCTTCTGACCAGGATCGAATAATCAAATTGTATCTCAAAATCCCAGAGATTCTGGTTTATTCTTAAACCATTTGTTAGTATGGTTAAATTTCAGACTCTTGCACAATTCCCAGTAGATCGCCTTTTCCCACCCATTCGTAACTGTTCTTATATTTCTTTTGTGTCAGTTTGGTTCATTCTTATATGATTAACTGTTTCATTTTTTATCACTTCATTGTATACACTTGCTATACTCCTACGTATTATCAATTTTTGATTTGGATATTATTAATCCTTCTAATCAAATCAGCAAGTATCCCAAGCAACGCAGAGGCAGTACATAGGACTCACAGACATTGCAAGTGCTGAGGCGTTCCGGGGTTTTGCAGGTGCCATATATCTAAGGAAACCCAGAAAAATCTTCATTTTTTAAAAATTTTGATAATAAAGGAACATGTTCGAAAATATTACATCAGTAATGGTCAGTTAGCCCGGGGAATAATAATAATTTTTGGGTTGTTTAGAAGAATGAATTAATACTGCAAATTTATGAGGTAAAACTAGAGATGTTTAAAAGGTACAGAATATACTGCAAAGTTACACCTCATTGCCAGGTGTTAACATTCTGTAGAGGAGAAGAGTTTAAAAGGACTTTTTCTTTTTTTTTTTTTTAAATCGAAGATAAAAAGGGAGGGTTAAATTGAGATGTTTAGAGCTTAGATAGAGGGGGGGGGGGGTAATAAACCAAAAAAAAGTAAATGTTTCGCTGGATTGATTTGAAATTAATGGGATTATAATTTTCCTTAGATTTATTTATACGGAGGTAGGATTAAAAATTATCGAAACTAAAACATTAAGTTTGTAATTTAGAATTTAATAGAAGATGCGCATACAAATGAGCAACTTAATATAAAGTAATGATGTCTAGACGTTTTTTGGCTGTCAAGACAACGTAGAGTCAGAGCTAATTTTTAACTCTTTACCTACCAAATTTCCCCCACGGCTATACCAAATTTTCTTGGTATTTTTTTTTTACCTGTATGATGGATAATTCAAAGTTAATTCTCTATTCAAATAAAGTCCCATCATTATTGTAATCTGAGTCCTCCTGCTCATTAAAATGAATTAACCATCAGCGGATTACGGTAGGATCACAGTGGTGGGAGACCCGCGGTGAGCAGCTTAAAATAGGCAAAGAGTTAACTCTAGAAGGCTGTGGTTGGGGGTCTTCATGTTCTGGGAATGACCTTAAACTTTATCGGATTATCACCATTGCTCCCAGGTCCACTTTGACCCGGAGTGGTAGTATCTGTTATTATTTATTTCAAAAGTTTGTCGGCATTAAATGACCCACTGAGGTTGATGTGCCGTAAACAAAACAAACCAAACCAAACACAATTTTTCCTTTTTTGACATACAGGTCCGGTACCTAAATTTTGCTCCCCTGTCTATATATGTGTTTTTTTTTAGTATTTGTTGTGTCATTTATGTAAAGACATTCAATGTTGGTTGGTTGGTTGATTTTAACGGCATATCAACCCGTCTGGGGTTATGTCATGCCTAACGGTTAGGAAGTAATATATGTTGTATATTTATATTTATACTTTTTTAGTAATTGGTTTTAATGTGTTAGCACCATTGGGGATCATGTTGTATGGTATTGATTAAGTTCATGTCTATATTCTATGGTATAATTTAATTTCCCTCAAAAAGGAAAGAATGTCCTCCATGTTGACATCTTCAAATATATCTTTCATATTTTTTGCATTAAAATAACGGTTGCTGGTGTGAGCAAAAAACCTGCATTCCATGAATAAGTGTTTAACAGTCAAGTGTTTGACATGTTTCACCCTGTTGTTGTTGTTTGAAAGACATTCGAGTAAGTTTTGATGTTTTTGCTGGATAAATTTTACCTGTGACATCCGGGGTTACATCGCTCGTATGTTAAATATTAATTCACTATCGGTACAATGTTACCTCTATGTGCAGTTAAATTGGTCCGGGTTTTAACATGCATGTTGATTTCATACATTTGTTTATTTCATCCCCACCTCCCACCGGATGAACAAAACACATCTGGTAGCCATAAATTATTTGATATGAAGTGTTAAGGGGAAAAAGAAGGAAAAAGATGCATTTTGTTAAAATCGTTTCTTCTTTTTTGTTGATGCTGTTCATGTTATATATACATGTGTGTGTGTATGTATGTATGTATGTATACGTATATATGCATGTATATTATTGTATTTATGAATATGTATATATGTGTGTATTCATATTTATATATATATATATGTATACACATATATATATATATATGTATATATATATATATATATATATATATATATATATATATATATATATATATATATTTCTCTGTTCGTATTTTTGTACGCAGATTTTTAACCACACACAGATGAAAAGGAGCAAACATTATTCCATGATATGTTCAACGACACTTGGTGAGAAAGGAGATGGGAACGATTTTTATGGGGCCGTGACGTCACGGAAGCTTTAGATTTTGGGGGCATATTTCGAAGGAAAAGGATTTATTATCATTTTTTTTTAAATGTCTCGTTGAATTTCAAAAGAAGAAAAAAAAAAATAAATAGAAACAAGGAATTGAATAGGACTAGAAATAAATGTCTTGTGTCGAGGAGATAATGTGCAGAAAAAAGATAGAAAAATAAAAAGAGAGAGAGAGAGAGAAATTATGATAAAGAAACAGCGAGAAAGAAACAGAGAAATACAAATAGAAAGAAAGAAAGAGATTGTGACAAAGAAAGAGAAAGAGAGAAATACAAATAAAGGAAACGAAATTGTGTCACATCCTGTCCGTGGTGAACAGTTTTGGTAAATATCTACTGAGATAGGTAGATACATATAGATTAACATGCTGATAAAGAAAGAAAGAAAGATAGGGTATAGATGTATAGTGGGACATAATGGATATGTGATAAAAATCTAGAAAGTAATGAAGAAAATAGGGACAAAAAAGAAAGAGGGGTTAGATTTGAGAGAGAGAGGGAAATAAAGAGAACGAGAGAGAGAGAGAGAGAGAGAAATACAGATAACGTAAAATAAAGAAAAATAAATAAAGAGAACGAAAGAGAGAGAGAAAAATACTAATAACGAAAAAGAAATACAAAGAAAGAAATAAAATGAAAGAGAGAGAGATAAAGAGAACAAAAGTGCTAAAGAGAAATTGGAGAGAGGGACAAAGAAAAAGGGAAAAAGAAAAAGGTAGAAAGAAAATAAAGACACTGAAAAATAATGAAAAAGTGAGAAAAAAGAAAATAATGAAAAAGAAATAGGCAAAGAGAAAGACAGGGACTAAGAAGCAAAGGGGAAAAAAGAAAGAAAGAAACGGAGAAACAAAAGAGAGAAAGGCGAAGAAAGAAATCAAAGACAAAAAATAGGTAGAAAAGGGGAAACAAATAAGATAGAGAAAAATGGAGAGAAAAAGAAATGGAGAAAAAGAAAGGGGGAAAGCAAAAAGGAGAAGGAAAATGATAGAGAGAAAAGGAGAGAGAGAGGGAGGGGGAGAGAGAAAGTTAAGGAAAATGAGAAGGAAAAGAGATAAAATGAAAAGGGGAGAGAAACAGTAAGTAATGTAGAGAGAGAGAAAAAAAAACACGAAAATATGCAAATCTTATTATAATGGAGATTGTGTGCTTTTCTGTCTGTAACCGAAACTATATTACTACTCAAGTCATAATTCCCTTACTTATTTACGTCACATTCTCCATGATTTTATTTTATTCAAACCTCAATTATAAATAAAATTGTTCTACATTATTCATACTGTTGACTACATACTAATACTATGCAATTGTATTTATATATACAACAAAATAGCAGTTTACAGTGTGAACAGAAAGGCTAATCTGTATATTGATATCAAAAATTCTATTTTAATAAATATGTGCTTAGTATTATTGATTATTTGTTTTATCTTAATGAATAAGAGCAAATATCTCGGGGGAAAATCTTAAAAGAAATCCATTAACAAGAAGAAATAACTGTCATTTTATTCTTTACTTTCTATTTTAACTAAATAGTTAATTTAGGAAAATTTAGCGATAAAAGACGGAGTAATGGGAGAGTAAGTTTCACTTGTTCTATTTTTCGATTATACCTTTCTCTGTGTCAAATCTTTTTATCTGCATTCTTATTTAGCCTATCTAATTTAATATAATATTGTATTACATTAAAACTTAAATACTTGCACCCGGAGGGTGTATATTTGCTAGTTCTATCAATGAAAATAGCATAGAAAGAAAGGAAAAAGAGAGCGATAGAATGAAAAGTAAAAGGAGGGAGATAATAAAATGAAGAGACAAAGAAAAAGTAAAGGGGAGAGAGAGGGGGGAGAGGGAAAAAGAAACTGAAAAAGAAGTATATGCAACGGGAGATAATAAAAAGAAGAGAGAAAGAAAAGGTAAAGAAGAGAGAGAGGGGAGGAGAGAAAAAGAAACTGAAAAAGAAGTATATGCAAATTCTATCAATGAACATAGCATAGAAAGAAAGGAAAATAGTGAGATGATAAAAAAAAAACAAGAAAAAGAATAAAAAGAAGAGAGAAATAAATACTAAGAAACAAGAAACAAAAAAATCTATGAAGAAAATTGGAAGGAAGTTCCGAACCCCCAAAAACATTTGTTCCGCTCTTTTGAATTCAGACGTCGGTCCAAAGTCAAGACAAAAATTGTCCATTCTAAAAATTAAGTAAGAGTTCATTTTTCTTTGAAATTTAGTTTTCATTCTACATCAAACATTTTGAATATGTTACGCTTAGCTACTTATAAATATTCTTCCATGTGGAAAGACCATGTGTTCCACTTGCCTCAGCCGTGCAGCAAATTTGATTCTGATGTTTAATCTATTGGCTGGGTTGTCTGTCGGTCTGTTGAAACAAAATGGCAGATAAAAAAATCCCGTCATGCTTCTGGCTTTTTACTTCCTGTTGTTCCCATAAATTTGAGTGTCAGTGTTTCAAACATTGACACTCGAATTTTACTGCAATTCTTAAATCCATTTTTTCTTATTCATATTATTACATTATTCAAACGTTGGAACATTCTAAGGGTTCTTATTTCAATGAATACGTTTTATTGTAAACTGCGTTGAAATTGATGGTTAAAAAACACAATTATTTTTGCACCAAGCTAATAATTTCCTCTTTCTTTCTAATTGAAACACCCTAGAATCCATATGATTGCCTCAACGCTATTTCCCTTATAGCAAGCCCCAACCCTTTTTATCATATATGTGCTACAAGGCAGTGGCTGAGGGTCCTGGAAATTACGTTTAACTCTATCTGATGGTAAGTTTCCAGTTCTGGAGAATGTGGAGCACCACTTCATCACTATTGCTCCCTGGTCCATTCTGACCCGTAGTGGTAGTACCTGTTAGAGTCTCATTTATGGGTTAAATAGAAAAATGTGTTTATAAAAAGAAATTGAGTACCCATAAAGAAAGAATTTATTTCAAAACCTTGTCGGCATTAAATGACCCACCGAGGTTGATATGCCGTAAAACAAACCAAACCAATTAAAACAACTATATTTATTTCTAGTCCTTCTGATAATGGAGATTAAGTCTCTATTTGTCTGTAACAGAAACTACGTCACTGCTTGCGTCACATTATCCAAAATCATCATAACATAGAATAAATACACTCAAAGTTTGAGCGGACATCCTTAGACGATCCTCGTTGTTTTGTTTTTTAAATAAGTTTTATTAAATACATACCCGGTATTATATATTTATGTATAGTTTTATATATTTAAAGTTATTAGAACTAAGTTTCCATTTCAAATTGTTTTATATTTCTACTCCTTTAATAATGATGATTTTACTTACTTATGGTAAAATCTTTCTGACATTGGATTTTTAACTCACACCACCCCCAGGCAATATCTTTCAAAAATTAATTTTTACATCGCCCGGAGGATGTTCTTTTTTGCTAGTTATTCTTAATTATCTTTAAATTTTTTCTCTCATTTCTTTTCTTCTATTTTTATATTCACACTTCTAGACTATCTTTTACCACGCCATGCAACTCTACTGATCAGATTATCTTTGCTTGCACCTAAACTGTTTGTCTCTCGAAACATACAAAATGGTAGACAAAAAAAAAATCAAATAGAAGACAATAAATCAAATAGAAAAGAAATGTCGACTATTTGATGGAAATGTTCGAGTATTTTAAGTCTATTATTTTGATAAAAATATATTTAGGTCAACGCACAGAGAATTTTATTAATTCCACAGTTTGGAACACAATAGGAACCCTTCTTCCCTAAAACTGTGCAAGGCTTGGAATTAATTTTATTAATACAGGATATTTAAAAATTGATATTATTTGAGATGTACAGGGTGTTTCAGAAAAAAATCATATCATTTTGCAATCTAATTTTAACAAATTCTCATTTTAATGATCTCAAATTTTAACAGAATGTGTAGAAATAACTCAAAATTCTACATTTGATGTTTAACCCCCCCCCACCAGTTCTATAACTGAGGAAAAAAAACAACACTAAACAGAATTGTTTCGACACGTGCTGTTAAAATCTGAGTTCATTTAAATGAGAATTGTTCAAGTTATTAGATTACGATATGATATAATTTTCTTCTGAAACCCCTTGTATATAGAAATTATTTAAAGTGATTCATTATTTAAAGGATTTTTTTAACAATACTTGTAAAATCAGAGGCAGGATCTTGAATAATCTAATTTCAACCAAAAACAAAGTTCCACTTTTTGTCGTCTAAAACATATTCTCATTTGTACCTCATAGGGTATAGACCATATGTTAGAAACACACAAGATAGTAGACAAAAATCAAATCTCATTATAATGGAGATTCGATGTTTATCTGTCTGTGACCGAAACTACGTTACTGCTTACATTACGATACCGCCAAGTATTCCGTAGTCTGTCAATGAGTATTTAATTTATAGTCAAAATCATTAATATACAATTTTATCTATTAACGTTGTCTTTATGAAAATCTGAGTAGGATTTGCTTTCAAACAGCCCATGTGATTAATACATTTAAAATACTACAATGTGTCTAATAAATTACTAAGAAATAAAGGTTTGCATAATTATGGTGTGGTTAATTTGCATACGTGTTTAACAAAACTGGGTTTAATGAATAATTTCCTAGTGTTATTGATCCCTAATATTACTGTTTTATTCTACAGCGTATTTAAATTAATCTTACGGATGATTTTATATAGAAACCAATTAAGATATATCTAAAATAAGAAACTTTATATATGCATTCTTATCTAATTTCGTTAGTCTTTCTAATGTAAAATACAGTGTGTTTATAAATTCTGCACTTTAGAGAACTTATTACTTTAAAGAGTATATGGACTTTGTAGGCATCCTTTATTTCATTATATTAAGACTTAAATACTTAGACCCGGAGAGTGTATATTCTTGCTAGTAGACAATAAATTAAATGTCGACTTTTTGTTGTAAATGAATATTCCTTGGAGGTGTATTTGTTTAGTGCTCTTGTTTTATTTTTTTATTTTTTGTATATGAAAATATTTTTAAAAGCATTTTTAAAAGGTTCTTTGGGATTTTTTTATTTAATAGTATATCAACCTTTGTGGGTTATCTAAAACCATCCTTGCAGAAGACCAGTAGTAATACTATTAAATCCATACCTGGTGGGTGAGGGGATTCATACCTTTCCTAAGAGTATTAGTTCGAAAGTGAACATAATAGCGCGGTTAGATTTCGAACTCGCTTACTACGATGTCGTAGTCCAGCACGCTAGCCACGACACTACGAAAACTCCGTGTTTTTTTAAGAATTAACAGTAGTTAAAGTTGAATTTCCTGAAATATTTTCTAGTGTTCTCACAGGAGATGGGTTTTTTTCTTGCTTTTTTTTTGGCTTGCTTTATTTATAGTGTAATAGACAAAAATGAACCTGTTCAATGGGAATTTCCCTCTTATTAGGGCTGTATGAGGTGGTTCTCTAAAAATGGACATCGACGTTCATCGATCTTCTCGGTCAAGAATTTGTGGAGGCACCTGATGTAATTGTTACCGTCGTTATATGTACCGTTAATTATATCATGTGTGATGTGGTTTGGTTTGGTTTCTTTGTTTAATGGCATATCAACTTTCGTACTAAATCCATCCTTGCAGAAGAACATTAGCAATACTATTTAAACCATACGTTGGAGGATAAGGAATTACCTACTTTTTCCAAGGGTAATGCGTGGCGGACCTGAGCATCTGGACCCCCCCCCCCACCATCTAAAAAATTTTTTTCTTTTTTGAATGGATTATTATCGATTGCACACCAATCTATCAGATTGTAAAAGAAAATTCAAAAAAGTTATTTATTTTTCGAGTTTTCAGGTGCTCAGTTCCCCGTATAAGTTTATCGTAAATCGATCCCCCATATCGGAACCGCTAAAAAATGTTTTTTTCCTTCAATGGATTATTATCGATTACACACCAATCTATTAGATTCTTTTTTAAATTCTAAAAAGTTTTTTTTTTTTTTGAGTTCTCAGGGGTGCTCATTTCCCTGTATAAGTTTATAGTAAATCGATTCCCCATGTCGGAACCGCTCAAACTGAACTTGCGCCAAGGTGCCAAAGCTAGTGTGGCCCAGAAAAAAACAGAACCCAAATTATTTATTTATTTTCCCATTAAACTAACCTTAAACCCCAACTCAAATCACCCCACCCCCCTAGTTAAAATTAACAGTTTTATTACAAAATTTGTGGGTTTCTGTTTTTTCTGTGTCACCTTAATTTTGACACCTTTGTGCAAATTCAGCCCAACTGTTAAGGTAGAGCGGTTCCGATATGGGGGATTGATTTACTATAAACTTATACGGGGAAATGAGCACCCCTGAGAACTCAAAAAATAAAGAACTTCTTAGAACTTTTTTTTTTTTACAATCTGATAGATTAGTGTGTAATCGATATTAATCCATTAAAGAAAAAGGAAAAAAATTAAAAACAAAAATTTTAGATGGGGGGGGGGGTCGTCCAGATGCTCAGGTCCGCCTGATACGTATTTACCCAACCCACCGCATAAACAAGATGCGACATAAGGTCAATTTTTTATGCGGAGCTTAACAGGTTTGAATTCAGAATTTTTTTCGAGACTTGTTAGCGAACCAATGTTAAGGAGTCCAGTCCGTCCTACTCATGGCTGGTGGGAGAATAATTGGATTCATACCTTTGCCAAGGGTATTAGTGCTATGTGAAATACAAGATTTAAACTCGGTTCACACTGTCCATTTCCTACAATGGTAACCATTACACAAAAAAAAACATCTCAACTATAACATAGACTGTTCTTTTGTTGGCATCAACTAATTTTTAACAAAACAGGAAAAGTGTAAAAGTTATTTTTGTTAACGTAAATGGTTTTGTTAAAATGCAAAAATCAAAATATTGCATAAAAATCCATGCAATATTTTGATTTTTGCAATTTTAACAAAACCATTAACTTTATTTTTTAGTTTTTAAGAGTATTAGTCCAAAAGTGAGCGTAATAGCGCGACTGCCTTTCGAATCCACTTACAACAAAATCCAGTACGTTAACCATTACCCCACGGTAATGCCATACGGGTCTTAATTTTTTATGGAGTCAGCAATTATATACATCCAGATTCTTTCTAAGAGCAGTGTTTATTTTCCCCAGAAACTCTACAACTGAGGTCACAGCGACCTCCTATTTCAACAAGGGCGGATATCGTTTTGCATGGAAGCGCGCGTTGCGTAACGGTTATCGTCAAAGGAAATGTACAGGATGAAGCTTTACGTTTCCCTTCTTGCAAATGTCCTTGGGAAATGCATGCCTCCACCCCCAGTTGTGGGTAAGATAGTCGGGCCGATTGGGCTAACCTTGGTATGGCAAAACTGAATTTTAAACCTGAGCAGTGTTCAGAGTATATGTGATGTAGTAAGGCATAATTCTTCTGTTTAACAGCTCATCCAGAAAGTGTAGCTGGTCCTGTACAAATCTTCAGCACTATAAATAAATCACTCCCTACTTGTGTAAGTAGGGAGTCTGGCAATTCACATCTGAACTATTAGGAACTCATACATCATGTGCAATGGTTTATCAGAATCTATGAAAAAATAAAAACCAAAAAATATTCCTAAGGGCACAGGTGCATAAGAATTGTTAGAAAACAGTTTGAACAAGTTTTGGAAGCAATTTAAAACCAGTTACCTATTTGTATGTTTTCCTTGTTGGTGTATCGCTAAGGAAATATGCAGAGGGTCTACTAAATAAATAGTTTTAGAAATTCTTTTTTTTTTTAAGTAGGTGCATATCGCATAAATCCGTCCTGGCAATCCTGCCCTAAAGGTCGCTAAATGGTGCCTGCTGAAAATCTAACCCGCGCTACTATTGAACTCCCTAGCTGTTTGAGGGCGTTTTCCCGAAAAGTTAATGCGATATGAAAGCGATATTTTACCCCCCCCCAAGTCTTTTGTTGTTTTTCGAATTAAGATAAAATGAAAGTACAAAAAAAGGGATATTTTAAAGAGGGGTTAAAATATTTACATTTACTTGTCGATAAAATAAACCTGGGTGGTGACTTACATTTAACGCCTTCAAACCACTAAAAAAGTTATTTGTCGATTAAAAAAAACCTTCAAACCATTAGATAAAAGTTTTTTGTCGATAAAAACGCATTCAAAAATGCATTCTTCAAAAAAATATTTTAAAGAGGGCGGGGTTAAAATATTTATATTTACTTGTCTAAGGAGTTCAAAAGTAGTGCGGTCGGATTTTCATCAGGCACCACATAGCGTTTTTTAGAGGCCAGGACGCATTTATGTGATTATACCCAAATAGTATTTAAGATATTGACACTGATACTACACAGTTTTTAAAAGAAACACTTAAAATGTATTATTATTATTATTATTATTATTATTATTTACTCCTTTTGAGTTTTCACATCAGTGTTAGCTGATGGTCTTTCACTGGAGTCTGAGTGACAGCAAGTCTCCTCAGGTCTCCAGGACTCTTCTGAATATTCTGGCAGATTGCAGTAGTGCAGTGTTCTGAATGGTTCCAATCCTTCCTCTGATTTCCAAACTTTTCAAACCCTTTTCCAATCCTTTTGGGACCGTTCCAAGTGCACCAACTACAATTGATATTACTTTGACTTTCATATTCCATAACTTTTTCAGTTCTCTGGCAAGGTCCAGATATTTGTCCATTTTTTTCATTTTCCTTTAGCTTCACCCTGTGATCTGCTGGAACTGCAAAATCCACCAGTTGACAAGTTCTTTCTTTTTTGTTAATCAACACTAGGTTTGGTCTTCTTGCTGGGATAAGGTGATCCGTTTTTATTTCAAAGTTCCAGAGAATTATGTGTTTCGTTCTCAAGAACAGATTCTGGTTTATGCATATACCATTTTGTTGTATGGTCAAAATTAAATTTTTTGCATAATTCCCAGTGGACCACCTTCCCAACCCAGTCGTGTCTAGTTTTGTACTCCCGTTGTGCTAGTTTGCTACATTCGCAGAGTACAAGGTTTACAGTCTCATCTCTATTACCGCAAAGTCTACATTTACTATTTTGTTGGGTCTTATCAATTTTCGCTTTGATGTAGTTTGTCCTTATGGCATTATTTTGTGCAGCAATTATTATTATTATTATTATTATTATTAAGACTTTTAGCAGTGCTCTGTGTTCAATTATCAATTAGCGACAAAATCTAGATGGCTTTTTATATGCTTGAATTGTACAAAATTGTACAAAGGGAAATAATTATTGTATAAATAATTCCACTGATTGTAAATAAACATTCTAAAAGTAGTCATCATTTATGTTTGCTTCGAAGAAACAAATTTACAGTCATTCTCCCAGTATATCCACAGTGAGGAAAGAGTGAATTTATTTTTTGTCTATTGAATTCATTTAAGACCCGTAAGAATATGAACTACAAGGAAGAAAAAGAAACACATATATGCTGCCACCTTTGAGAATAACATGTTTAATTATGCTATTTAGTTTATAAATGGATGCACAGACGGTGCAATGGTTATTATTATAAGAAATGGACAAGATGACCTTATGCTATATACCCGCCTAACATACTCGGATATATATATATATATATATATGATGCGACACAAGACCAATTTCTTAAACGGAGTTTAATATATAAACTATAACCTCTCCAACTATAGGTAAAGAGTAGGGCAGTCTGGGCTCTTTAACCTTGGTTAGCAACCAGTCTAGGAGATGAAAAACTCTGAATTCAAACCTGTTAAACTCCGCTTAAGAAATTGGCCTTGTGTCGCATCCTTCTCGCGTGGAGGGACATATATATATATATATATATATATATATATATATATATATATATACACCCGAGTATGTTAGAGGGTATATAGCACTAATATATAAACTATAACCTCTCCAACTATGGGTAAATAGTAGGGCAGTCTGGGCTCTTCAACCTTGGTTAGCAACCAGTCTAGGAGAACGAAAACTCTGAATTCAAACCTGTTAGTGCTATGTGAAATTCAAACAGCCTTGTCCACGATTTGAACTCTGGTTGACGAGTCCATTTCCTACGACTCTAACCATTATGCCACGCGCCTCGGGTATATACTAGAGGAGAAAGAGACAGATAGTTAGATGTATCAGATGATAATAGTTGATTGTCTTACTTTACATTCTGCTTACTTCGTCTACTCGTCTGGAAGCCATGTTCTCTGGTTGGGCTTACTTCTCATCTAGGGGTTGATTCTTCTTTGTGCAGGGATGGACATTGCTTGTTTTAACATTTAATTAACACAACAAGACTTGTTTGTTTCTTGATCAAGCTTTATTTTCAACCCTGCCCATTTAATTCAACCATCAGAGCCAACAATCGCGTCTGCGCTCCTTGAAAAATGTGTCGAATCTAACGGACTAAAAAAACCTATTCTCACGGCTCTACCAGAAGGGGAAGTAGGGATCATCGTCGTGTCAATCATAATCCCCAACGGACATGGAAAATTCACCACCTCCGATTTTAAATCTAACAAACTTTATTTATATATTTTAACTACAGGTACATTCATAATTTACAAGCTGCTCATACATTATGTAACACTGAGTTCTGATAGTAATGTGATTTCTAAAAAAATCGTCAACTATTCATTTACTAGTTGGGCGGCAATTGAATTAGCTACTGTGATAGACAACAATAAACTACAGAAGAAATCAAAATCGATAGATGCATTTGAGTATTGCATTAATATTCATGCTTACCTTCTCAAAGTTCAACGATAACTTTTCTGCTGCCAATTAATTTAAAGATAATTTCAATACGTAGGTCCTTACTTTTAGTACAAAAATTATTTCTTTTTCATGAGTGACTGTCGCTCTATTTCGCAATTAATTTTGATTATTCCCAAATTCATTTCCAAGTTATAAAAATTGTTATCCTACAAAAAATCTCTTCGTAAAAAATCACATAAAAAACGCCGAAAACAATCGCATTAATTAAAACTTGGGAATCCAATATTTCAATATTGCGAGTCTGGATTCGGCCTAGAATGTTTTTCATTTGCACATGAAGTTGGCGTGATTCAAAATGGTATGATATGTTGCGCTACGGCCTATAGGAGTAAAGTTGGAAAAATGTGACACTGATATTTGAGTTTATGATAAACGCAAATATCACTGTCATATTTATTTTATATCAATTTATTTATGAAAATATCATTTTGCCAATAAAAATGTGTAAATAATATTGAATGAACCTTTTAATTTTATGATAACTTTATAAAAATATCATTTGGATGTTGAAATGTTTACTTTTCAGTAAAGATGAATTTGCAGAGAAATTAAATCAGGAGAAATAAAATCAGTTAAAATTTTATTCGAAAATTCACTTGGAGAGATGTAAAAAAAAAATGAAAAAAAAAATCTCAACGAATTTCTTGTGCCGACTGTGCGCCTTGAATTTTCCACGCAAAAGCACAAGAACTAATTGAGTTATAGTAGAAAAAAAGATCAGAATAAAAGAAATATTTCAATTGGATGAATTAATTTTCAACTGTACCTAACAATACTACTTCAGCAGAAGGTACATTTTTCATCCGGAAACAAATAAACACACGCTTCTGTGGATCACAAAACCAGGAAAGACTAAAGGGGCATCCGTTTACTCTCTAATGTTTTTTTAAGAAAAGAAAGAAAAAAATTTACTGATGTAACTGA
This sequence comes from Doryteuthis pealeii, assembly GCA_023376005.1. Classification (NCBI taxonomy): domain Eukaryota; kingdom Metazoa; phylum Mollusca; class Cephalopoda; order Myopsida; family Loliginidae; genus Doryteuthis; species Doryteuthis pealeii. Next base: position 88,503,576 of record CM042137.1, on the reverse strand, counting down.
AGCAAAAAAGATCTAATTGTATAATGAGATCATAGAAGAGCTTACATCACAAATAAGAACAGTACAGAAATGGTGTATATATATTTACCAATCTCACCGTACAAGTAGGATGTGACACGAGGTCAATTTTTTTCTCTCTGCCAACTTTAAACTGCTCGCAGCGGCACTCCAATAACTGTGATTCTACTGTAAACCGCTGGCCAGTGGCTCTCGCACATGTCACTTGTTCTCACCGAAAAAATCACTACGGGAACACTCTTGTCAGCTTTATTTGAACAGAATGAGTTCTGAGGTGAATAGATAGCGACTTTTTCATGGTGACCGTAATTTAAACGACATCATCATCATCACCATGATGTCACGCCAGCAGCACGGATATCCATGACAATCTCTCGCCAACCGTCCCTATTACTCATCGCGCTCAGCAGGTCCCACACGCAGCATCCGGTATATGCACAGAGCTGATCAAGGTAGGTCTTTGCAAGGCGGCCTGCCCTGGCGTACCCATGTGCTGGTTTCCACAGGAGGACGTCACTTATGAGTTCATCCTTGCTTCCACCAGTGCCCAGAATGTATTGTTCGTCTTACTCGGGTGGTTTGTGTGATTGGTAGTAGGTGGCCGTACAGTTTTTCTTGTAGGGTAATCAACGATATTGATAAAAATAAAAAGTCCTCTTTTTTAGGGTGTGGAGACCTATCAGGGGTCAGACGTCTTCATTGCTGGTATATACATAACTGCTTCCAGAGCAATGATGCATGAAATATATCAGAAAAGTTCCAGTATGTCAGAAAACTTCGATGTGAGGGGCATCGTCCACTGCGAGTTCTTGCCATAGGGTCATACGATCATCCAGCATGTCTGCAAAGAGATACTGCTGTGTTTGCTTCGTTCAGTGCGTGAGAAGAGGCGAGATATGTGGCAGGACAACTCGTGGATGCTTCACCATGACAACGCACCTATCCATAATGCCCTGAGTATCCGAAAGTTCCAGGCACAGAAGAATATTACTGTGCTGGATCAACCTCCCTACTGGCCCGACCTGGCTCACTGTGATTTTTCCCTCTTCTCCAAGCTCAAGGGGGTCATCAAGGGAACCCATTTTAAAAATATGCACATCAAAAAGGCCGTGAAGACAGAGCTACGGAGAATCCCGGATGAATCCTTCCAGGAGTGCATGCAAGCGTGACAGAGAAGGATGGGTAAGTGCATTAGACTCCAGGGGGATTATTTTGAAGGGGATAAATTATAGTTTGTAATCTGGATTTGAAATTTTTTTTTTCTGACATACCTCGTATAAAGAATATAAGGAATTGATACAAGAGAACGTCAAACCCCAACGTCAAGCTCCTCCTCATGGTGGCAGGTTGGTGACAATGTGATAGTGTCAGAGCTATGCCATCTGGAACTCAAGTTCCTGGTAGGGAATCCCAAGGCGGATTGATCTGTCACACATAGCGCTATAACCCGGCTAAAGAGACTCTGGTGAATTTTGATGCAGGGTTTGGGGACAGTTTGTGAATTTCCTATTCCCTTACTACTCTTTTCGTGAGTTCACTAGCTTACTCGTTCATTCAGGATACGGTTAATTCGTAGGATGATGCCGGTTCAACTGACCCAATGTGAATTCAATAACAACAAGAGAATTTAACTTGTTAGACTAGTTAGATATATACATTTAACAAACCAAGATTAGATATAAATAACAAGTGTAATAAAACCGACAAAATGCCTATTGATTTTGATCGATTAATTTGCTAAGTAGTAATTGCTGGTGGCAAATACTTTACTGTGGGGGTATTAAATAAAGATCTTATATGCTTGTTTATGGAGGCATGGTATAATGGTTAGAGTTGTAGAAAATTGATTCGTCGACCCGAGTTCAATTCCTGAACGAAGCTGTTTGCATTTCACATGGTGCTAATACCTTTGGGAAAGGTATAAATCCAATTCTCCTTCCAGTTATGGGTAAATAGCAGGGCAAACTGGGCTTTTTAACCCTGGCTAGGTAACCGGTCTAGGAGAAGGAAAACTTTGAATTCAAACCTGTTAAACTCCGCTTAAGAAATTGACTTGGTGTCACATCCTGCTCGTGCAGAGGGGTTGGTAGATATATATATATATATATATATGCTTGTTTTTAAAACATGTCTCAATATGATATATATTTTTAACTCCAGTGTTACGCACATTGCATTCGAGGAGGTTTCCGTCATGGGAATGACATTAAGAATAAACAAATAAAAAGTAATAAAAAATCGCATATTCTTACCAGAAGTGCTGAATCGTCTCCCCTCTCACTCTCTCACTCTCTCTCTCACACAAGCACGCACGCACACGCACACACACACACACACACACACACACACACATCCTTTCCCTCTGTTTCCCCTCATTTTTCAACAAGGATCTATTTGATCTTCAGTTAAAAGAAATTCTTAAATTAAAATCTTTGGATTTGTTATTAGCGATATGTAAACAGATCCACGTATCCACGTATTAAATAATTCCAGGATTTTAGTAAAGTTGGTGGAGTGGCCTATTGTCGGGATCAGCCGGAAAGTGCGTGACTAGCACAGCTTGGATCTGTGCGGTAAAGTGGGGACCTGATGATAGGTATGGTGCCCCACCTCAGATGCAAAAACCTCTCTCCCTGATTTAGTGAAAAGGGCTGTACAGCTGATACTGACAATAGGCCACTACGTTTACTTATACTTTGTATATTTTGTTTTACAATTATATAAGGAGAGTCTGTAACCTTGGCACCATCGATGTATCGTTTTTGTTTGGTTGTTCATAGTATATCGATTGTCTGCCCCTACTGGGATAGACCTGTGTCCCAAAGGGTTTTCTTCTCTTGCCGCCAGGGTTTCACCACTAGGTGACACTGCTAGCTGTATATTTAAACTCAGTCCGAGAAGCTAGCTCTTTCTCTTGGTCTGGCATCCACAAAAGATGGACAAGACGCGTGGCGCCTTTGTCCATTAAGTGGGGGGCTTTGCCCCCCCCCCCCCCCAGCTATCAGTAAGTGACTCTCATATTATTTATGAATTCTTTCTTACTTCCAAACGACTTTCATGCTATCTGTTTGTATCTTGTCACTTGATTTATTTATGTATATATTCACCTACGTTGGAAGGTTACTCTGAGCCTTCTAACGTATTATAAGAACCACACATTTAAAATATTATGATAGTTTCAAACAGTCCTACAGTTTTCTCCGATTTATATACAAGTTAGTGTCATCAGTAAACATTAAATGTTAATTGTGGAACAGATAAATGCATATCATTGACATATATAACAAATAGAAGAAGGTCCAGTAGAAGAAGCTCTGAGGAATACCACATTTAATTTGCCTGTAATTGGATGGAATATCTATATTTACAAATTGATAAGGATACTTCAAATATCTATTAAACCATAATAATTCATTATCACGCACGCCATCTCGTTCCATCTTTTTCAATAATATTTCATGGTCTACTGTATCATGAATTAATAATATAGTTGCTTTATAGCAATGTTGTTGGAGTATTTTCATGTCCGGGATATTATTCAGCTTTTTTAGGTCAACAAATACACCGGTGTTAGCATTTAATAAATGCACACAGTTTATCTGTTTTTTTTTAGACAACGATCTAGCAATATCATTTGCAACTTCAACGAACCTACTTCAAATTTTCATGATTTTGAAATTTTAATATTTGTTATTTAATGATGTTGGAGTATTTCCCTGTTCGGCATATTATTCAGCTTTTTTGGTCTATGAATACACATAGTCTTAGCATTCAATAAATACACTTATGGTTAGCATTCAATAAATACACACCGGATAAGCATTAAATAAATACACCCAGGTTAGCTCGTTTTTCGACAACGATCAGGCAATATAATTTGTAACTTCAATTAACCCATTTCAATTATTTATGAATTTGAAATTTTGATATTTAAAAAAATAAAATCTTTACTAAATTACAATTGAAAAAAAAATACAATTATATAAAGCAACAGATATGAATTAAAGATTATTAAAAAGTCTCATCAACATTACTCATCAGTCACTACACCATTTACATAGTTTTGCATAAACAGGGTGGTCTGAAAATTTCGCTATACTTTTTATAGGTAAAATAATTACATAACTCATGTGTTATATTATCAAACCAAAAAATAATGAAAATTAAAACAATATGTAGGGGTGACAAGACTTTCAGACCACTCTGTACAATAAACTTCATGCATTTATTATATAAAAGTATTAAAATATTCATGTATTTCTTTATCTCAAATTATTATGGACATTTTTCGATATTGTAATTAGTTCATGTAACATAAAAATGATAATAACCCTTTGAGCCCGTTAGGTTAGTTGTATTTTTATTTTCGCCTTTCCCACATCGTGTTGCATAGTTCTTTACTTAATATTATTATATTGTACTTACCTTATTCTGTCTTTTTGTACTTACCTTATTCTGTCTTTTTCTTCTTCATCTTCTTCATCTCTATGTCCATTTTTGTTCTTAGTAGCGAACACGA
>CM042137.1:88486539-88491539 GCA_023376005.1 Doryteuthis pealeii | reverse complement strand
CATAGTTGGTTTGATAGATTTTAATATAACATTATAGTGTAGGAAATTGATAGCACCAAGTAAATATCTATTAATCATGTTTTGTGATATGTAATACACATTGAATGATTCAATGTTTAATTTTTGAAACAAGTCTAATTTGGCTTTACTTGATAGTAAAGATTAGAAGATGAGGTAATTATTAGATTGCATAATGATTATTCCATAAACCCTTGAGGAAAATAAGGTGAAGGGAGTTTACTACTTCCAAGTTTTATGACCTTGCCCCACCCTTTTATTCAGCTTGGTTTGAAAGAGTGGAGGCGACTTGTAAGGATGGTAAGAGTTTGTCGTTATGTTATTTAGTGACTGAAGTCACTTTATTTATTTTTTTAAATTTTTGATTTAATCCTGTATTGGTAATACAGGGGATTTTTGTCCCATCTCTTGGAGATGTTCTAAGGACGCAGGGCAGAATTTGTTTTCTCCTAATTCTTTTCTACATCCACACACTGTAGCAGTGTTTTAAAAATTCTGGTGGGAGTTTCCTGGAAGAAGAATGTCTCCAGGTTGAATTTTTTATAAGGATTTTATTTGATATTTGGATTGTAGAACATTGAAAGGATTAGGGAGTTATAAAAAATTATTCGTAGTATTAGATATACTCATTATGGTGAAGGTTTGGGGTCAGTTTGTGTGGTTTTCTCTGGGACCATTCTTCCTTTGCCAGTTACAAATTGGAAAGGATAGGAAAATGTCTGTTATGGAATGATACTGGCAAAGGGAAAATAAATTGGCTTCAGTATTGACTTTAATCACTTGGGTGTATTGGAATTAGTTTTATTGTTTGAAATTACTTATGTGATAGTAGATTTTTTTTCTGGTAAGAATGAAGTAGAGGGGATATTTTATAATGAAACTATCCTTCCCCTGACTTGAAAGACATTTTTTTCTCTTGTCGGGCGAGTGTTGATTTTTTTTTGGGGGGGGGGGAGAAATTCCTGAGATGGCTGGAACAGGTAGCCCCCCACTAAATGGGGGATGTTTTGTAAAGAAAAGTATATTTTTGTTTTGGGCCATGGTGCCTTTATTTTTAAAATTCGCGGAATGAGTTTTTGGAGGCCTCTGATTGGTCGGGAATGACATCATTGTAAGGGACAAGGAAGGTCCCTGGCGGAAATCCCTTGCTTTGGAAACACAATTATTATGACTGGCACTCTGTGAACAGAGGGGAGAGAACATGTCTCTCTAGGGCTGAAGCTCCCCCTCCTTCTATGGTTGTCCGCTGTGAACAGCGAAGGATCTTCTTCTTCAAAAAAGGACAAGGATTCGTGAACGAATTCAAGGGTTTTGAGAGATACGTGAACCTTTCTACGTTATTTGAGATCACTGGGTCTTTTTGACTGGTTGAAACCAGGAGCAATGAAAAGTATTTATGGGGACGTGACCGTCCTCGTACAAAAGGAAGTTTGGAGAAGATTCGTGAACGAATCTAATTTATATAAAGAACTTAGACCACTGGGTCTTAAATTTGTTGAAAACCAAAGGAACATTGAAGGAAAGAAGAAAGGAAGAAGAACGTAGAAGGAGAGAAGGAAGGAAGAAGCAACTCGAGGTTCTCTGTCATCTCATGTTCAAAATAAGGGCCCACTAAAAACTAAAGGGCATTTCGAACTTTCACCTCTCGGCAAGAAATTATTGTATGTAAAGTTTTTTGTTTTGTTTGGTTTTATATGTTTTTAAATATTTTTTCATAGATAAAGATACTGCACGGGGAAATTTGTGCAGTCCTCAGCAGACAGTAGCTTAGAAGAAATTTGAATAAATATAGTTAATTTATAAGTAGAGTTTGGTTCGTCTTTTAGACTTTTGTTGATTCCCTTTTTTCCTCTGTATATTCTTTTACACTTGTTTTATTTGTTATTTTGTTACTTTGAGTCGAATTTTGACGACGCAACCAAATTTTTTACAATATATAACTACTTTTTTTTACCCAACATGAAATATTTTAAAGTAAGTTTAATAATCATTTTAAATCAGACATGTATTCCGAATTTGACACTATAAATTAATAATTAAAGTAATTTAAAAAATCTATTTTAAAGCCTGATTTACGCCGTAAGTGAACTTTTGTTTTGTTTTATCAAAACAAAACAAAAAAAATTATTCTCTGTAGAATATATATATATATATGTATATATATATATATATATATATACATATATACACATATATATACATGTATACATACATACACATATATATATAAGTAAAGTAAAGTCGTCGAGGCGGCCTAAAGTCGGTATCAGCCAGACAGCGAGGGAGTCTATCCCTTTCCAATAGCGCTAGACCAAGGAGATTGTTTTTGGCATCTGAGGTGGAGCGCCACATATACCATCAGCTCCTTTACCGCACATATCCCTGTGCTACTCATACGCTGAGTTGGCGAGGACCGGTATCGAACTAGGAACCTTGACATATATATATATACATACATATACACATGAACGAGAATTCTCGGTAAGCCAGCTTGGTTTAATGGTTAGAGTCTCCGCCTGTCAGCCTGATAGGTAAGGTTCGAATCACGCACAAAGCACTGCCCTCTCTATAGCTCTGCTGATGAAGCCTAATAGGCTGAAATGTACATACAGAGAATCTCGATTTATTTACGCCTTACATTTAAACCGATATGCACGCCTAATTCATTTAATTATAACTAATTAATTTACAAATTAGGTATGACTTCAGTTGAGCTCCTAATCTCCTAAAATACATAAACATATATACATATATATACACATATATATATATATATATGTACATATATGTGTATATGTATATATATATACATATATATACATATACACACATATATATACACATATATACATATACACATATATATACTAGCTAAAGTACCCGATCCATGACCGGACTAAAAACAAATAGGAACACCAAAGAGTGAGTGGGGAGAAAATAAGAGATATAACGAATTTCGGTTCATTTTTTTAATATCTCATAAAATAAAATAGGGGATGGGGGGTAGACCCCGTAAAAATATTTCCCTTAATATATTTTCGTGAAAATCGGACCATTAATTGATTTTTCATAGTATATTTTAAAAATCCTCTTGTTGTAAGTTGTTTTTGGCTACGTTAAATTTCAGTTGATTTAACGGTGCAAAAATGAAAACATTGTTTTTCAATCATAATTTTCATTATTATTAACCCAAACCCTAACCCTAAAACCCCATAGTTAAAATTAACAGTTTTATTACAAAATTGTGGGTTCTATTTTTTCTGGGTCACTCTAATTTTCCGACCGTTTTTCAAGTTCAGCCGAGATAAGTTCGAAAGACCATTTTTGACGGTTTTTAGTAAAAAAAAAAAAAAGAAAGAGAAAAAAGGAAGTGGTAACTTAATTTTGTAAAAATCTGCCTATTTATTTATCATTAGAATTATGATAAATTAAATAACAAATTTTCTTATTCAAGTTACGTACATTAGAATCATTTTTATTTTAAGTTTGTTTAGTGTTAGTGTTTAATAAACAAGAAAGAAACAAAGCTTAACATTTCAAACATTGTTTATATACGAAATGTTAAGTTCTTCATATAATTTATTCAACTACATCGTATTTTTAGTTTTTGAATTTTGTTATTGTTATTACAACTATATGTTTGTTTACTTATTTACGAAATAAGTAGTTATATAATTTAACTACCTATTTTTGTAAAAGGCTTTTTTTCTACAACTCTTTTGTATATACTAAAAAAGTAAATACTGATTAAAAAGAAAGGAGTTATTATTAAATGTTTTCGCTTATTATTGTTATTTACTTTTATACTGTAAAAATAATTCAATCGATAAAACCACATATAAAAAATAATTCAAACTATAAAACCACATATTTGTAAGATTTTTTACGTTTGGGGAGAGTTTTATATATATATACATATAATCATATATTTAATGGAAAGAAAAAATCAATCGGATATTTTTTTAAAAGAATTTAAAAGAGGGAAGTAAGTTAAGGGTGAGATTGGACCGGAGCTGGTGATGAATTAATTAAACCTCCAAAATGGAATATGGATAGGTAATAAGAATTTTTTCCCAGAATAATAAGAAACAGTAGTCCTTTTTATTCAGTCTGTTTAAAATTTGGGTTTGAACAAAGGATACGGTTTGAAAATCATAATATTTCATTTCATTCTAACTTTAATATTTTAAAGACTGTGTAAAAAGTTGTGTATGAATAAGATTGTGCATTTTTTAGGTTGTGGTTTTGCTGTGTATAAATTTTTTTCTAACGACAGTGAAAAAAACAAATGAAAGGGAGGTTACAAATAAGGGATGAGGAAACGAATTAGTTTACCAGGGAGGAAGCTGGCTATAAATAGGGAAAATTGGTTGAGAGTTCATAGTAAATTTATTCACCAAAACTGACCAGTGACCTAACGTCACTCAACTCTTCTCCTTATCATCCCCTGGCATCAGACACTCCACTACTATGAACTTGTGAAATACCTATTCGTCCAAATTGGATTTCGTTGAAGGATTTCCTATGATCAAATTCGAACGCGTCTCTCTCTCTCTCTTCTCTCTCTCTCTCTCTCTCTCTCTCTCTCTATATATATATATATATATATATATATATATATATATATAAGGAGAGAATTTGGTATGTACGTGTCGACGCATAACTCCAAAACGGGAAGTCAGTCAGATTTAAAATCTTGCATACATATTGATATCGTTCTAACTAAGAAACACTCCAAATTTGGTAATTGATTTTTACTGATTAAGGATATAATTAATTAATTAAACCAAAATCAAACGATTTTTCGAAATCTATAAAATAGCTGCTACTGCTTATCAGCAGCTACATTCCAGCATCAGCGAACCCCACCCTGTTGCCTCTTTGCCTATGTCGGCTGTATTTCTACTGGGGTGTTGTAAAAAAGAAAAATGAAAGCCTTTTTATCAGTATTTTTACGAATACTTTCATATTTCTTAGATTAA
>CM042137.1:88164039-88481539 GCA_023376005.1 Doryteuthis pealeii | reverse complement strand
ACAGAGGTAGGTAAGGAAACCTGCATATCTCAGCAGTATCGGACTTCCACTGACTGAGTTGTCAGTTATTATTTTATAGTAGCATCACTTCAGCTTTCGTTCTGTGCAGGTCTACCTTATTAACAAGTCAGATTATTTTCGAAGTGGTTAGAAAATTCTGTGAAATTCCAAGATTAATTCCAATGACCAAAGTAAATGGTCTATGTAAATAGCAGTTCTTTCTTAAAACAGAACTCATTAAAGGGGTCTTAATTTTGGCAAGTTTCTGACTTCTCCCTTCCAAATAATGAAACTATTTTCGAAACAATCATGAGTGCATTGCTTCTTTTACTTTTCAAAGAAAACGGAAGTTAAATGCATGATGGGAAACAGCAGCTCATGAATGTTCTGGTTTTGTTTTTGTTTTTGTTTGTTTGTTGTTTTTTTTTTGTTTTTGTTGTTTGTTTTTATTTTGTTTTTGTTTTAGGATATTTACCTTTAATCCAGGTTAAAAGTGCGGTAGGATAAACTAAAGCTTAATCTAGGTTTTTAGCGCGGTAAGGGTAACCCGAAGCTTATTTTTGGATAAAAACGTGGCAAGGGTAACTCGAAGCCTAATCCAGGTTAATACCCTGGTAAGGTTAACCCGAAGATTAATCCAGGAAAAAGCGCGGTAAGGGTAACCCGAAGCTTAATCCAGGATAAAAGCGCGGTAAGAGTAACGCGAAGCTTAATTCACGATAAAAGGGTGGTTAGGATAATTCGAAGCTTAATCCAGGATAAAAGCGCGGTAGGGGTAACCCGAAGTCTAATCCAGGTTAAAGCGTGGTAAGTGTAACCCGAAGCTTAATCCAGGTGAAATGGGCGGTAAGGGTAACCCGCAGCTTGACTTAGATATCAATGGGGCACAAGAAAAGTTTTGGTAAACAGATTAAAGCTCGACTTTTACACCTGAATTAATTATATTCACTGAGTAAATTCATGTATATTGATAAATGAAATCAGACTAATGTATTAAATAAGGAGTGATTAGGTTGTTTGGGGCATACCAACCCTTTTTGGGTTATTTAACGCTGAATCAAATAATAAATTGGTAGAAATCATTTTCATAAACTTCATGTGAATTAATAGATTAGATCAATCAATAAAAAATAGGACTGACTGAAAATGGATTGATCCTGTTGTGCCTCCCGCATCGTCTTTCAATGGATTCTGGCCTGTCCTAATAAAGATTAAGCAAATGAGTAATTGTATTCCTTTATTCAAATCTATGTAGAAACATCGTTCGGTTTGATTAACCCACATCCATTTGTAATTCCCTGGTCAAGGCGTGGACACTCAGCGTGGCCTGGCTGTTTGGTGTTTAGGGACATATAAACCTTGTGGGTTATTTAATGCCATATCTTTCCATATATATATTATATATGGAAAGATTTGACATTATTGAAGGGACAAAATCACCCAGAGTGAGATCATCTGGCGAACTAATCCCTAGCCATAAATACCACCTCCTAAGATGATGAGAAGAACTGTAATCGAAACCTTTCAGGATGTCCCAGAAAATTTGTATATAAAGCCTCATGAGGTTTCTGTTTACCATTTCAAATAAAGTCAGCGGTTTGATGATACTCATAGGTATACATGGATACCTGTGGGTATGAAATAGATCTATAACCGCAAAATGACCGATTTTTAAGCTTTCTCCTTTACCAATTATATATATATATATTTAAGTAAAGTCGTCGGTGGCCTAAATTCAGTATCAGCCAGACAGCGAGGGAGTCTATCCCCTTTTCACTAGCGCTGTATCAAGATTGTTTTTGCGTCTGAGGTGGAACGCCACATCTACAATCAGCTCTTTACTTTACTACACAGACCCCTATGCTACTCATACGCTGAGTTGGCGAGGGCGAGTTCGAACAAGGAACCTTGTGTTCCAAGGCGGACGCTCTACCGACTGAGCTAACCAGGCCCTTAGATATAAATGATTCGTTTAACTTAATGTGTATTAATAAATTGGGAGAAATAATTGTCATTGACTTCATGTATTAATAGATACTGGTGTTTGAGCTTTAGCCACAGCCTTCTAGTACCTATATGATAAAAAGTGTTGGGTGTTAGTCATAAGAGCAATTTGCAGAATATCGTCGGGACAATAATATAGGTGCTGGGACTTGACATAACTAGCCGATTGATCGGATGGTGTCCTCTTCAACCGACCCTATAGCCCAAAGGATGAAGTGGAGTGTTGCATGTCAGGGGACCACTTAGGGTGTGGGACCCAGAGCTCTCAACCACCACAATTTGGAGAGTCTTATTCATGTGCAGAAGGGCCGGTTTAGCTCAGTCGGTAGAGCACTTACCTAGGAATCGCAAGGTTCCTGGTTCGATACCGGCCCTCGCCATCTCAGCGTATGAGTAGCACAGGGATCTGTACGGTAAAGTGTGGAGCTGGTGGTTGGTGTGGCGCTCCGCTTCAGACACAAAAATAATCTCCTTGGTCTAGCGCTAGTGAAAACTGATAGATTCCCTCGCTGTCTGGCTGATTACCGACATTAAGCCACCCCGTCGACTTTAATTCATCTGCAGAAGTGTAGTTGGCGTATTCTACAAGCCCCAGAAGACAGGGCGGCAAAAATGGACGAGGAATAGATTAGGCTTCAAGCAAGAGTGCTTGTGCAGCGGAGATCCTTTGTGTTAAGCAGAGTGCGATCCCTAGTATAGAATCCTTTGGTTGTTCCTTGGCGCTCCTCAGTCTTGCAGGTACTTCGTCAATGATTGCAAATGGACGTCTCTAAGTATCAGCGATTAAGTAGTTAACCAGCCAGGAATTCGGGGCAGTTGATTGGCTGAGGTTTAAACCACGTGACCTTGCTTAGTCAATAGATTTAAGTATTGTGTTGTAGCATACCTTATATATCAATATATTAGGTCACCTCGTGTGGTGTAATGGTTAGCAAGCTAGATTCGCAGACCATTGTTAGTGAGTTCAATTTTCATTGGGCGCCCCATACTTCTGGCCTTGTGCCGCATCTAAGCTACGCTTAGTAAATAACTATATATCAATATATTCCAACAAAAACTCTCACCAAACAAACACCCACTACAACTAATAATCCCCCAGAGGATAACCAGTGATTTAGTTGAAAGTGCTTGGGTAAAAAAATAAGTGACACATTCTATACGATCTGGATGATGGTTTGTGAGATGGCGGCAGGTGGCCATACAACTGCTTCTTTGTGGGGTGCTGTTTACACGACTTGTTCAGGACCGCACGCAGCATTCTTGTGCAGCTCCCATCTAGCTTAAACTCAAGGCGTCTAAGTGGTGCAGCCATACAGCAGTACTTATATCACCACAGCTTGGAAGAATTGTCGCTTTAACTTGTCAGTGAGATCGGATTTCCTTATGACTGATAATCTGTTCATGGCCGACCATGCCTTTCCTATTCGTGAATTAACATGGCTTTCTGTGGATGAGATATTACTACCTAGGTATGTGAATTGTTCTACTGGTTTTAGAGGCTTACCGTTGAATGTAGAGATGTCTCCATTCTTTTTGAAAGACATGAACTCAGTTTTATCGGAGTTCACATCAAGGCCGATATTCTTTGCTGCCTTCTCCAGGCTATGCAGTAGTGACTCGGCCTGTGCCGGTGTATCTGCAAGAAGTGCAAGGTCATCAACGTAGTCTGCATCTTTTACAGTGTGGGGGATATCGCCTGCTTCTTGCCTTTTTTAGTGTGAGACCTTTTTTTATGGTATCTAATGATGTTCAAGCCCAGTTAGACTATATCCTATTAAATAAAAAATGGATAAATAGTGTAATGAACAGCGAAGCATACTCCTCTTTTGAAGGAGTATCCTCTGATCACAGAATAGTCACAGCAAAATTACGACTAAGCCTACGCAAAAACAAAAAGCAAACCAGTAAATCTGTACGATACGACTGGTCGACACTTGCCAACTGCGATATATGCAATCGCTACGCTGTGGAAGTAAGAAATACCTTCGATATCCTCCAGGAGACATCTGAAAGCTTCACTCCAAACGAGGAATACGAAAACTTTGTCTGTGCCCACCTATAAGCAGCAGATGAGTGCGTACCGACCAAACTAAAACCCAAACACTCTGTTCCCTGGGAAACAGAGAAAAGAGAAACAATATAAAAAAAAAGCAGCCCAACGTAATAAAACAAACCCAACTAACACAAATTTACACAACCTTAAGAAATCCCAGATAGAACTAACCCTAACATACAAAAAGAAACAAACAGAATACATACAAGAACAAATAAATAATATCAGACAATCGGTGGAAGACAAACAGTAGCGATTAGCATAACAAAACAGTAAATGAAATTAGTGGTAGGAAAAGTACCTCTAGATCAAAGCTAAAGGCAACCAGCCAAAAAGATAGACTTCAGAAATGGAAAGACCACTTCCAGAAACTTCATTAGGTTTAAAAAAGCTGCAGGTCTTGACGAAATATCCCCCAAGGTATGGACGATGGGAAAGTTCAATGACATACTACTTAGGCTATGCAATGCAGTATATAGACAAAATAGAATAGATAAATCGACGAAAGGCTGCATCCTCCCATTCCCCAAAAAGGGAGACCCCGGAATGGCTAAAGGCTACAGGCATAACTCTTACTGCTATTGTAGACAAGATATGGTCTCGTGACGTGGGAACCCCAAAATTTCACCCTCTTTTACAAAGCTGGCTTGACGAGGACAGACGTGTTCGCCACTTCTCTTCAGCATCACACGTGGTGCATACCTTTCGGTCCAGACACCTGAAACAGTAAGAGGTTTCCACCTCTTTTGTCTTTCCATACACTTCCTCGTGTATTTGGACAATTGTGAATTATATAGCCTGGGGAACCTAGTTCCCCCGTGTGTATAAATTAAATGTTGTATGTCCTTAATTAATGTATCTGTTGTTATCCTACCGAAATTTTCTGCGCTGGGTACTCTCCTCTAAGTAACCCAATGCTTTATAAGAACCAGAGTTTATACTCTTTGAACTTCTTATACCATTAAACTGCCTTGGCATATGAACCCCGAGTGTTACGGGACAATAATTGTCTTGGGAAAAGAATAAGAAAACCATTCTTAGGTCGGATTAACATATCAAATGCTACAGGACAAACAAGTGCTTGCGTGCGTAGGTTACTGATGTGATATTTCCTTATTAAACTCTTCCAGAAGAAAAAAAGAAGCACGGTATTTGGCTGTTTGTATGCATTGTTTGTTTAAAGCATTTTTTTTTTTTGGCGACTGATGGTAGTCTAATTTGATAAAGATGTACAGGCATGTCTTGGTCTATGAATTTCTGATAGCATAATTATATTCATATGTGTGTAGACACGGGCACATTATTAGGAAGAAATTATGATAGATGTAGTTATCCAACGTGGGGTTTGTACACGCCTGTCATAACATCCATTATATCTCCATACACACACATTATATATATATATATATATATATATATATATATATATATATATATATAAAGCGTTTTATAATTTGCTTGAAGCATTGTGTTTATATTGGTTTGGTGGTTGGTTTTGAAGGTTGTCACAATGCAAGTGTAAAGAAAAATAAGGTAACTATGGTGTTGTTTGTTAACTTTTAATTCATTCTTAATATTACGGGATAAAAATCTCTCCGACAGAAGATTTCTGAAACAGAAGCGGCTTAGTGATCGTCCATTCTGCATTTTGTCTTATATCTTCCAAATTATCTTGCGTGTGTGGAGGGGTGTTTATGTGTGTTTATGTGTGTGTTTTTATGTGCGTGTGTGTGTGTGTGTGCGTGCGTGTTTATGTTGTGTGTGTCTGTTCAACAATGTCTGATTATCATTCCAGGTTTTGCCTACCCTTTTTGTTTTATCATTAAGCAGTGGCTTGTTTGTTTATGTGTGTGTGTTCTTAAGGCCCAATTGATTTTTTTAATTATATATATATATATATATATATATATATATATATATATATATATATATATATATTGTCTTTACTTGTTTGCCATGTGTATGTGTGTTTATTGGATATGTGTGTGTTTCATTTGTGTGCGTGTTTGTGTCACTTGCCCATATGCATTTGTGTGTGTGTGTATGTGAGTGTTGGATTTAGAAAAGGTTAGAATGTAACTAATTTATATCAAAAATTATAATTATAGATTCTTCGAGATTTTTTAAAATAATTATAGATTCTGCTAGATTTCTTTTTCAAATTATATATATATATATATATATATATATATATATATATATATATATATATTGCCTTTACTTGTTTGCCATGTGTGTGTGTATGTGTGTTTGTTGGATTGTGTGTGAATGTTCCTTGCCCATGTGCGTTTTATTAATTTCTACTATTGTTTTATTCTCAAACATTAAAAGTAATCCTATGTATGATTTTATATTGAAATCAATTAGAATAAAGTAAGGATAAGTGTAATCTTTTTTGCATTCAATGTAGTATTTAATTGTATTAAAACTTAAGTACTTGTGCATATTTTTTTGGGTAGTAGATAAAATAAAAATGATAAATCCATGTGGCGTCACCAAATATTGTTTTAAATAACCTCTTTTGCAAGAATGTACTTATTCTTTAACCACTATATACTCTTAATTTTGGTTATAGTCATTATGTAATAGTAATAATGCCTAATAAGGTCCGTTTTTACTGTCTTATTTTTCCAGGGAAATGATAAGATCCTGGTATATTTGTTTAAAGAGATTTTTCTTTTTCATTGAAGATGACACCAATTGCAGTTGACGCTCTTGTAATAGTCCTAAAAGATAGAGGGGACCCTAACAGATACTACCACTCCGGGTCAGAGTGGACCTGGGAGCAATGGTGATGAAGGGGTGCTTCACATTCCCCAGACCTCCATAACTGGAACCTCACCATCAGATATAGTTTAATGTCATACCCAGGACATGAATATCCTCAGCTACTGCGTTGTAGCACATATATAATAAAAAAAGGGTGACTAGCCGATTGATCGGAGGGGGGGCTCTCCGACCGACCGTCTTGCCTAGGTGTGAGCCTGGAATGTTGCATGTCATGGACTGCTCAGCCACCTGGGCTCTATCCTTAAGCATCACGGGTCGCCACCCACGGTCAACAGGTGGCCCCATTGGGGGGGGGGGGTACCCCTATGCAGAGGTGCAGTCGGTGTATTCTAAAGCCCCAGCCGACAGAGCTAAGGAATGAAATAAGTAAATCAACGATATAATTAAGTTGAATGTAAGGGAAACTGAAAGAGAGAAAGAATATGTAGTGAGAGACTAAGATATGACAAGTTATAGTGAGAGAGTTAAAATAAGAAAGAAAAGAAAAAAGAAAAAGAGAGCGGGGGAGAGAGGGAGAGAGAGAGGGTTAAGGTGTCGATTTATACATAAATGATGTCGTTAGTTATGAAAAGAATTCTGATGTTTATCTAATGAAATTCTTGTTGTTTGATTTGGTTTCTTTGTTTGGCACACTTGAACTTTCTCGGCTGTGGAAGCGGTGTTCACTAAATTCTTATACCTTTAAAAAATAAGACCATTAAGTGATAGATGGGTTTGAAAAATGCTTTTGTGAATCAACTATATAATTAAGAATTTGATTGAAAGTGTTACTTTCTTTGTTCTCTCGCCACAAAAATTCATAAACATATGAATCTAGCTGATCCACTTGAATGAATTAACCCTAACCCCTAACCCTAACCCTAACTAGTGTACAGCGAAGTGTTCTGAAATTTTCCAAATTACATTACCAAAATAAAAGATTCTTGATTATATAGTTGCCTCATTATTCAAATCCACCTATCGGTTAATGGTCTTATTTTTTTAAAAAGGTATGAGAATTTACTGAACACTGCCTATACAGTCGAGAAAGTTCAGGAGTCCCCTTTCTTAAATAGCATATCACCCTTCGTAGCCATCCTTATAGAAGAACAGTAGAAAACAGCTTCGTACAGGATTCGAACTCCGCTCATTAAATCCCTTTCTGATGATGATAACCGTTTTGCTATGTGCGCCTCCTTATAGAATAGCGTCACAATATCTAGAATGCTGTCAAGACGTCTAAACGAGACAGTGCTAATTTGAAGAAAAATATTAAGCTAGTTTCGATATTCTGCGAAAAGAAGTTTTTGACGCCGTGATTAGCTCAACCGTGCGAATCGAGCCGAAGAAGGTGGGACTACGTAAACAATATTTTCTTGCCAACGTGCTCGACACCACTGCCGAAAAAAAATGGGTCGCTTCCGGTGGTGCAGGTTTTTACAAGTGTGGAATGCTGCTGGCTGCTGTTCATCGGTGGCGAAAATACGTAGACATGAAAATATGTGGCAAAGTAGTGTTTGGTAAGCGAAAACTTTTAGCAACAACTGTATAGAATGTCTATACTTATGAAGTGTAAGAGGCTGAAGAGTTCTCTGCCCAACTAACACCCTCAGCCATGACATGTATGTATTCATGATGGATTTCTAAATACTTGCCGCATCGTTTACTAGCTTATGCTAGCTGGCATCGAGCCCTGTTGGTGGGGCAGTAGAACACGCCGACTCTTCCCCAATGGGGCCACTTGTTGATCGTGGGTGGCGATCCGTGATGCTTAAGGACGGAATCCTGGTGGTTGAGCAGTCCATGATATGCATCGCTCCTATTTATCCCTTACTTAAAACACCCCCACCGATCAATCGGCTGGTCACGTCAAGCCATAGCACCTATATCATTGTCCTTATTGTCAAACATTTTTGGCGTATATATGCTAGAAGGTGGTGTCTGAGGGTCTTAGTGTCCTGGGTGTGACGTTAAACTGCATCTAGTGGTGACATTCTAATTCTGGAGTTCTGGGGAATATGGAGTACCCCTTCATCGCCATTACTCCCAGGTACACTCTGACACGGAGTGGTAGTACATGTTAGGGTCAAATAGACAAATAAGTTTTTAAGGAATGAGTTTAGAATAAATTGAGTTTTAAAAAAAAATGAATATCCAACAAGAATGAATAAAACAAAATGTCTTCGGCATAAAAATAACCCAACAAAAACTTTTCACGAAAATAAGACCATCCAGTATTTTACATTTCCTAAAAGAAATGGGATTGTACTAAAAAATATGAGTAATTGAACAATAATTAAAATCTATACATAAATACGTTTGTTTTCTATCAAAATATCGCTACGAATCCAAAACTTAGTTGGCATTTAATGATCCACCGAGGCTAATATGCCGTAAAACAAGACAAACCAAACCAAACCCTCCGATTGTATCTCGTGTTTGCTTTCGCCGTATATGCTTGCAATTCCTTTCTACCTTTTTATTGTTGTGCATATAACAATAAAGATGAGGATAACAGTAAAAAAAGAATTAAATTATACCATAGCAGAACATATTTTCTATCCAAAACAGCATCATTCCGACGTAATGAACACGAAAAGCTGTGTAGAAATTACAGATTCAACAGACTTAAAAAAAACAACAAAAAAAAAAAACAGTTTCTATAGTAAAGTGCATCAGTCCAAGTTTTTTCGTAACTGAGGGAAAATAATAAGACTTTATTTCGATGGTACCATTACCGGGTGCATATCGCATAAATGTGTCCTGGCCTCCTGGCCTAAAAAACGTTAAGTGGTGCCTGCTGAAAATCCAACTCGCGCTACTGTTGAACCCCCGAGGTGTTTGAAGGTGTTTTTTGCGAAAACTTAATGCGATATGAAAAAAATATATTTTAAGGGGGGGGGTAATATTTACATTTACTTGTTGATAAAAAAAAAACTTGGATGCTGGCTTACTTTTAATGCCTTCAAACCACTAAAAAAGTTATTTGTCGATAAAAACGCTTTCAAAACGCTAAAAAATATTTTAAAAGGGGCGAGGGCTAAAATATTTACATTTACTTGTCGAGAAAATACTTGGGGGTGTAAAATATCGCTTTCATATCGCATTAACTTTTCGGGAAAAACGTCTTCAAACAGTTAGGGAGTTCAATAGTAGCGCGAGTTGGATTTTCAGCAGGTATCGCTTAGCGTTTTTTTTTTTGGGGGGGGGGGGGAGGAGGCCAGGATGCATTTATGCGAGAGTACACCATTACCGCTTAGGGAAGTTCATTTGCACCACACAGGTGATAGTTTAAAATGTGGGAGGTATTTCTGTCGCACCTTGTACAACACCAACATAAGACCTTGAAGCGCTCAAAGTTCAAAAAATGTTCAGACTGTGAAACTGTCAGTTGTGCATGTTCAGCTCATCAACATGCTTTTGGCTTGGTATTTTCTGATTGAACAAAAATGATTAAACATTATCTCGGTCGAGGTACAATTACTACTTACACAAGTTCACTTGCACCATTTACTTATTGGCATTTCAGTCTCAGAAGATTATAATATTGTTTTTGTACCCCTGAAGTTACAGCGCCTCCTTTCCATACAGGTTGCAGTTTAAAACGTACAATGATTGACAGTTGTCTAAAATAGACAGTTGGTATATTATAATGAAATGTGATTACTAGACAAAAAGAATTTCATGTTAAGAGAAATCTCATTTTTTCCATCAAATGTTGAGAATATTTTCTAGCCTTGAGCATCACCAAATGGCGATAATTCTATTTACCCTTCAGTTATACATGGTGAAGCAATTGTTTGAATAATGGGCTACAGTTTTTATTCAGAAGACTTTCTTTTACTTGAACCTATGGTTCTGAAGTTTTCAATCCAGAACAGTATCCTTCAGATGTAAAATGAAATGAGCACAAAAGGCTCTCTGTGTAGCAATTAGAGATTCAACAGCAAACAAACAATGTGCACCAGTCCAAGCCCTGCTCGTATTTGAAAGGAAGTGATAAGACACTAGTTATATGGAGCTACCATTACCACTTGCCCAAGTTCACTTGCACCATACAGGTGACAGTTTAAAATGGCGATAGTTCTATTTACCCTTCAGTTATACATGGTGAAGCAATTGTTTGAATAAAGGGCTATAGTTTTTATTCAGGAGACTTTCTTTCAATTGATATACCTATGGTTCTGAAGATTTCAATCCAGAACGGCATCATTCTGACGTAACATGAAATGCGCACAAAAACTGTATGTGTAACAATTACAGATTCACCCGTCATAAAAACTTTTCAACAGCAAACGTACAATATGCACAAGAGCAAACCCTAATCATATCTGAAAATAAATAGTAAGATATTAGTTATATAGAGCTACTATTACCACTTGCCCAAGTCCATTTACACCTCACAGGTGACAGTCTAAAATGTGGTATGTATTTCTGCTAATGCCTGTATAACACCAGCACAAGATCTTGAAGCGCTTAAAATCTAGAAAATGTTCAGATTGTGAGACATTCTGTTGTGCATGTTAAGATCATAAACATGCTTTTGCTTTGGCATTGTATGATTGAACAAAAATGATTAAATCTTATCTCGATGGGGTTACCATAGCCACTTTCTTAAGTTCGCTTGTACCATACAGGTGGCAGTTTGAAATGGGGGAGGTATTTCTGCCACACCCTGTACAACCCTAGCAGAATCAGAACCAAAAACACCTGTAAATGTAATATGTCGTCTTTTTTCTGTTTGCTTTTCTTTTTTCTTTTCATAAATGTGCGAATACTTAGCAATAGGATATGGCTGCTTAATACATTATATATATATTTCTTGTACCCGCCCCTTTGGCTCCATAGGATGTCAAAACACATCGTTTGAAAAGGAAACAAAATTATACAGCAGATGAAATTGCAGGGAGTATGTCCCGCCCTCGCTTTTCTTCGAGGAATTAATCGCATATGCCACAAGGAACGACTACGGTAGTCTCCGAAATGAAATATCGGAAAGATACGTAAAATGAAATTTATTAAAAAAAATTAGATAAAAGAAAATATGAATAAGATTTCAGCTGTTATTTTAGTTAGCAAGTAAGAGCAACTCCGAGGAATTAGAAAAAATGTCCTAGTGATCAGGAATCTGACATTAAGATAGATAGGGGTCAGGAGTACTCTGATGTCTGTCGGTGTTTCTCAAGCAGACTGGATATTTCTTTTATAATAGCCTCCTTAGAACTATAGGGTCCCCGTGGCGTAGTAGCTAACGTGCAGAACTGCGACATCGCAGTAAGCGAGTTCAAACTCCAGTCGCTATATTATGTTCACTTTCGGACTAATACTATCGGTAACCACTACGCTACAGGAACTCTCTTTCCAAGCCACAGAGGCAAATCCACTGAGTAGAACTTTGAAAGTATCAGGCGAGATCGGTTTTGAGCCTCACCCTAGTAAATTTCATGGTTCTAGGTTTGTTTTTTGTTTTATGGTATATCAACCTCAGTGGGTCATTTAATGTCGACAAAGTTTTGAAATAAATTCATTTTTAATGGATACTCAATTCTTTTATAAACACATTTATTCTATTTAACCCATAGATTGGACCCTAACATGTACTACCAGTCCGGGTCAGAGTGGACCAGGGATAGCTCTAGGTCTTAGTAGGATTAAGAACGTTTCAGCCTTCTCGTAGGTATACTCATTATCTACACTATTTCTCTTTGTATGGTTACCTCAAGTATTGTAATTGCTCGCAAGCAGACTATTGCTAAATCGATTCTCAATGGATGTTCCATACATTCGACCTTGTGCCAAACTTAGTAAATGATAATTCATTGATCTTTTATGACATTTGTCGACAGAAAAATGCAGTTTCATTGTGGACCAAGTATTACTATGCACGTCAAGCAGAAGTTTAATAAACTTGATACTCATTGATCGTTTCTTACTTGTGGCCTAAGCTAAACTTGTTAAGTTGATTGGCTGGCTGGCTGGTTGTTTGGGTTTTATGGCCTGTCAACCCTTTTTGGGTTACTTTATGCCGAAGACATTTTGTTTTATTCATTCTTGATGAGTATTGAAATTTCTTTTTTTTAAACTCAATTTTTTAAACACATTTTATTTAACCCATAGATGGGACCCTAACAGGTGCTACCACTCCGGGTCAAAAATACACCTGGGATTAATGGCGATGAAGGGGTACTCCACACTCCTCAGAGATCCAGAATTGGAACTTCATTATTAGATGCAGTTTAACGTCATACCCCAGACACTAACACCCTCATCCACCGCCTTCTAGCACATATATGTTAAAAAGAGTTAGGGTCTTGCTTTAAAAGCAATAGGTTCGGAACAATAATATAGGTTCGAGTGCTTGACATTGACCAGTCGATTGAAAGTAGTAGGCTTCGATCGCCCGTCTAGCCTAAGTAAGAGCCAATGTCATGGACTGCTCATCCACCAGGATTCCGTCCTTAAGCATCACAAGTTGTCACCCCCAATCAACAGGTATCCCTATTAGGGGGGTATTACCCCACCGACGATGTGCAGTCGGCGTATTCTAAAGCCCCAGTCAACAGGGTTTAAACTTGGTTAGCCTAAAAAAGATAAATACATTAGAACGCTGAGCATCGGCCTTCCACTCTGACTTAGCACTACTAGCCCTGGCGCCTACCATGATGTAATGGTTATAAAAAAATACATGTTCCCCAAGACCAATGTCATGCCGTTTCTTGGGCTTTTTCTTCTCTCTCATAATAAAAAAGATTAGTGAAATAGATCACTAATTATGACTGAGCCTATTCTAGTAGTGACCACCCCAAGCGGATTTAATAGGTTTGAATTCAAAGTTTTCCTTCTCCTAGACTAGTTACCTAACCAAGGTTAAATAGCCCAGTCTACCCTACTATTTTACCCATAGCTGGTGGGAGAGTAGTTTGATCCATACATTTCCCAATGGTATCAGCGCGATGTGAACTGTAGCTTTGTCCAGAATTTGAACTCGGGTCGACGAGTCCATTTCCCACGACTCTAACCATTACACCACACAACTATCTAATGTAAAGCTCACAATTAAAAGCGAATTTAATTACACTCCGTCGGTTACAGTATACGACACGTTGTCTTTAGGGTGTCCCGTCACGGTGTAATGGCTAGCTAGCTAGTCTCGCAGATTCATTTCTACTGAAAAGTAAGTCCTATCCTCGCTGGATGCTTCATACTTGTGACCTTATGTCACAACTTACCCGTGAGCTAAATTCCTAGTATACGTCTGATTGTCTTGTTAACGAGGCTGCTCATGCTTCGGAAAATTCCAAGCCGACCCCTCGGTGATGAGGGTACTTTTTCCCTCCACATTCTGTCCAAAAACAAGAAGATGATTGAGGGAATTGAACAGATATCACACTTCAATCCTGACCGATGACCTGGGAGAGTTGTTTTTGTTTTCTATAGATTTTATATATACATTTTTAGATCAGTCCAATGATAAAATATTTTGTATAATCTTTTTAACTCTTAGCATACTTTCAACTACTCACAGCGGTTCTCTCACCACTACGATCCTACCGTAAACCGCTAGTGGTTAGTTCATTATAAATGAGCAGAAGAACTCGGTTTATAATTGATATATCCGGGTTAAGGAATATATTCTGAAGTTGGTATTGGGTATATTATCGCAGTAGTAATTGGTACTTCGAATAGCAATCATCTTCTGAGCTGTCGTGGTGTAGTCTGGCGAGTAAGTTTAGCTTGTAGGCTTAGGTATAGGTATAGGTATAGGTGCCTGTACCAACACAGTGTCGACTATTTATACACGACACTGTCCAATCAGATCATAGTGAGGGGGTACCAAGGTATTTACATATTCATTACATCATCTCCCCCTGAGCTAAATTCTCCGTGAAATTTAGCTTTAATATCTTTTCTTCTTAGGGTCTGGACTTAATTGGTTGATTTCTTTCCTAAGTCTTTTTCACCTTGGTCCTACTTGTAGTGGTGGCATTCTACACACTGGTACCTCTGGCCTTGGGTTCGAGGATACATCCATTTGCGAATGTTGACTTACTGGAACGGGAATTTCAAATGAGTCATACAAGATTTCCATTGGAATCTCTTAGGTATTTTCCATATTTATAGTGTGTCTGGGTCTCATTTGATTCCAATGTTGTTTGCACTGAAACTTTTCACATTTTATGTCATATATGACCTGTCCAATTCTTTTGGTTACCGTTCCTTCTTCCCAATGCATTTTTCCAGCCCTAAATTTCTTAAAGAAAACTTTGTCACCTGGTTTATATGCCTTAGCCATCTTGTTTTCTATTTTAGCAGTTTTCTTCGTCAGACTAGGCAATAGTCTGTCGAACACAGCGTATTTTTCTTGCGAACATTAACTCTGCTGTATTTGTATTCGGGTTTGGCGTGATTCTATAAACTGCCAAACATTTTTGAATACTTCTTTCATTAGTGTCCATATCTTGATTTTTCCTCAGAGCCCTTTTAAAAGTGTCTACAAATTTTTCTGTCTGTCCATTTGATCTTGGGTGATATACTGCCGTTTTCACATGATCAATGGACAATGATGTACAGAATTCCCTGAATTCTCTCCCGGTAAACATTGTTACGTTATCGCTGACTAATGTTTTAGGGATTCCAAAATGGCTGAAGATTTCATTAAGTGCATTTATTGTATTTGTTGCAGTTGGATGTCTGCATTTAACAATTTCCAGCCACTTAGTGAAACTGTCCACAATGATTAAGTAATAAAAACCTTTTATCGGCCCTGCATAGTCAATATGTAATCGAGTCCATGGGACATCTGTCTTTGGCCATGGTTGAATTTTTACCAATGGGTCCTTTGCTGCTAGCTGGCATCCTCTGCACTGTTTTACCAATTTTTCTACTTCTTGGTCCATCCTCGGCCAATAAATGTAACTTCTCATTAGGGATTTCATTCGCGATATCCCTGGATGGCCAGTTTGAAATTCTTTTAGAATTTCCTTTTGTAAAACTTGTGGTATTACAACTCTATCTGAGTATACCAATACCTGTTCACATATAGAAAAAGCCAAAGCACTAATTCCTTTTTTAGCTTTCTCGTTCAACCCAACTTGCTTTTTCATTTTTTAATGAAATCATCATTCTCCGCTGCTTTTTTCACGTATTCTAGAGTAACTGGTATTTCTCTAATTGTATTGCATAACAAACCCGACAATTTGCTTTCGTCTCAGCGCCGCTATAATAGTTTCTTCCAAGGGTTTCGTATAATTTGGTATTAGTCTTGACAACCCATTGGCATGACCTAACTTTTTTGAAGGCACATATTCCATTTTAAATTTGTAATTTAATAGAATTACACTCCAACGCTGTAGTCGATTTGCCGTATAAATTGGTATACCTTTTATAGAACCAAATATTGTTAATAGCGGTTTGTGGTCTGTTTGTAGAGTAAATTCCCTTCCATATAGGAATCTGTGAAATTTTTGTTACAGCGTAAATCATCACTAAACTTTCCTTTTCTGTCTGGCTGTAACTTCGTTCCGCGGGCAGCAATGTTCTTGAGGCATGTGCTATTGGTTTCGTGGATCCATCTTTGAATTTATGCAGTAATACGTCACCCAGGCCATTTTTGCTAGCATCTTGGGCCAAAATTATTTTTTTCTTTGGGTCGAAATGCACTAATGACAGGTCCGCCAATAACCAGTCTTTTAGTTTTTGAAAAGCGCGTTCACACTCTTTCGACCATATCCACTCTGTGCCTTTTTTTTTAATTATTTAACGGAGCTCTCATATCATGCATTTTTGAGATATAGTAACTTACTAATCCCAAGAACGCCTGGAGTTTAGCTACATTATCTGGTGCTGGCATATGTCTTATAGCCTCAGATCTTTCAGGATCTGGCTTTCTACCATTACTATCAATTATCTGCCCTAAATATTTTATCTTCTTTAAGAAGAATTTGCATTTTTCAGCACCCAACTTAAAACCGTATTCCTCTATTCTTTTAAATACCGCTTTAATATGCTCTTTATGTTGGACTTCGTTTTCACTTTTAATTAAAATATCATCTAAGTATGCAATTGCATACTCCATATCAGCTAACATTGTGTCCATTATTTGCTGAAATAAGCTTGGCGCTACCTTCAGTCCAAAAGGAAGCCAATTCAATTTAAAAATTCCTTTATGGGTGTTTATTGTCAGGTACTTTGAACATTCTTCACTGACCTTAACCTAAAGGTAAGCCTCAGATAAGTCCAACTTTGAAAACACTCTACCTCCATTTAATTTAGTAAATATTTCTTCAGCTGACGGTAGAGAATATGAATGGTCCTTCAGACAATCATTCAAACCAGTCGAAAAATCAGCACACATTCTTATTTTTCGATTTTTAAATAAACTGTTGGCGAAGCCCAATCCGAGTACTCGACTTTTGAAATTACACCGATTTTATGCAATCGGTCTAGTTCTTCATTTATGTTGTCTAGTGCCGAAAATGATACTTTTCTATTTTTTCTAAATATCCGCTTTGCATTTTCCTTTAATTCAAAATTGACTTCTGTTTTTGTGCACAGACCTAATCCTTCTGAAAAAACGCGAGGAAATTCGTTTTTCAAATTTTTAATGAATCTTTCTGTTTTATTCAGCTTGTTATTCTCTATACTATCAACTTTGTTACAGAAAGAATTTATCGGTAATTCCCATAAATTAAATAAAACCATCCAGTCTGTGCCAAAAAGATTCATTGAACCAGGGAGTACATATACTTCCGACTTGTGAATTTTTCTCATGAACGAAACATTACATATTAATTCACCAATGAATTTAAGTCTCTTACCAGAGACACCTTTCGCAATTTTATTTGTTCTACGTAACTCTGGACAACCGATTTTTTCCGTTTGCTCACTTATCACAGATATCACTACCAGAATCAAGTAATAGTTTTACAGTCTGTCCATTTATTTTCACATTTAAATATTTGCGTCTAGGACCGTTCTGAATACATTTTTTAGTCAAAACTACGTTTACATTAGTTTTGAAGTCTCTTTTTGTCCCTTTTTTCTGTTTTAGCATACAGTGGGAAGTTCTGTGACCTATACGCCCACAATTAAAACATAATTTATCCTTAAAGAAACAATATTTCTTTAAATGTTGTCCTCCACACGCACTGCATATAAATTTTGTTCTTTATTTTTAATCCACTTCTGTTGTCTTACGGTTTGTACTCGTGAAATGCACTTCTCCTCAATCCGAGTATTATCCTTTTTTATACTTATTAGACGTTGACATTCCTCAGTCACTTTTTGTAGCGTAATATTCGGGTCCTTTTCCATGATAGTCAGGATTCTGGATCTAATTTCTTTGTCTTTCATCGTTGTTAGCCCTTGGACAAAAATTAGGCACTTGAACATATCGCTTGATAATTCTTTTAATTTAAACGCCTAAATAATAAAAATGTCTATAGTTTCGCCAAATGTCATTTCTTCTGGCCTTTTGGGGAGAATTAAATTTGCATATTTCGTATTTTCTTCGGTTCCTAATTTCTGCAATAATAGCGTGATTTTTTTCCTCGTCAGTCCAATGCTGGCACCTTTTCATAAATATTGCTTCATATCTACGGAAGTACGCTGGAAATGTTGACCCAGTATCAGGCTCGTATTTAAATTCAGATAGTGAATTTGAAATACCTTCAGCCGAAAAAAAATCGAGAATCTGGCTCTTTGGACGACCTAGATAATAATCCTTCCAAAAGTGTTTTATTACTTTTTTTCTTGTTGTTCGAGTAGCTGTTGCATTAATATTTGTTGTTGCTGCTGCTGCTGCTGCATAAATTGTTTTTGTTGTTGTTGTTGCATGAATTGTAGCACCTTCGTTAATTCTGTAGTTTGTTCCATTTTAGCAACTTCTCAACAAGAAAATCATTTTTGTTCCAACTGTGTACACAATAAAGTTTTCGAAATCCAAACAAGAGTGGGAAACTTTTACTTTCTGTAAAATGTTCCTCGTTAAGAAAACAATTATTTACTTTTCGTAAAAACAAGTGTAACGTTCTTCGTTAGCAAGTGTTATAAACAGTTACTTACTTTTTAGAAGTCTCGGACAAAAGTCTAATTTATTTTGTTAGTGAGTGTTGTCCACTGTATTTTTATTTTTTTTGTTGTCGATTAATTCTTGGACGGACGTTGGTTCAACTTGTGATTTGTTCCACTGATATATCCGGGTTAAGGGATATATTCTGAAGTTGGTATTAGGTATATTATCGCAGTAGTAAATTGCACGTCGAATAGCAATTCATCTTCCGAGCTGTCATGGGGTAGTCTGGCGAGTAAGTTTAGCTTGTAGGCTTAGGTATAGGGATATTTACATGTACCCCACTTGTACACGATACAGCACAAGGCCTTTTTACGTGGGCGCACCCACAAACCGAGACTCATGAGTGGTAGGTAGAAAAATTGCGTCGATTCCGTCGGCATTCCCCCTCAAAGAGGGCGCCTCAGGCGTTGGGCAATAAACCCAGCCTTGCCCCTTTAAATCGAGGGGGCAGGTATTTCCTGGGGGGACGGCCCCCTGGGATCGACGCTATTAACCAAATCAATCTGCCCAGTGGCTGAAACACACTAGATATAGGTAGAAGTGCCTGTACCAACACAGGGTCGACTATTTATACATGACACTGTCCAATTAGATTATAGTGAGGGGGTACCAAGGTATTTACATATTCATTACATCAATAATAATAATAATAATAGGACGGTGGAGGAAAGTACAGGGTGTCTATAAAATCCTGCAACAGATATAAAATGTAACAACAAAGATGGCAGTCTTTCTGAAATGCAATAGTCAAAACGTACATAAAAGAAAAAACTGCAAGATTTGAACTTTCATGTGTTTTTTACTGAATGATTCTATTATTTCTCTGAATGTTTGAGATGAGGCTTGAAGATTAGTATTATCTGCGTTATTCGGACTATTGTCCCCATCTTCATTGTTATTTGTACAACGTTTCGGCCGATATACCCTCCGGCCTTCTTCAGGTATTTCTTGTCGGACTTGGGAACTTTCGAAATCGGGAACTTTCGAAATCGGGAACTTTCTTGTCGTGTTCAAAGTTCCGTGATGGCTCCCGAATACGACAAGAAAGTTCCCGAGTTCGAAAAGAAGGTTCCCAAGTCCGAGAAGGTTCCCGAGTTCGAGAAGGTTCCCGAGTCCAACAGAAATACCTGAAGAAGGCCGGAGGGCATATCGTCCAAAACGTTGTACAAATATCAATGAAGATGGGGACAATAGTCCGAATAACGCAGATAATACTAATCTTCAAGCCTCATCTCAAACATTCAGAGAAATAGTATATAATCGGTACGGACCCGATATAATCAGTCAATGGAAACTCCTAGAGAAACTGAATCAAAAACTCGCTCGAATGTCAAAGCACCTCACATTCCTATACAGATGCCGGGATCTCAAGCTAGTTACACCAGGCTTAACACTAAAACTACCAGTTAATTCCAGGAGAGCACAGTGGATCACTAAAAGAGTAGGGCATGAGCTAATCCGCGATCGTATACAGAACAATCGCTGGAGGAAACATCAATTACGGTCTGAAATCTCCAGCAAGCTCGCCCCATTCCTGGAAAGAATTACAATGTCAGATGACAGAGCCCGTATCCAACAATATCTGGATGACGCTTACAACAAGGAATTTCAGGAGGTCAAGTCTCGCCACATTAGGAAGTTGGATAAGATAAAGAACCACGTTACAACAGATCTAGTCCAGCACCCGACAGTAGATGCCGTTGTCAACATCAGTAAACGCCAGCTAACCGCCTCAGAGAAGACAGTGCTGAATAAGGGTCTCAAATTCGCCACAACCATCAAGCGGATTCCATACTTGGACCTGATAGCTCCAATTGGGGAGGCAGCCTTAAATATCCCTCAAGCACGAGCAGATGAGCTAAGATGGAAGGTGAGGTAGGTGCTAGAGAAATCAAAGCCTCCAAAACCAAACATCCCAAAGGAGGAGAGACTGGCCATCAAATCACTACAACGTGATGAGAACATTGTAATACTACCAGCAGACAAAGGCAATGCTACTGTGGTGATGTATAAATCTGAATACTCCAACAAATTGACGGACCTAATTGTAAATGGTGGCTACTGCAAGGTTAAAAAGAACCCAACCCTGAAGACCGAGAGGAAGCTGTCACAGATCCTTAGTAAAAACAAGGACCTCATACCGCAGAAGAAATACAGAGTTCAACACTACAGTAAGCTACCACACGTATACGGCCTTCCTAAGATCCATAAAGATGGTATTCCACTAAGACCCATTGTCAGTTGCCGAGGTTCAGCATGCCATCCATTGAGCCGTTACCTAGTTGAAATAGTCACTCCATTAACATGTAAGTCCTCATCATATGTCAAGAACTCTGCCCACTTTGTGGAAAAAATCAAATGGTGAGCCTAGATGTAGTAAGTCTGTTCACGAAGTTACCCACTGATGAAACTCTGACAGTGGTACGGAATAAGTTAACTGCAGATTCAGATTTGGAAGAACGCACCTGTATCCCAATAGACAATCTAATGGAGCTGCTGACGTTCTGTGTAGAAACAACTTACTTCGAGATGGGTTCTGACATATACCGATAAGAGGAGGGCCTGGCTATGGGATCACCGTTATCCCCGGTGTTGGCGAATATATACATGGAATATTTTGAAGAGATGGCCTTAGGATCTACACCACTAAAGCCATCAATGTGGCTTAGATACGTAGATGACACATTCATTCTCTGGTCCCATCAGGAAGATGTTCAAATACTACTGGATCATGTGAACTCAATCCATCCATCTATACAGTTCACTATGGAAAAAGAACAAGACAACAAATTGTCCTTCCTAGATGTGTTAATAACTCGCACAGAGCAAGGATTCAGATCATCCGTGTATCGTAAGCCTACCTTCACTGGACAGTATCTCAACTTCAATTCCCGCCATCCATATAATGTAAAGAAAGGTATCGTCCGTTTCTTACAACATCGAGCAAAAGCCATCAGCAGTGATGAAGTATACCAGAAGGAAATGGACAGCTTAAGGGAGACCCTCCGTCGTAACAATTATCCTGAGAGCATAACATCGGCTATGAGAAATCTGGATCGCAGGACAGAGGATGATACCCGAAAACTCACCACAGTCTGTCTGCCCTATGTGAAAGGCTTGGCTGAAAAGATTCAAAATGTATGTAATCCCTATGACATCAGGACAACATTCAGGAGTGACTCAACTCTTCGTAAACATCTCCTCCGAGTCAAGCCCTGAACAGAATATAACATGACCAAAAATTGTGTGTATTCCATCCCATGCAGCTGTGGCAAAGAATACAAAGGTGAAACATGCCGCCCACTGAAAGTAAAACTAGAAGAACATCGTAAAGCAGTGGTCCGAGGAGAAATAGAAAAGTCGGGTATGGCTGACCATATATGGAATGAAAAGGGAAACCATCTGCCCTTATGGGAGGAAGTTAGAATAATAGATAGAGAAGAACATTGGAAGAGAAGACGTTCAAAGAATCAGCACATACGATAGGCTGTACTGGGCTGTTAAGTAGACCTAGCATAGAAATGAATACAATATGGGAACCCATAATTAAGAAGGCCAGATCAGATTGAAAAAAAAAACAATATGAGTCTAGGTAAAAAAATCATACATGATTAAAAGGGGTAGATATTCTAGCCAAATCAAGACATTAGGTTTATAAGTTCCCAAAATTCACACTCAATTGTTCAATTGGACACTTGGCCGAGTGGATAAGGCAGTTAGGTCGACAAACCTAAGTGACAGTTATCTCTGGAACCCGAGTTCAATCCTGAGTGAAAGCAGTTAGAAAAATAATTAATTAACGCAACTCCTACCCCAGCTATGGTTAGCGGAATGAGAACAGGATACCCCCGTGGACTAAATAAAGGGTTAGGTTCAGAGTTCCGTGATGGCTCCCGAATACGACAAGAAAGTTCCCGAGTTCGAAAAAGAAGGTTCCCGAGTTCGAGAAGGTTCCCGTCTCCGACAAGAAATACCTGAAGAAGGCCTGAGGGTATATCGGCCGAAACGTTGCACAATGAAGATGGGGACAAAAGTCCGAATAACGCAGATAATACTATTATTTGTAAAACGTCAGTAATGAATTTTTCAATTTTAAAACTACTGCAAGACTTTATGAACAATTTCCATTTATTGAAATGGATCAGCCCGGAAGGGTCAAAAGAAAAAAAAATCATGAGACCATTTTAGTACTTCCTGTCCCCTTTAATAAACGGTTTGAGCCCAATGCTCCGATCCTGACTGCACTTCTGTATCTGTTGTTCTAGTAAATAGTGTGCTGTGAGGTTAGTTGATAAGGAATTGGCCGCAGTGGTGCGATAAAGACCAAATGGTTAGTTTTACAACTCTTTGCGTCACATCCTGCTCATAAAGAGGATTAACTAAATCAGGTGGGGGTCAAAGTTTAGGTACTGGACATGTATGCTGAAGGATGGGGCGGCGTCTCCTTAAAAAATTGATATCGTAAAAAGTATCTGGTACGTCTAAAGGAAGCAGCTTCATTCCTGAAAGGAGGTAACCAAGTGAGCACCTGGCATTATTAGTATTGTGAAAAATTTAACGATTGTAGTTATTTTTGATAATAAAAAAAAAAATAAAATTATATTCAATAATCTGATAACTTCATTGCGGTCTCTTAGATATTCAGGTAGCCCTAAAAAAGTTAGGAAACTAAAACGCTTTAATTTCGCATCTCTCTCTCTCTCTCTCTCTCTCTCTCTCTCTCTCTCTCTCTCTCTCTCTCTCTCTCTCTCTCTCTCTCTCTCTCTCTCTCTCTCTCTCTCTCTCTCTCTCTCTCTCTCTCTCTCTCTCTCTCTCTCTCTCTCTCTCTCTCTCTCTCTCTCTCTCTCTCTCTCTCTCTCTCTCTCTCTCTCTCTCTCTCTCTCTCTCTCTCTCTCTCTCTCTCTCTCTCTCTCTCTCTCTCTCTCTCTCTCTCTCTCTCTCTCTCTCTCTCTCTCTCTCTCTCTCTCTCTCTCTCTCTCTCTCTCTCTCTCTCTCTCTCTCTCTCTCTCCTCTCTCTCTCTCTCTCTCTCTCTCTCTCTCTCTCTCTCTCTCTCTCTCTCTCTCTCTCTCTCTCTCTCTCTCTCTCTCTCTCTCTCTCTCTCTCTCTCCTCTCTCTCTCTCTCTCTCTCTCTCTCTCTCTCTCTCTCTCTCTCTCTCTCTCTCTCTCTCTCTCTCTCTCTCTCTCTCTCTCTCTCTCTCTCTCTCTCTCTCTCTCTCTCTCTCTCTCTCTCTGAATGTGCAATGAAAAAGAGAATGAAATTTTTAGATATTACAACTTGTTTTTCAATAAGTTTATATACAATGAATAGCTTTCAGATTAGATGGTTTACTTAATTTGCATAAAAATTGTTTACAATATCGGATTTATAAAATAATCAAAAGACTTAACTGCTTTCCGATGAGGTCTTGTTCTCAAATGTTCTAAAAGCAAAACTATGTATCCTTTTAAACCAGAATTAATTGAAATAAATGTAATCTTTTCATAACCATTTTATTTAGTTTCGTTAATTTTTCTAATCTGTATATATTAAAGGAATGTCACGTAGTTTCGTATTATAGTCCATAAAAAGATATTCTTCAGCATTGAAATATTGCATACAAATAAACATGTTTATACATGTTTAGTTCTATGCAATATTTATACATATTTGTGCTAACCATTTTGAGGACACACACACACACACACACACACACACATATATATATATATATATATATATATTGAAGGTCTTTAAAATAGTTTGAATACTAATCAAGGCAATGTCGTAGTACTTCCGTTTCGTCTTATAACTCATAAAAGACAAGTTATTCAGCATTAAACATTTCAATATAATTCAAATTGATTTCGATTTAAAATTATACATCAGATTACTTTGAATACGTTTAAGAATAAAACAATGATATTAGAAGCCAATTACATCAAATAATAATTTATTAACCGTATTTGTTCAAAGTATAATGCAAATTACGCAAACCATCTGTACATTGTACGTAAAAACATTTTATATAAACTTTTTCTTTTAATAAGCTCATTGACCTGAGGCTGATTTTTCTCCCTACCCTCGCCCACTGGATCAGTTTAGGTTAAAAATAATAGTGTCGATCCCAGGGGGCTTTCCCCACAGGCAATACCTGCCCCCTTGGAGATAGGGCTGGGTTTATTGCCCAGCGCCTGAGGCGCCCCCCTTGTGAGGGAATGCCGACGAGATAGACGCAATTTTTGTTCTTTCTCACCCATGAGCTTCGGCTTGTGGGTGGGCTCACATTAAAATGAGGCCTTGTGCCCGGCCCATACAAGTGGGTAAGAGGCAAATACTCCTAAGGCTGATTTTCTCCCTACCGGGGGGCCTGAGGCCCCCGTTGAGGGGGAATGCCGAAAGGATCGACGCAATTTTTGTTCTTTCCCACCCATGAGCTTGTGGTTGGGCTCACGTTAAAACGAGGTCTTGTGCCCAGCCCATACAAGTGGGGTATGAGTCAAATACCCACCTTCTCCCTAACTGGAGGTCTAATGAGCCTCGGCCGCTGGATCAGGTGTTCTTACTTAATAGCGTTGATCCCAGGGGACTCTCCCCCAGGCAATACCTGCCCCCTTCATTTAAAGGGACAGCGGGAATGCCGACGGGATCGACGCAATTTTTATGCGTCCACATAAAAATGAAACCTTGTGTCCATCCCTCATAAGTGGGATGAGCGGCAAATACCATGACCGATTAAAACATATTAGTGTTATCGCTTTCGTGCGGTGACCCCCCTCTCTCTATCTTTCCCCTACTCTCTTTCATTCTTTCTTTCTTTCGTTCTTATTATATTTTTTCTGAGTAACATGTCTTTTCCTTATTTTTGTCTTATTTTTCTTACATTTATTTCTTTATAATAAAACCGGAATGGTCCAATATTTAGCTGAAGTGACGACACACATAAGAGACAAGAATTTGGCGGATAAGCAACACCATATAATCAGGATTAACATTTTTGCATTTCATCTTGGACAATTTTTAACCGGGGGTGTTGCAAGATAATAACGGAAGAAGATTAAGAACAAGAATATCAATATAAAGATATAGGCTCAAGTTTTCTCATTCCCCATCTGAAAAATAATGTTTAAAACATGTTTGGTTTCGGGTTACCCTTAACGCGCTTTATATTGAACTATATATCTTTCCAAGTTATAGTTTTGATTTTTTACTTTTTTCACTCAATTATTTTTTTACACAGTTATAAGGATCCTTGATTTGGTCTGTGGTTTTAAATTGACCAAATCAATTGTTACGATCTCAACTATCGATGGCAAACCTTTAAACTCGGTAGAACAATTTAGGTACTTAGGCAGTAATATCTCCTCCACAGAAAACGATGTTAATGCACGCATAGGAAAGACATGGTCCGCTATAAATAGATTATCAGTCATATGGAAATCCAAACTCACAGACAAGTTAAAGAGAATTCTTCGTTGTCGTGTCAGTACTACTGTACGACTGCACCACCTGGACCCTAACGAAGCGACTAGTGAATAAACTAGATGGGAGCTACATAAGAATGCTGCATGTGATCCTGAACAAGACGTAGAAACAGCACCCCACGAGAAAGCATTTGTGCGGCCACCTGCCACATATCACCCAAACCATCCGAGTAAGACAGACAAGAAACGCAGGACACTGCTGGAGAAGCAAGGACGAACTCATAAGTGACGTCCTCCTGTGGAAGCCAGCACATGGGCACGCCAGTGTAGGCCGATCAGCAAAGACGTACATTGACCAGCTCTGTGC
Organism: Doryteuthis pealeii; assembly: GCA_023376005.1. Classification (NCBI taxonomy): domain Eukaryota; kingdom Metazoa; phylum Mollusca; class Cephalopoda; order Myopsida; family Loliginidae; genus Doryteuthis; species Doryteuthis pealeii. Next base: position 88,454,871 of record CM042137.1, on the reverse strand, counting down.
GGATACTGGATGTTACATAAAGGACCTCCCGAGAATGATGAGTGATAGGGACGGATGGAGAGATTGTCATGGATATTCGTGCTAACAGCGTGACATGATGATGATGATGATGATGATGATGATGATGATGATTACCATAATATCGTATGTCAAAATGAAGCTGGTCCTCTGTGGATCACATTCCTACTTCTCCACATAGTCACCGTTTCTCTCAATGGCAATGTTCCATCTTAGAATGAGAGCATGTATCTCTGCACCGTAAAATTTTGTTGACTGTTCTTTGAGCCACTTCTTCACTACAGATTTCACTTCGTCACTGGAATTTCATGGGGCCGAAGAGAGGCAAACATCTTCGATATCCTTCCGCACACCAAATCGCGAAGACATCGGTACGTATGTATTTACCCAACACCATCACCACGAGTAGGTGATACCGCTCACCCTCACAAAAAATTCCTTTGGTCGCCAATAGATTGTACACATTTTCATGTATGTTCATGTGGAATAAATGACAACATCACAGGTAAGATGTGACACAAGGTCGCAAGTATAAGGCATCCAGGGAGGATTGAACGCACTATTCAGTAGTAATGTGTCTGCGAGACTAGCTTGTTAATCATTACACCACAATGGGATACCCTTAGAGGAAGTTAGGTATGTAGTTACAATGGCATTAGTTCATAAAGACGATTTATATGCTCATATATATATATATATATATGTGTGTGTGTGTGTGTGTGTGTGTGTGTGTGTGAGAGAGAGAGAGAGAGAGAGAGAGAAAAAAAATCGAGTGCAAGTGTTACTAAGAATAATTAAACAGGTCGCTAAAACTTAACTGCTTACAGAGTTGTTCCCCTTACATCAGTCAAAACATCTTTCTTTTTTATATGGACTAGCAAAATTATATGCCCTCTGGGCACAAGTTTTGATATAATTAAATATATTGAATTTTAAAAAAAGATTACACTTATATTTACTTTAGACCAAGACGTTATTTATTGAACCCAGTTTTGTTAAAACCAATGTGTAAATTCTTAGGGAAATATTAGACAAATTTCAGAGTTTATAAACTTACTAATAAAATGGACTGTTTTGAAGCAAATCTGATTCAGATTTTCATTGAAACATCGTTATTAGATAAGATTGAGTGTCAGTATTAATGATTTTGATACTCATTGATAAACTTATGCAGTTCCTGAAGGTCTTAGACCTAATTAATGACGTAGTTTCGGTTACAGACAGACACCGAGTTTTCATTATAATAAATTTTGGATAATTACAGGAATGATAACGAGTACAAAGATGAACAAGATAAAAATTTATATTAACTGTTCTTCGTATTATTTGGAATATTCGGACTATTGTTCTCATCTTCATTGTTATCTGTACGTTACGGCTGATGTGTCCTCCGGCCTTCTTCAGGTATTTCTTGTCGGACTCGGGAAGTTTCTTTTCGAACCCGGGAACCTTCTTTTCGAACTCGGGAGCCATCACGAAACTTTGAACCTAACCCTTTATTCACTTTGAAAAGAAGGTTCCCAAGTTGGAAAAGAAGGTTCCTGAGTCCGACAAGAAATACCTGAAGAAGGCCAGAGGGCACATCGCCCGAAACATTGTACAGATAACAATGAAGATGAGGAAAATAGTCCGAATAATCCAAATAATACTAATTATCAAGCCTCATCTAAAAAATTCAGAGTTCTTCGATTTTGCTTCCCAAATTTCCCCTACGGCTTTACCAAATTTCTTTACATTTGTTTACCTGTATGATGGTTCCCTATTGCAAAAGGACCAAGCTGGTGGTTGGTAGGTAGGTAGGTAGGTAGGTAGATAGATTTTAACGCTATATCAACCCGTCTGGAGTTATTTCATGCCAAGAGATTAGGAAGTAATATATGCTGTGTATCTATATTTACACTTTTGTAGTTAACGGATTTAACGATATGTTAGCATCGTTGTTGAGGGGTTAGTTTTCTATGGTATTTATCCGGTTCATGTTTATATTCTATGGTATCATTTTATTTCCCTGTCGGGGTTGGTTCATAGACAAAACAAAAGATGGCAAGGGTGTTCATATAATGATTTTTCAATGTAAACAAGGGACACGTGCGAGAGCCACTGCCAACGACTTACGCTAGGATCGCAGTGGTGGAAGATCAGCTGTGAAGGGCTTAAAGTAGGCAAACAGTTAAACATTTTTTTAAATTATTAATTTCTGTAGAAAATTATCAAAATGTAGATGATTGAATTATTGGTTTGAAAGGCTATCATAATGCAAATGTAAAGAAAAATGAGCTAAGTATGCTGTTATTTGTTTACCTTAAATTTATTCATAATATTTCGAGATAAAGGTCTCTTCGTCAGAAGATTTCTGAAGGTCCGAAGCTGTTAGCTTGTTGCTAGGTTCTGTCCATTCTGTTGTATACATAGTTACCCCATTCTTCTTTACACTTGCATTGTGGTAGCCTTCAAAACCAATTACCAAACCATATATATATATATATATATATATATATATATATATATATATATATATATATTGTCCTTTTCTAATATTCCCAGGTATTTGTACTTTTTTATTCAAGTGGTCTGATACTTTCCTGTTTCGTAAGTTCTATTCCTTTCGTTGTTTCTTTTTTTCCCCTTTTTTATAATATGATATATTTCAATCCCAACCCCTATTCCTATATTTCTGCTACAGATTCTAATAGTTTGTATGAGGGTTTTTATTTAATTCTTTGCAAATATATTACTATCATATGTATACATGGTGGTTTATCTTTTTCTGCTACTTTGTAAAATTATTATTGATGAGGGTAATTTTTCTGAAGTCAACAATGTATCGAGTTGACTATTAAAATAGTCGAGGTTTCTTTTATGGCAGAGTAAAGATTAGTTTGGTTGGTTGGTTGATTGGTTAGATTTTACGGCATGTCAACACTTTTTGGGTTATTTGATGCCGAATATGTTTTGTTTTATTTATACTTGATTAGTATTCTTTTTTTTTTTAACTCAATTTTTTAAACACATTTTTAAAGATTATTTTTTTCTATTTTGGGGTTGGTAAATATGTATATAGTAGCCCTGATACGACTACAGCTTGGAAGAATTCTCACTTTATCTAACCAGAAAGATCAGGTATCCATATGATCGATAATCTGTCTATAGCAGTTCATGCCTTTCCTATGTGTGTACTGACATCGCTTTCTCTAGATAAGATATTAGTACTAATGTATGTGAATTGGTCAACTAATTTTAGAGGCTTACTATCCAGTGTGGAGATGTAAATCTTACTACAATTCACTAAGTGTTTTTTGTGTTACGACTTTTGTCGTCATTTTTAGGCTGCAGGTGAGAGTACTTTATATTGGAAATCCCTTGTGTTTCTTAGTGAAGAATCCTTGGTTGTTCTTTAGTGTTAGGTAGAATCCTTTGTTTGTTCCTCGGTGTTCCTTAGTGTTGGGTAGAATCATTTGGTTGTTCCTCGTTGTTCCTTAGTATTGGGTAGAATCCTTTGGTTGAGTAGAGTTTTTGGTTGTAGATCCGTTCGTCCGTGATGAATGCGTGATAATGAACGGCTTTCAAGATCGGCGATTAAATAGTTAACTAACCACGCATGTTGATTGGCTGGCTTTAATCCACGCACCACGCAGAGTCTAAGTTTAAGTGGTGGACTTCAGCACACCTTATATAACAAAATATTCCAACATTTTTTCTGTCTGTTTGTCTCTGATTTGATCACTCTATGACGTCATTATATGATCACGTTAACAGTTATATTGAGAATTTGGATGATTAAAAATGACAATCTGCTCGAACGTAAACTTTAAAAAATAATTCAGATGAAAATTGAATTAGAAATTGATATATTCTCTAAGTTAGGATAGTTTCATTCTATTGCTCTAATAATAATGTTCAACTATTTAATGTATGTATGCGTTTGATCTCTTATTGTGGATAATATATTCTAACCGAATAGTTCATTTTATTTAAATCAATGATCAAATTCTGAATTTAGCCGCGAATAATTTACCACACGATAAATTATAACCAGTTTTTACTTCTTAATAACCAGTCTTTACTTTCCAGAACATTTAGGCTAATCAACGATTAACGATATGTTCTTTCTGTCTGCAATACTCAAGATAATGAGTTCGAATTCCAGTATGAGTAAAGACAATCGAAATGGGTTCGATTTTCTACCCCAAAGAAAGACTCACATGACTTACAGGGAGCATTTTATTGATGGGATTGATTTGCCACCGCTGATTGATTTTTTAAACAAAACCCGCCTACCCAGCAAAACTAAAATGGGACATTTCACACATTGACTTTTTTACAATACCACTGAATTTGTGTGGGGACACCCAGCATAACCAAAAACAAGAGCTGACAAAGGGCGGATGAGCTCCAGAAAAGCCAACGGCTATCCACAGCGATAGTAGTAGGATTGAGGTACTTACTACTCACATAAATTTACTAATGAGCTAGATGAGGCTCCTTAGTCTTGGTCGACAATCCATCTAGGACAAGGAAAAAAGTATGTTATAAAACATCCGCAGCCAAGAGGATGTACCTCATTCCAAGGCTAAAGGGGTAAACCTCGAAATCAAATCCGGAGCTGCAGTCTCTAAGGTGGTGTGATGCTTAACTTCAGCAATATCCAGAAAATCTGGCAACACTATCGTTGTCAAACTGCTTTTTTTTTGGGGGGGGTCTTGTCTTTCACAACGACATTGTAGAGGGGTGGCTTGCTGATGGTGACAGCTCATCTTCCATATCAACCCACTCAAACTACGTAGTTCCACTGGTTGGACACTGTGTCATCGTCTCTAGTAGAAGTAAGGATGCCAAAGAATACCACCGAGCTTAACTATATCATTTATTTACATCGTTGTTATAAGTAATTGAGTTACCTCCCCTATTTGGTGATTACATCCCCTTTGGAGAACTTACTAGTGAATAGTAGACTAGATAAACTCTCAATAAGTGAACAAATAAAAATAAAGCTTTCCAAAGTCTATCGGTGTTATAGTTTGTCATTACAATCGTAAAATTATATTTACTAAGTTTTTCAAAATCTTAAAATACCCAGATTTGTGAAAAAAAAGCACCTTACCCCATTCGCTTATAAAAAGAACTTTCAACCAGAATTTCGTAACATCTTTTAATTTTATTTATTTATTCATTTGTTTCTTATATTTTGTTTTTTGTTTTATTGTCTTTATTTTTTGCCAGATAATGATCTGTGATTGTCTCTAATGATTAAACATTTCACACATTCGCTTATAGACGCCGTGCTACGCTCTCGAGTTTAGAGAATTTGAAGTTATAAGTCGGTTCATCTCTTATTTACTCATTGTTCTACCTGTCTCAGCCAATACTCCCCCCCATTACATCAGCAAATAAAAAAAACTCATTTTCTTGTTTCTTTTCTTTTCTTATTGAACTCATTTTGTGCTTAATATCCTCGAAATATTTGATAACATCTCTCATAGAGCCAAAATTTCACGCGTTGTTTAACCCCCCAGGAATTAAGATTTTACAAACATCGAAAACAAAGAACTAAATGAAACTTTATGTAACTTTTGCTGTCTTATGAGGAGAAAACTTTTTTTTTAATCCCTAGTAAATATTATTTGTTTTTCAGGCTTTAAAACAGGAGAATTTTATTTTCTAAAATCTGTATTTCTCAAAATGGGATATCTTGCCATTTTTCTCTTGAAGAACTGCTCTTTTTAACGTGATTGATTTCTTTGTAATAATTTAGAAATTGATCAAAAATTTATTTTTCTAAGTTTTAAGTTTAGACGGTATTCTTAAGAAACAATAAAATAAGTGCTACTTTACAATATAAAAAAAAAATTAATAAAAGTTTATAGAAAAGGGGAGTTGCTTTCGTACCAAAGTTTTGGCTATATCTATTGTCTGTCTGTTTCTCTTGCACACACAGACACTAACACATATACACAGCCTAAAAGTATATATATATATATATATATATATATATATATATATATATATATGTGTGTGTGTGTGTGTGTGTGTGTGTGTGTATGTGTGTGTGTGTGTGTGTGTGGGTGTGTATAACGATCATACAGACCATTGTACGTAAAATATGTAATGGGCAGTATTTATAATCGTGACAATTTTAACATTTTAGATTATATATATATATATATATATATATATATATATATATATATATATATATATATATATTATAAATGTTGTGGGGAAGTGATTGTTCAAAATGTATAAGAATTTGCAATACACATCAATACACATCTGGGTATAACATCAAGTGTTTAAGTTCTAATTCTGGAACTCTGAGTTATGTGGATTACCCCTTTATCAATCCTAGGTCCACCCTGACCTGGAGTGGTAGTACCTGTTAGGGTCCCATCTATGGGTTAAATAGATTTTTTAAAATGATATTAAAAAATGTGTTTAAACAAATTGAGTTTGAAAAAAAATTGAATACTCAACAAGAATGAATAAAACAGAAAGAGAAAAGACATGAAATAACTCAATGAAATTAAAGTTAAATCAATATTAACATCATCATCATCATGTCGCGCAGTTAGCACGGATATCCATGACAATCTCTCGCCAACGTTCTCTATCATTCATTGCCCGAGGGAGGTCTTCTGTGCAGCATCCAGTATCCACGCAGTTAGTCAATGTAGGTCCTTGCTGGGCGGCCCATATTAACATGTCCATGTGCTGGCTTCCACTGGAGAACGTCGATTATGAGTTTCTCCTTGCTCCTCCAGCAGTCCAGCATGTCTTGTCCGTCTTACTCGGATGGTCTATGAGATAGGGGCAGGTTGCCGTACAGCTGTTTCCTTGTCGGGGTGCTGTTTCCACGACTTGTTCAAGGCTGCACGCAGCATTTTTGTGCAGCTCCCATATAGTGGCAACCGTTTCTTTGAGGAGACCGTATGCTAGTAGTATTTATTCCATTTTCCCTTTGTGTATGGAATCAAATGCCTTGGATAAATCTACGAATAGCAGTGTTGTCTCTAGATTATTTGCCCGAACCCCTTCTAAGATCCGACGAATAGTCAGGATCTGAGAGGTTGTGGATCGATTTCTGCGGAATCCGTTTTAGTTTTTCCTAAGGATTTTCTCTATTTCGGGATGCGATTAAGAAGGGCATTATATATTTTAGCAGCAATAGCAATAAGTGTTATACCTCTGTAGTTCTTAGCGTTTCTGAGGTCTCCCTTGGGAGGATAAAGCCATTCATCCATTTATCTATTCTATTTTGTCTGCATTGCATAGCCTAAGCACTATGTCATTGAACTTTCTCATGTTCCATATTTCGGGGGGTATTTCGCCAAGACCTGCAGCTTTTCTACCTTTTAGTTTCTCTAAAACGTCGTTGAGTTCTTCTGTTGTAAAATCTCTTAGTTTGATGTCTAGTTGTCTATCTACGATCTTTTGGGTATTATTTTCTATGATTTGTGGGGTATCCCAGCAGTTTCAGGAAGTGGTCTTTCCACTTCTGCAATCTATCTTTTTGGCTGGTTGCCTTTAACTTTGATCTCGAGGTACTTTTCCTACCACTAATTTCATTTACTGTTTTGCCATGCTAATCGTGACTGTCTATCTTCCACCAATTGTCTGATTTTATTTATTTGTTGTTGGATGTATTCTGTTTGTTCTCTTTCGTGCGTTTTAATTAGTTCTATCTGGGATTTCTTAAGGTTGTGTATATTTATATTATGTGGGTTTGTTTTCTCTAACTGCTTCTGTCTCCCAGGAAACAGAGTGTTTGGCTGTTAGTTTGGTTGGTACGCACTCAGCTGCTGCTTCTAGGTGGGCACTGACAAAGTTTTCGTATTCCTCGTTTGGGGTGATACTTTCATATGTCTCCTAGAGGATTTCGAATTTGTTTATTACTGCTACTGAGTAGTGATTGCATATATCGCAGTTGGCAAGTGATGACCATTCATATCGTACAGATTTACTGGATTGCCTTTTGTTTTTACGTAGGCTTAGTCGTAATTTTGCTGTGACTATTCTGTGATCGGAGGATAATCCTTCAAAAGAGGAGTATGTTTCGCAGTTCATTGCACTATCTATCCATTTTTTTTATTTATTAGGATATGATTTAGTTGGGCCTTTGTATTAATTTGATAGGTGTAGGTCCATAGTTTGTCCTTTCTTCTTTTTTTTCTTTTTTTTTTTTTTTTTTTTGGTATTTGGTGTTTGAACATAACATACATAGAGAACGGCCAGGAGTTCGCCGTTTCTATTTGGATGTTGTGTAAGCAGTATCTATTGTACTAGTTTTTGCCTATCTGCGCATTCATGCCACTCCCAATGATCAGGACATTGTGTTTGGGAATCTGTCTGTAGCTCATTGTAGAACTTTGCTATGTCCGTTTCTTTGCTGACATTAGTGGGGTTATAGCACGAGACTACTGTCATGCTGGAATTCCCATTAAACGTAGTTCATATAATTCTTGGTTACATTTGTGGAGCTTTTCCATGCAGATACCAACGCAAACGTCCATCCATTACGTGTTTCGTGATATTTTTATTCTAATTCGCTATGATCAAATCAATGCTCTTGTACGCAGATTATGTCTATATTTTTGTCGGCTACAGGCGCCATTAACTCGGGTAGTTGGTTTATCGTTTTTAGCGTTCTGGCGTTAAATGTTGCTAAATTTTAAGTTATTTTTTACACCTTAGTAGGTGTGTTTATGTCTAGGTTATGTCTAGAGAGAACCAACTAAGCTTATTATACTTTTTACATATTGAACTATTTAGCAATAACTCTTAAGTAAACATGTCAAACGTTGTAATAATTAAATTATCATACTATGGTATATCTACAGGTCTTGCTAGTTAATTATAATTCAAAAAATATATGAATAGAATGAGTTGATATTAAACTCTATCAAGTCGCACTGACGGCACGGATATTCCTCACGTCCTTATCGGTCATCGTCCCCGGGAAGTCCTCCACACAGCAGCCAGAATCTGCACAGAGCTGATTGATGTATGTTTTTGCTGGTTGGCCTACACTGGTGTGTCCATGTGCAGGTATCTACAGGAGAATGTCACTTATAAGTTCGTCTTTGTTTCTCTAGCAGTGTTCAGCATGTCTTGTTTGTCTTCCTCGGATGTGTGATAGGGGGCAAGTGGCCATATAGCTGCTTTACTGTGAGGGGTTATTAAACTTAATATCCTTTAGGGGCAGCCTTTAAATGGGTATATTTACAAATCTGCATAAATATCAGTTGTTTGTTCATCTTTAAGTTTCAACTTTGATCATTAAATAATCCTAAGTCGGCCTTTCAATGAGGGTTGAACACACAAGCAAATTATCGAGTCGACGTTATCGATAGCATTTTATCTGGGAAGAAGCCAAATAAGGCAGACAAAAAAGTGGTTTATTTTTAGGTTATTTTTCACTAATGTCAATGTAGTTTTATAAATAAATTTGTGTGAATATTTTAACAAAACAATGAGAATATTTTTCTCTGCCATAAAAGTTTTACGACTTTGGCTCAAAACCCCCAGACTGTCATTATAATTAGATCGAAATTGCAATGCAAAACATTCCCGAACAACGCCACCTTGCCTGTCTCTCGATGGACGAGATTATGCTCAAAATGTGGTTAAAGATATTTTTTCTTGATAAAGGAGCTTTATTAGCTTTATTCGGAATTCCTCAGTTTTATTTTTTTTAACTGAATATACTATTGAAAACCGCTTTTTAGGTTGGTTGGTTGGTTGGATTTTACGGCATGTCAACTCTGTTTCTTAGGACCTGTCACAGGTTTCACCGAGAAGGATTTTCAGGACAACTGACTGAAAATGAAAATAAGTTTGGCACGTATGAAATATATGCATAGTACAGATTGCTGCGTGTGATGTTAAACAAATTGTGGAAACAACACCCCACAAGAAATCAGCTGTATGGCCACTTGCCCCCTATCACACAAACCATCACAAACCATGAAACGAAGACTGCTGGAGGGGTTAGGATGAACTCATAAGCGACGTTCTCTTGTGGAAGCACATGGGAACGCTAGAGCGGGTCTTCCAGCAAAGACATACATCAACCAGCTCTGAACGGATACTGGATGTTTCTCAGAGGACCTGCTAGAGGCAATAAATGATAGTATCTATCATTTTTGGTGAGAGATTGTCATGGATATCTGTCAGTAACATGACATGATGATGATAACAGCCCTTTTCCGAATATATCTGGGATATTAAAAACAAATATGGCATGGGCCCTATTATTAAGTGGGAGATTATTAAAAGAGCCCGTAATTATAAGGCAGGTCATAAATTATGCCACGTCTGTGTGGAAGAAAAGCTAACCCTCGCATCCTATCCTAATTCTAAAGAATTAATAAATCAAAGATCGGAGATTTTGAACGGATGTACGTACAAAAGTAAATAGCGTCTCGACCGTTAACAATCCATGCTCTATTGATTTTACTAATCATTTTCAGTCAGAGTTGTCCTGAAGATCCTTCTCACATGAAACCTGGGTAGATAACTTCTGCTAGTCGATTTTCTAAACCAGCTCTACGTGTGTATTGAGCACTTATATATTCGTTACTATTCCGACACATTCGGTTTCTTTCTTTTTTACCGACAGTCAAAATTGTGACTAGCTCGATTTTTTCCTTTTTCTATTCCGCTTTGAAAATTAAAAAAAAATAATTATATATATATATATATATATATATATATATATATATATATATATATAATTGTTAAAGAAAAAGGCTTAAAAATCGGTCATTTTGCGGTTATAGATCTATCTATGCTTAGAGGAATCTAACATTCCGCCGTTGGAAGATTATCCTAATACCAACTTACCTGGTAACCCGTCTACGGATATATATACATATATATACATAAATACCTGTGTGTGTGTGTGTGTGTGTGTGTGTGTGTGTGTGTGTGTGTGTGACGTGGAATTCACACGTCCAAGATTTATTATTACGACCAGCGAATTTAATAAACTTTTCTTACTCAGCTACACAGGCATTAGGTTGCTTACTATACTTGGAGTTACGAAGAAGTCACCCAACTAAGTACTAGCAAGGTTCATTATTGCTTAACTTCGGTGATCTAAAAAGGAATTGGAGCCTGAACTTATTTATTTCGTTGTAGTAGATTCTCCTGAAACAGGTTGTTTGCCAAATGAGCCACGACACCCACAGACTAATTCTATGTGTTTTTATTTTTTGTGTTTTTGTGTTTTTTTTTTTTTTGTTTTTTTTTTTACTAAGATCAGCAAAAGTAATCCACTGAGATTCGAACTCACGAACAATGATCTGCTAGCATATCACGTAAACTATTACACAGTTTGCTAAATAAATAAAAAAAAAATAAATAAATTCGAAGACTTGGCTGCTCACCAGAAGATGCTACCAAAGCATAAAAAGCGATGACGTAAACTACTATTTCTAAACGCGTTAAAAACGTCATATCCGGCGTGCCTGGCGTCTCTGCTACACTTACAACACTAGATTTCAAATGGAATCGGCTTGGTTCTTCGATTTCTGCTCAGTGTTGCCGACTATGGTCACTGATTTGATTTGTTAAAGGCTGCAATCGAAGAGAGATAGTTGTGTGGCACCAGTGATGTGATTATTGGCAGGCCTTAGTGACGGGGGTATTAATAATGAGTGCCAAATGATTGTTGGTATGTAAATGAGGTGTCCTGTTTTGCGTGGCACGCGCCGATTGTGTGCTATAAATGCAGGCGCGTCGCTTCTATCTAATGGGAGTCCGACTTTGCTGAGCGTTACAGGTCTTGGCCATAAATCTCTCGCGTTCTCATCCGATGACTTGCTAAGGTTTCTATAGTAATACATGGGATGTTTCCTAGAAAAAGTGCTTAGCAGAATACATTGACTCTTTTTTTTTTTGTGTTGATTGCAAGATTTGCCTAAGTCTTGATACGGATTGATGATAATTGAAAAAAAAAAAAAAACAATAATAAAATAAATTAAAATAAGTCGGTGGCTGTGGATCGCACATTTGACACCCCTAATTTAAATAAGATTATTTTATAAGATCATTATTAACTCTTTCCCTACTTTAAACTGCTCACAGCGATTCTCCTACCGTAAGCCGCTGATGGTTCATTATAATTGAGCTGAAGGACTCAGATTACAATGATAACAGGACTTCAATACCGGCCCATGAGTAGCACACGTTGGATCTGTGTGGTAAAGTGGAGAGCAGAATGGTAGGTGTGGCGCTCCATCTCAGACGCAAAAATAACCTTCCCGGACTAGCGTTAGTGAAAAGAGGATTGACTCTCTCGCTATCCGGCTAATACCTTCAATAGGCCACTCCACCGAATTTACTTTTCATTACTTAATACTATTAGGATAGAATGGTTCTGAGGTAAATAGATATTAAACGTTGAAATATCCCATCATACAGGTAAGAAAAAAAATCCTGCTAAAAAATACCCAGAAAATTTGGTACAATCGTGTGTGAAATATGGTAGTCAAAGAGTTGATGACATTTTTTTTAGATATTCTGTGAAGTGTATATTTATGTAAGTTATAAAACATCTTCATCTATAAAATATAAGTTCTCTCTTTGTTAGGTTTCTTACTTATAAGGACTTATATTTGTACGAGGGTCGACTGAAAAGATACTCTTGGAGAAAGTGACCAAATAAGATTTTTTGTCAATCTGATATCCCTTGCTGGCTTGGAAAAGTCAACAGAAGATATAACGTCACATGGACTTTTCAGCCCACCCTCGTATACCGGGTGGACGAGTTTTTCTTTAACCATTAAATATATATTTTGGAAAAATTTCTCTCTTTCTTACTTATAAAGGACTGTATATATTTATTAATATTTAATAAAATCAGTATTATTATTAATTTCAAAATATTTTATGTATATATATATATATATATATATATATATATATGTGTGTGTGTGTGTGTGTGTGTGTGTGTGTGTGTGTGTGTGTGTGTGTGCGTGCGTGTATATATGCGTGCGTATGTATAAATATATTTCAGGCACGTGTAAATAAGCTTTCTCCAGATTTAAGTATACGCACACAGTACTCCTCACATTCTTTTCTTTCTTATTAATAAAGTTATTATATATTAACCTCTTTGTCCATTTACTTTGGCCGGTACTATGAATTTTGAGTAATAATTGTCATTATCCGGTTTAAGAGATCTACTTTGTATTTTAATCCGGTCCAAAAAACCAAACACGATTGACACTACCCGATTTAAGTATTGTATTAAAACACAACAGAGTACGTTTATCTGTGTGTTTGTTGATACATCAGAACAGATTCTGCTACTGTGGTTGCCGCCGTCGCCGCCGCTGCTGCTGTTGCTACTATTTTTAAGGTCTGTTGTACTTCTCGCATAGCTATGTGTTTTTCTACTTTTATTTTCGATAGCACATCTTGTTGTGTGTATCGGTGATAGGCTTAATAACCTTCTCTCAGTTTACCAAGTAATAGTATTTGTGACGGAATTGTAAATACTACTTGGTCGTGAAATTGCAGTGAATGTCTGGGATGTGTGCAGCGGGGAGAGGGAGTAGAGTAAGAGCAGCATCAACGTGGAGGGGGGTGGGGATATGGGCGAATGCCAAAAAGTTACTACTGTATCTGCAAAAAAATCATAATGTAATGTTGATAGGGTGGCTGGAAACGACTCGAAATGAAAGAACAAACATTGAGAAACAAGGTTTGCTTTCTTTGTTGAATGGTATATCAATATTCGTGGGTTAATTAATGCCCAAGCCATCCTTGTAGAAAAATTAATTGTTCAATATTCAGTACACCCCTTTTTAGGAGCGGTTACACCTCCGTTGAGGTGGGGGGTACAGTCATACAGTCAGCGTATTCTTATTTTCACTTAATTATTCTATTTCACCTAGAGATGGGACCTGGAAGTAATTACGACGGGATGATATCCCACTTCCAAGAGAACCAGAACTGGAGCCTCACCACCAGGTTCTATTTTGTTTAATATCCAGGACACCCCTTTTGGGGAGCTGTTACTCCTCTGTTGGGGGGGGGTACAGTCAGCGTATTCTTATTTTCACTTAATGATTCTATTTCACCTATAGATGGGATCTGGAAGTAATGACGACGGGATGATATCCCACTTCCAAGAGATCCAAAACTGGAGACTCACCACCGGGTTCTGTTTATTGACATATCCAGGACACCCATTTTTGGAGCTGTTACTCCCCCGTTGGGGATAGAGTCAACATATTCTAAGCCTTGCCGACAGGATGAAGATAATAGAAGAATGAATTATAGAAAGTTATGATGAGACTGGAAAAAAGGAAGGGAGAGAGAGAGTTGATTGGTTGGTTTGCTTTCTTGTTTAATGGCATATGAACCTTCGTGGGTCATTTAATGCCAAAGCCATACTTAAAGAAGAAGAACAGCAATGGTACTATATAATCCATCGCTGGGTGGGTCGGATGAGGGGTCCATACCTTTCCCAATGGTATTAGTCCGTTCGGAAGTAAACATAATAGCGCGGCTGGAGTTCGAACTCGCTTTCTAGATTGTCTCGGCACAACACATTTGCACACACACACACACACACACACACACACACACACACACAGGGAATCTCCGTGGCGTAGTTGGAGACGTGCTTGATTGCAACATCGTAGTAAGCTTGTTCGAACTGCAGTCGCGCGTTTACGTTCCCTTTCAGAAAGTTATGAAACTTTGGGAAAAGTATGAAACCCCATTTATCCCCCCCCCCCAACCATAGAGTAAATAGTACCACAACTGTTCTTCTTGAACCGAGGTCGGCAATCTTTTGGAGAGAGAGGGCCAACTAGTAATGCAGCATCTCGAAGGAGGGTTATGACATAAAAGAAAATTTGGTACAGCCGTGGGGGAAATTTGGTAATCAAAGAGTTAAATGACTTTTAGCATATTTCATTCTCTGAAACAACTGTTCCCAAGCACATATACTTCCAAATAATGCATTCATTGGATAATTCGAGTCCAGGTGTTGATGATCCAGACGAAAACGACTCGCGGGCTGGTTCTAAAAGAATAGCTTTGACATCAAACAATATATATGTATATATGTATATGTATATGTATATATATATATATATATATGTGTGTGTGTGTGTGTGTGTGTGTGTGTAGTGTATTGGTAAAGAAAAAGGCTTAAGAATCGGCTATTTTGTGGTTATAGATCTATTTCTACCCACAGGTATCTGTGTATACGTAGGCATTTCATCAGACCGCTAACTTTATTGAGAATGGTAAACAGAAAATTAATGACAGGATATACATACAAACACACACACAAATATATATATATATATATATATATATATATATATATATATATATATATATATATAGTGATGCTGATAGCTTTTTGCCGCAGGGACGCACATATTTGCTTTGAATGAGTCCCCGGGAGAATTAATGGGTCCCAACTGCAGTTTCTTAATAGATAGTAGGATTTTTCTTAATGGTCTGGGGAAACAACTAAAGCCGTTTAACTCCTACCTCGTAACCTATCCTGTATAATTCGTTTCTAAGAAACTATTGAAATGCATTTACAGTTAGCTTGAAATGGTGAGCAAAGAAAAAAGTAAAACACTGTGACGCATGGATATGATTTTACAGCGTCCTTTTAGATTTTTGTACGTCAAGGGACACAGGACGCCAACCTATCAGCATCTCTGTGTGTATGTATAAACTAACAGTAAAAGAATACCGGATAAAACACAAATAGGTCTCAATGGTGTCACGGAATGGGAGAAAATTTACTAGAGGCTAGGAGGCGCTTGTTACGTAATGGTTATCGCCGTAGTAAATGGACTGCGACTGGATGTGCTTGCTTTAATTTCCTTGGGTAAGGTATGAATCCAACTATTCTCCCTCCAGATAAAATAGTAGGACAAACTGGGCTCTAATTCTATGGCAAAATTCTACTTAATAAATTGACTTTATATCGCATCTTACTCATGGTGGATGGGTTGAGTAAATACATTGTTGAGGCAGCAGCTGATATCATCATGGATAGTCACTACAGATTACGTAGTTTTTGTTTGTTTGTTTGTTTGGGGGGGGGGGTTACTACGTAGCCTGGGTGAGTGTTGTTTTGGAGTGTTACGATTTTTGTGGCCATCCTTTAGGCTTCAAGCAAGAGCACTGTGCAGCGGAGATCCTTTATGTTAAGCAGAGCGCGATCCTTAGTGAATAATCCTTTGGTTGCTCCTTAGTGTTCCTCAGTCTTGCAAGTCCTTCGTCAGTTATTGCAAATGGATGTCTGTCAGTATCAGCGATTAAGTAGTTAACTAACCACGTATTCGTGATGTTGATTGGCTGAGGTTTAAACTACGTGACCTCGCTTAGTCTATAAATTTAAGTGATGTATTGCAACACACCCTATATACTAAAATATTCCAACATGGAAGATGTGCTGTTGCCTCTCCACACTGCCACTATGGTCCAAATGAAAGGATAAGAACCTATGCAGTTTGGCAACGGCAGTGTCACAGGAGTTGATGTGTAGCGCTGGAATTCAGGGACACCGGCTTTCGATATTTTATCGGGGTTTACTCCCCTGCCCTTCATCGGGATTATGTAAGGCATTCAGCGGCGATGGTTTTATAACAGACTCTTCCTGATCCAAGATGGGTTAACAAACAGGGCCAATTTAGGGATGTATATGTGTAGTAAGTACGCCAATTTTATTACTGTCAATGTGTATTGCTGACAAAGAAAAGGAAAACGATTTCGGCATTAAATGACCCAATAAATGTCGACATACCGTAAAACCAAACCACAATCATTGGGATCAAAATCACTAATTTTACTCAATGTCGTGTCTGAATGGCACAATATTTTACAGAGGTTATTCAGTACAAAATAAATGGTATTGTTTATCTTTATGGGTTTCCATAACAATCTATTAATAATTGAGATTCGCTGTCTATCTATAACCAAAACTACGTCACTGCTTACGTCATAAAACCCGATACCACCATACTCTCCCCCTTTTTTCATTAACAAGAAGTTGACTAAAAGGTTTACAAATAAAATAATACATACTATTTTGTGTAAGATTTATGTGTAAAATATTCAAAATACTTATCTAATTAATAATTAATAGATGCACGCAACATTTTATATGAAGAACAGAACTAAGTTTCCATTTCAAATTGTTTTATTTTTTACTTCTTTTAATAAATGATTTCGCTTATGAAACAAACCCTCGGACATTGAATTTTTAACTCCCACTCCCTCAGACAATATCTTTCAAAAATTAGTTTTTATACTGCCCGTATGGTGTTTATTTTTGCTCGTCAGAATAATAAAGATTAAGAAAGAAATGGTCGAATTTTATGTGAGATTAAGACGAAAGTCATTTACAAAATTCCCTAAACTAGAATTGAACTCTCTTATAAGGCTTTGCTAGCCTAGCTCTTTAACCATTACATTACTTTACGCATCCTAAAAACAGGTTGATTCTGGAATTATTCAGGGATCGAAGTTGAAACTTAAAAATGAACCAAGAACTTATATGCAGATTTGTAAATATATTCACTTTAAAGGCGCTCGTAGTGTAATGGTTATCGGTGCAAGAAAGGAACACGGTGGTCATAATTCAAATCTGGGACGAGGTTATTTGCATTTTACATAGCACTAATACCCTTCGGAAAGAGTGACAAAACATCCATGAATATTAACGACTATTCCAGCTAAGGGTAAATATTTAGACAGACTGGGTTCTTTCACCTTGGTTTGGCAACCGGTCTAGGAGAAGGAAAACTAATAAAAAAATGACTTTGTGTCACGTCCTGCTCGTGCAGAGGGGTTAGGTAAATACATATATTAGTTTAAAAAGGCAGTCTTTACGTTTAATGTCGGCCGACATTTTATACATTTTACATTATAATTAACTAGAAATAAAAATAAGGGGAAGTAATTTGCATTTAGCCCTCTAAGAAATTATAATGATTGAGGTGAGCACGAAAATAATGTCACATGTAGAGCACCGGTTCCTGTAACGACACCGAAAAGCCGTCTCAGTGTTTAGATAGGTGATCACTTAGGAAGAGCAGGTATCGTAAGAAACCCGAGGAAAGTCAAGGAGGTGCTTACCTAATCCGGTCGCTACAAGTAGGATGTGAAAACAAGGTCGCATGTATGGGGCATCCAGCGAGAACCTAACTCTTTATTCAGTAGTAATGGATATATGAAACTACCTTGTTAACCATTACACTATGATGGGACAACTTTTTTACTCAACCTGTTCGCCATGGGTAGGATGTGACACAAGGTTGTAAGTATGGGGTATCCAGCGAGAATCTGTCTAGGGTCTAGATAGGGGATTACTTACGAAGGGCCGGTGCTGTAAGAAAACCGAGGCCTGTTTGCTACACAAAGTAAAGCCTAGTAAGTAATCATCAAGTTAGGATAACTGCATAGAATTCCTAGGCTCTCTCGCCACCCGTCCCTATCGGTCATCGCATCTGGCAAGTCATCCTCACGGCATCCAGTATCTGCACAGAGCTGATCTATGCAAGCTTTTGCCAGTCGACCAAAGATGAAATGTTACATAATTCATAATCAGCTTATGATTTATGTACGTACCTGTTGTTAGAATATTTAAATTAGGATCTGTTAGATTTAGAATAACGGGGTCCAATGGAAAATTACCCGACAGTTATTGACGGGTAATTTAAGAAGATTTTCCCTGTGAAAAGTATTTTCCCTGTGAAAAGTATTTTCCTGTTTACCGCCCAATATTTTTGTTAACAGTAAAACAATAAACACCCAAATAAGCATCGTTTTTCTTGAATATATTCATTATCGTTTTTATTTTTTAATCTTAATTAATTTAAAATTACTTATTTAAAAAATCCCTAAAATTCTTAAATCTGTGTCAATTTAGTTATTCAAAAGTTATTGTCTAAACAAAATTCTTTTAGAATACCCAAGCATTTTGCTCTCTTCCTCCTTCATTAAATTATTTGTCAATGATGTTTATTATAGAATCAAATGAAATAAATTTCATTAACATTAATAACATTGTTACATTATTCATAATCAGCTTCTGATTTATGTACGTACCTGCAGTTAGAATATTTGAATTAGGATCCGTTAGATTCAGAATGACGGGGTCACTGGAAATTTACTCGACACTTATTGACGGGTAATAACCGTTTTACTTGACCCTTTGAAAAACGTGCGATTAGGCGTGAGATTGTTAGTCAGATGCGACGCAGATTTCGCTCGCTCCGAGGGTCGGCATCTCCCCCACCTAATCCGGAATCAATATGGGCCGGGTTGTGAAATAATTGACTATTAAAAAATAGAAATGACCAGCCCAAGACAGAAAAGAAGAAGAACCAACCTTTAACAGAAAGCCCAGAAGAGAGGTCAGCCCAGAGAAGATGGTGGCCGAGTTAGAACCAGTAAGCAGAAGTTAACGAGTAAGAACCATTATCTATTATCCCATCTCTCTAATATACCCGTCTGTCTCTCTCCGCGTTTATATACCCGATGTTGAACGAGTATATAACAACCTTACTAAATTAATACAGAATATTAATAACATAAATTTTCTACTATCCTCATCAGCATTCCTTTCCTTTTATAAGTCCGTCGCAGACAATGATGACGTCACTCTATGTCGTTCAACAGTTGCGAACACTCTGGTGGTTAGTTAGTCTAATTCTGGACTTGCAGATGTGGTCACACATAGCAAAGAATATTCTCGTCTGCATTTGGTGGTTCATGACGACGAAGACGTCGCCGCTCTGCAGCCCTATTAATCTCGATATTGAGCCGCTCAGCTCCTGTTTTTAAATTGCAACCAATGGATTGCTAGTAAAATTATACCATAGAAAAGTTTTCTTTGATCTTGGTACAAAGCTTAGTTTTAAATTGAATTCCTTGACAAAGACAGACACCACTTATCTAGTATAAGATTATTGACTCAATACTGATACAGAATGTTGATAATACGAATTCTTGATATTCCTCATCTTGATTGTTCTTTTCATTCTTTGTGATGAATAGTTGTTAATATTCAGTGAATGTTTTTGAGTATTTTCATCTTCATTATTTTTGTCAGTTTTTGTGATGAGTAAATAGATACAAATGCTTTATCCACGATATTGAGTACTGTCTACAAATAAATTCAGCACCCATATAATATATTTAATAATAATTATATATATATATATATATATATATATATATATATATATATATATATAGTCATTCACATACAGTCCTGCTGTGCCGTTTCATGGCTCATCAGTGTGACTAGACAATGCAGGCTACTTCAGGCTGAGTTTGAAACACGACCGAATGGTCATCAGTCAGACATCTTACCACCGCCCCATCTACACACCTACTTTTTAGAAATTGAATTTTACTGTTATAAACATACTAGGGAGTGTTCCCCACAAGGAAGCAGCTGTATGGCCACCTGCCCCCTATCTCACAAACCATCCGAGTGAGACGGACAAGGAATGCTGGACACTGTTGGAGGAGCAAGGACGAACTCATAAGCGACGTTCTCTTGTGGAAGCCAACACATGGACATGCTAATATCTCATCCACAGAAAACGATGTTAATACACGAATAGGAAAGGCATGGGCGACCATAAACAGATTATCAGTCATATGGAAATCCGATCTCACTAACAAGTTAAAAAACAATTCTTCAGGCTGTGGTTATATCAGTGCTGCTGTATGGCTGCACGACTTGGACCCTAACGAGGTGCCTTGAGAATAAGCTAGATGGGACCTATGTGCGGTATTGAACAAGTTGTGGAAACAGCACCCCACAAGGAAGCAGCTGTATGGCCACCTGCCCCCTATCTCACAAACCATCCGAGTGAGACGGACAAGGAATGCTGGACACTGTTGGAGGAGCAAGGACGAACTCATAAGCGACGTTGTCCTATGGAAGCCAACACATGGACATGCTAATGTGGGTCATCCACTAAGGCCTACATTGACTAACTCTGCGAGGATGATGGATGCTGCGCAGAGGACCTCCCTGTGACAAGGAATGATAGGGAGCGTTGGCGAGAGATTGTCATGCATATCCGTGCTAATTGCGTGATGGTGATGATGATGACATATACGACGCGAGATAGGATCGTTGTAATATTAGTTGTGGGAAATTAAAGTCATACCTGCTTCTTAAAAATCTAAATTTTAGTCATTTCGACAGTTTACCCGCCTGGAAAAAAGCACTTGAATAGTATTTTGGATTTACGCCAGTTAAATACAAAGACTATTGAACTACAATCTAAGACTCCAGATACAAATGATTTAAAAAGATAAATGAAAAAAATACTCTCCTCACTTTTTGTCTCCCTATATCTATTTTTTTATTATTCAGTTTTTTTCACTTCATCTGTTTTCATAATCCCCTCCATCATTTTGTACATTTTTAAAAGTCCCTCTTCGTATTCTCATTTGTACGCCTTTTCATGGATGAAAGACTTAAGGCCATTTTATATATCTTTTCTAGCCTTTCTATTTCGCGCGCCTCATTCGTCATTCTTTTTTTCTTTTCTTTTTTTTTTTTTCTAGTACAAGCAAATATATGCACCCTCCGGGCACACATATTTAAGTTTCAATATAATGAAATATATTGAATTAGAAAAACTAAGGAAACTAAATAAGAATGCTGATAAAATAATTTAAAACTATCGAAAAATAGAACAACTTTGATACTAAATCTTCGATCATTTTCCATCACTCCCGTCTTTCATTGCTAAATCTTCCTAATTTAACTATTTAGTTAAAATAGGAAGTAAAGAATAAGATTACAATTATTTATTCTTGTTAATGGATTTCTTTAAAGATTTATCCCCGACATTTTTGCTTATATTCACTAAGATAAAACCAAACAATTAGAAATCAATAATATCAAGCACATATTTCTTAAAATCAAATTTTTAATATCAATATGCAAATTAGCCTTCCCGTTCATACTGTAAACCGTTATTTTGTTGTATACATAAATACAATTGCATGTTATTAGAATGTAGGTATGGTCAAGAGTATAAATGATATATATATATATATATATATATATATATATATATATATATATATATATATATATATATATATCTTCTACAAATTTGGTATCGTTATTTTCTTTAAACGTCTCACAGAAAACTGATCAGACCTGACTACTAATCTGTATGAGTACCCGTGATATTCCTGATGTTATATAATTCATGAGCCGCCATAAATTATGAACGTACCTGCAGTTAGAATTTTGAATAAGGTCCGTAGACTTAAAATAACGGGATCCTATGGAAGGTTACTTACCTGTTGTGGACGGTTAGTGAACTTTTACTTGACCCCTTGAAGGCGCGCGATTGGACGCGTGAGAATAGGTTTTAGTTTAGTTAGACTAGCTTGCTCACTAGGAGAAAGAAACCAACCCTTAATAAAAAAAATAAAAAATAAAAAATAAAAATAATAAAAAGTTCAGAGAAAATGACCGACGAGATAGGACCAGTTGACGAGTTAGCAGGAACCAGCAGTAAGCAGAAGTTACCAAGTCAGATCACCTACCAACTATTATCATATCTCTCTCTCTCTCTCTCTCTCTCTCTCTCTCTCTCTCTCTCTCTCTCTCTCATATACCCGACGTATGATGTGAGTATATATATGTATATAACACTGAAAAAGGACATTGCTTCTATTGAAATTTTGAATCATATATATGTACCAACCTCTCCACACGAATAGGATGTGACACAAGGTTCTGGATTCAGAGTTTTCCTTCTCCAAACTGTATACAAAGATTAAAGAGCCCAGTCAGCCTTACTATTTAACTATAGCTGGGGGAGAATAGTTGGGTGTATACCTTTCTTGATGTTATTAGCGCTGTATGAAATGCTAACAGTCCCGTCCAGAATTTGAAGTCGTGTCGCCGAGTTCATTTCCTTTGACAATAACCACTACACCACGCGACTCCATCGATATATGCCCAACCTCAAATCATTGATGATGTGTTACGCAGGTAACACGAAAGGATTACTCAAAGTTCAGTGACAAAAGGCACCGATTAGTGCAAGTTAATTGAATCTTTAATGAGGGATTAAACTACTTATTTCCAACTCTTAAATAGGCTAGCTCAGTTAATCTATCTATCTATATCTATATAAAGGGCAGTTGTGTGTATGTATGTCCGGAGGAAACTATGAATATAAAACAATTAGCGACAAAGTAAATATATATATATATATATATATATATATATATATATATATATATCACTATCACTATATATATATATATATATATATATATATATATATATTCACTATCACTAAGCCTTGGCTTACCAATTCGACGGTAATTGGAACTAGTATGATTATTCTACAAAGGTTTTATTTATATCTGGAAAGATATTTGAAAATTAAGATTTGAATAGTGAAACAAGGGAAAGTCTTTGGTTGCGTTCGTGAATTAAACATAAATCAATTATGTAAGACCAAAACAATCAATGGATCTAACTTTTTATTATATTCCCTCTACCCAGGCAAAGCCGGGTAGCCGATTCTAGTTAATAAATAAACAGATAAATAAATAAACATAGTTTATTTATCTAGCCTCGTCATTAAGATGACTTCGGCACAATATTGTTGTTCTTTGTTGTTGTTGTTTTTAGGAGGGATAATGAATGACCCTCTTGTGTACGTGTGGACAGTGCCTAAATTAATTAAGCTCCGTTGGCATCCCACTTTGAGCACCTAACTCATAAGAGATTGACCCTACCTCTATTACATATTAATCTTCTGTGAGTAGGTTCGGTCTTGGGGAAAGACGACCTAAGGATAATTTTCTAGAACTTCCCATCGTTGGCCGTTGGTTAGTTTTACAGCATATCAATCCTTATTAGATAATTTTCTTTTGGCATTCCTCTTACCATGAAGAATCTAAGTTAGTGTCAGGACGATCTAGTAGATCATGGGATCATTTTTATTTGAAATAAACAGCGAGAAAAAGTCTAGCATGTATTTGCCAACCTTTTCATAGCCCAGTGCAATTCCTCACGCCATGCCGTTTGCAACTATAGTCGAATGCCTTGTGTTCAAATTTGTCTGATGTAATACTACATTCCTTTTAGTTGTCAGTCGTTAGGAAGTTTTGTTGATATAGCTCTCATAATTTTAACAACGAAACCGGCTATTTTGGTCATATATTTCTATCCCACAATCACGGACTAATTTCATTCAGAAAATATTATTTCCGTTCTAAGAGTCTATAATACCTCAACGCAGTATTATATTTTATTGAGATTTAAACATTGCAACCTTGTCTTCACATTTTATGTTACATGAATAAGCAATTTGGCTGTATAGTATAGTTCTTTTTTACAAAAATAAATAAATTACCCGAAAAAAAAAAGAAGTGTAACTGAGGATATGTGACTAATACGCAGCTTTGAAACCAATGGTAACAAGCACCATTTAATTGCATAGTATCTCATAACAAATAAATATAGCTCTTACACCTGTAATCATACATCTTATGTTCCTTTCTCCAATACAAAACACCTATAAATACATACACACACACACACACACACACACACACATATATATATATATATATATATATATATATATTTATATTTATATATATATATGTGTGTGTGTGTGTGTGTGTGTATATATATATAATGAAAAATGAAAATAAATCCGACGATATGTAAATATAATAAAAAATGAAAAAAACAAGATATTCAAGTAGTCCACAAAAAACTATCATTGTCCTAATGATGTTTTTTTGTGGACAACTAATCAGAAGTTACAATATATTAAAAAGCTTATTAACAACTATTAAGTTTTCCTTAAATATCAACGAGTCCCTGATGATGGTTTATTAATCAAATTAAAACGTTCCAACCTTGGCTTCTTCTGTAATAAAATCATATTTGACAAGATTGTTTTTTCATATTCTTATATATTTACACACACACACACACACATACACACACACGTGTGTGTGTGTTTGTGTGTGTATTCATATGAGGCGCGTGGTTTAATGGTTAGAGTCATGGGAAATGGACTCGTCAACCGGGTTCAATTCCTGGACGAAGCTGTTTGCATTTCACATGGCGCTAATACCCTTGGGAAAGGTATGAATCCAATTCTCCCTCCAGCTATGTGTAAATAGCAGGGTAGACTGGGCTCTTTAATCATGGTTAGGTAACCAGTCTAGAAAAAGGAAAACTCTGAACTCAAACCAGTTAAACTCCGCTTAAAAATTGACCTTGTGTCGCATCCTGTCGTGCGTAGGGGTTGGTAAATATATATAGATATATGAATATATACATATGATATATAATACATATGATAATGTATATGATAATGTATATGATGTATGATAATATATATGATACATAGGATATATAACATGTATGATATATAATATGATATATAACATATATAATATATGATAATATATATGATAATATATACCATATAACATACATTATATATGATAATATATATGATAATATATATTATATATCATAATATATATTATCTATAATATGATATATATTATATATCGTATTGTATATATGATATATCATAATATATATGATGCATCATATAATTCATATGATTTGTCTTATATCATCATAGGTGCCTATGTCAACTCTACAGTAAGAAAGTTCATGGGACCCTTTACTAATTAGTGTTGGTGGTTGTAGTAGTAATTTGTACTAACAGACAACCCCTCCCACACATTGTATAAATTGATAAAATAATTATAGTCATAAAGCAACAAGAAGAGACCGATGTTTGATATAAATCAAGGTAAGATGGAGTTGGGGGGGGATTATATTTGTTTGAGAGATAAAGAGAGTGAAGGGGAGGAGCAATAATTGGATTGTTTCTTTTTGTTGGTTGTAGTGTCAGTTGGGACTGTAATTGGGAAAAGAGATATTGAGTTGAACTGAGCCAGGAAGTGGGAGGAGAGGTGGCGCGAAGACGCCGAAAGGGTTTACAGTTTCATAAAGAAAGGAAGAGAGAGAATGAGAGAAAAAAGAAGACGAAAAAGAAAATTGGCAAGGCTTTAAAAACAAGGAAAGAGAAGAGATTGATCAACAAGGGAGGGAAAAAGAGAGACTAGAGTGAGAATAATGAGTGACTAAGAGAGACTAATAACGAACAAAAAAAGATGAATGTAGACGGGGTGGGTGGGGGAGGGCAAAGCTGGTAAAAGTGAGATGTCGGTTAATCAGAGGGTGGTAAGAGAGAGAGGAAGGTAAAGAATTTCTCTCACTACATATTACAATGTGAAGTATAAAAAGTTGAATATTTAGCTTACTACATCGAAAAATATTAAGTATACAGTATGTTAAAAGATGAAATATATTGTTTTATAGTTTGTAGTACTGTGTATTTTTTACAATTTTATTTGAACAATTAATTATTCTCAACAGAAGAAAGCAAATATGCAAATGAGATTGACCATCATATTTACGTCACCAGAAACAAGGTGTATAAATAAGAGACATTGAAGATTGCATGATGGAGGTCCGAATCTGCTGGGACAATCAGGTTAATGCCTTCCTTTCACTTGTTTAGTTGTCAGTTGCTATGAACATTCAGAAAATGCATGGGGTGTACCTAGTTCACACACCAGCAGAACTCCTTGACTTCTCTTTTGATTTTTTTTTCTAATTTTTAATCGAGCCTCGTCTTCGATGTTACATCCATCATAACATCCTGTGTTTGTTTTTTCTAAATTTTCTCCATATATATATATATATATATATATATATATATATATATATATATATATATATATATATTAGTAATGTTTAATATTTTAATAGATAAATAGACGTTTCTTTCCCACAATATATATATATATATATATATATATATATATATATATATATATATATATATATGGAAATTGGAAATTAATCCGACAATATGAGGAAGAATGAATAAAGAAAAGAAAGAATAGAATGGATGATAAAAAATGAATTTAATCAATATCACTTACACATGTGTTTCGGTCAGTTCATCTGTGTGAAAATATTCCGCACACAGAGAAGATTCGACCTTCATCAGAGTGAAATTTTATTTTGAACGAAAAAGAATTTTTTCATTCTATTTCATTCTATTCTTTCTTTTCTTTCTTATTCATTCTTCCTCATATATATATATATATATATATATATATATATATATATATATATATATATATAAGTAAAAATATAACAAAAATTAGAGTTTTTGCTTTGTAGTCTATTTCAGGAAGCTTAGAAATAGACTATGATGCAAAAACTCTAAGTCTTTTGTTATATTTTTACTTATAAATTTGGTCTGTGACTCTAACAATAAGAGCACACATTGAAGTCTGCAAACTTCGACAGTTTGAAAAAAATAAATTAAATAAAATAAAAATCTATGTCGTAAAGAAGATTTCTTCTCCGGACTTTTGGATTATTATATATATATATATATATATATATATATATATATATATATATATATTCTTGCACATAGATATATAGGTACATTTTTCATATACTACTGGAGAGCTCAATGCAAGACAATTTTATAATTACATACATAGCAATATATATATATAATAGAACTCCCACTACCAACTTAAACACTCCTAGTAGCACCACCCTTCTCCTATTCACGACCTCCTAACTCACTAGTATGAAAATGACAACCGTTGAAGCAAGAATTCAATTCAACGTCCTGAAGAAGGTCTAACAGACCGAAACGTTATAAATTCGACATCACTACCTACAATAAACATCCATCTTGTACAACATCCTATGTTTGACTACATTTCTCTACATATTGTCGGACTAATTTCCTCTTATTTCTCATATATATATATATATATATATATATATATATTATATATATATATTGCTATGTATGTAATATATATATTGCTATGTATGTAATATATGTATATAAGAGTAAATATGAATATGTTAATTGTATATATATATAAATCCGCACCTAATCTTTGCTCGAGTGTGTGTTACAAATCTCTTTACCTTTATTTTTCCATAAGTAAAGCTAATAGATACAATAAAGGTACAAATCAATGATATATCAAAGATTAATTTTAAAGATTGTTAGAAAAATAACAAATTATTAAGGGATAATAATAATAAAAGACAAATAAATGTAATTAGACAAACAAGAAGAATAAGAATAAACAACTTAAAAACAATTCATAAAGAACTAGAAGCGGCTACCCGGCACCGTCTGGGTAAAGGGAAAGGTAAAAAAAAAGTTAGTCTCGCAGATCCTTAAAAATCCCTACATAAAAAGACCTTGCATTGATCCAGACACAATGAAAATAAAAATTAATGTCTTCTATTTAAAATATTAAATACAAAACAAATTATGTGCTGTCATCAAATATAAATTAAATCTTCATTATTTTTGCTCAAAAAATAAGATCTGGTGATAGTGAATGTGTATATATATTTAATTTGTCACTAATTGATTTATTTTTGTACTTTCATCCGGACATACATACATACATACATACATACACGCACACACTTGCCCTTTATATATATATATATATATAGATAGATAGATAGATAGATAGATAGATAGATTATTCTAGAATCAAATGAAATAAATTCATTAACATTAATAACACTACTGATTTAATACAGAATATTAATAACATAGATTATTATTATTCAATCATTTTTTGTTCAACTATCCCCATCAGCATTACTATTTTAAAATTACCACCACTGGATTGTTCGTAAAATTCTACCCTAGAAAATTTTTTTGTGATCTTTGTACAGTGAATGTGTATATATATATTTATTCTGTCGTTAATTGTTTTATTTTTGTAGTTTCATCCAGACATATATACACATAACTACCCTTTATATATGAATAGATGAAAGGTAATAAAACAAATAATTTTTATTGATGTATTTATATAGATAGATTTATGCGGAATTCTGGTGATTGGGCAATTCATGATATGCAACACTCCCTTTTGCGCTTACTTAGGCTAGACGGACGATTGGAGAGGCCCCCGCCGATCAAGTTCTTGCACCTATATGATTATCCTAACCCTATTGCCCTTATGGCTAATACCCAATCCTTTTTATCATATATGCGCTAGAAGACGGTGGCAAAAATGAGTTTAAAATAATGTTTAAAAAATTAAATACCCATCAAGAAAGAATGAAACAAAACGTCATCGGCATAAAATGACGCAACAAGGGTTGACATGCCATAAAACCCAACCAACAAACCGAACAGAGATAGATAGGTATTAACCCAACCTGTTTTCCACGACACAAGCTCGCAAGTATGGGGCATCCAACGAGGATCGAACTCCGTATTCAGTAGTAATTGATCTGGGAGACTAGCTTGCTAACCATTACACCATGATTAGACGGTTCCCTCAACGTAGATAAGTACTTGAATTAATAAATAAAGTAAGAGGCATAAGTCATACGACACAGTTAGTTACTTCTAATTACAAAGAGAGAATCAAAAGTCTTGGAATATTTTGGTAATGTGAGGCACAATTTGATAGTTTCGGATGCCGTGAAGGAGACTGTGAGATACTAAGCTCGCTTGATACTCTCGGAGCGTTACTCACCGGATTTGCTGCTGTGGTTTATGGTATATAGACTCTCCCGTCGATTTCGACGCATGAGAGTTCATCCAATGAACAATTTACGCAGTGATTTGTTTATAGTGGTGAAGGCTTGTGTTGGACCATTCCGCACTTTTTGGCACAGTCGATAGGAAAGAATTGGTGCACGAGGAATGTCATAAACCCAATCAACAAATGACCTCAGGTTTTTCAAATTCAGAGTTTTTCTTCTCCTAGACTGGTTACCTATCCAAGATTAAAGAGACCAGTCTGTCCTCTTATTTTACCCATAGCTGGAGAGAGAATATATGGATTCATACCTTTCCCAAGGGTATTAGCGCTATGTGAAAGGCAAGCAGTCTTGTCTAGGATTTGAACTCGAGTCTACGAGTCCATTTCCCACGATTCTAACCATTATGCCACGCGCTTCCATATAGTTTGGAGTACGGCCTCGAAATCCACAGTTTTAGGCTTATCTGACTTGGACAATCTGGTTAGTCTACCGTGATCAGATGTTGCGTAGGGGCCAAGTAGTCTTTAGTAGTAGTAGCCGTCGGTAGTTCAGAGTAACAATACGAAAGTCGTATAATCAAAAAGGGGGTTGTTTATTTTTTTCTAGGCTTGTGGGGGTTTTTTTTGAGAGAGAGAGAGAGAGAGAGAGAGAGAGAGAGAGAGAGAGGGAGGAGAGAGAGAGAGAGAGAGAGGGGGGTGTCAAGCTGTTCTATCGTTCGGTACTATTATGCGAAACACATCACAGGAGATCCCGGGAAGCCCGTCTGCCCCATACGAAGGCCCAGCCGAAAAAGACAGATTTTCCTCTTCTTCCGTTCGTCATCCCGGGGGTGGGAGGGTCACATCCGCTTCCGCTAATCCACAGAAAACCTGTAACATCCGTTTTTATTTTTTAATCTAGTTCCGGGATCATTGGTCAGTCAATGGCTGGCACCCGTTTACACTTCCAAACTTTAACCTCTTTTTGTTCTTATTTCTTTTTCTTCTCTTTCTCCAGAAATCCCATTACCGTTTTCTATTCAATCTCCAAATTCTCCGTAGACCATATTAATTACGCTATACAGGTGGACCTTCACCTTCACCTTTTGTACTACAAATGTTTTTGATTGCTTCCGCGGCGTTATGGCCCAGTTCGAAATGTAAAGCAAATGTTTCGGAATTTAACTACGTTGTACTTTCATCTATGCGGCTTTCAAATCACACAGGGTGTGAAACATTGCACAACGTGACAGTGCACCAACTAACCCGATACTACCAAGTACAGTGAGTAACTCCCATGGCCTGAACTGTTTCGGTCACGTAATATACGCGCCGCAAACTAACTCGTACCAAAAAAAAATATATCTACCCTCACCCACACACGAGCAGGATGTGACTCATGGGCAATTTCTTAAGCGGAGTTTAACAGGTTTGGATTTAATTTTCATTCTGTTAAACAAGTTGCCTAACCAAGATTAGAGTCCAGTCCTCCCTGCCGTTTACCCATAGCTGACGGGAGAATAGTAGGATGTATAATTTTCCTCAAGAGTATTTGCGATATGTGAAATACGAACGGCCTCGTCCAGAATTTGAACTCAGGTCGCCGATTCCATTTTTCACGACGAAAATCACTACACAATACGCCTCCAAAATATATTTTTTTAAACTTTTGACTCACCCTGGTAATTTACATTACTTTTTATAGTATTATTCTCTGTTGGAATATTTTTGTATATAAGGTGTGCTGGAATCCACCACTTAAACTCATAGACCCTGCGTGGTCGCATGGATTAAAGCCAGCCAATCAAACAGCTCGAATACGTGGTCAGTTAACTATTTAATCGCCGATCTGGAAAACGTTCACTTGCACGAATTTGCCCCGGACGAACGGACCTAAACCAAGGACTCATCTCAACCAAATGATTCTACCAAACACTAAGGGATACCGAAGAACAACCAAAGGTTTCTTCACTAAGGATCAGCCTCTGCTTAACACAAGGTATCTCAAGGGATTAAATGCTCTCACTTAAAGCCTAAAAATGGTCACAAAAATCGTAACATTCACTTTCTGAGAAAGTTTGGCAGTTTGAAGTGAACAAAGCGACAGTAAAAAGAAAAGAAAAAAAAAGATACCAGTCATTTTGATGCCTAATTTTCACATTGTTTTTATCTTAGAATAATTTAAATGTTTTTCATTGGGGACATTTTTGTCTGGATTTTCTTATTACGTCGTCTATTTAATGTCATCGATTGCCGCTCGGAATTTAAATTGGCAGTCGGAAGTATGTTAATTATATTCGCCATATTCAAATCTCATTCATGGCGTCATTTCTCGTCAAATTAACCCGAGAACCGTGAAAGCTACAAAGTTCGTTTCTAAAAAATGTCGGGAGACTTGAATTTTAACATTCTGTTTATTGTGTTCTTATCTAACTAATTCTGTCAGCCTTTCTAACAATAAATAAATAAAATACAATGTATGTCAAAAAGTACAAAAATTTCGATGCTTTTTTGACACACCTTGTATGTCTAGAAATTTATGTCATTTTCATAAAGATATTTTAACTCAGTGCTTGCCACTGTGATCCTACCGTAAACGGCTGGTAGCGGCTCTCATACGTGTCACTTGTTTACACTGAAAGATTCCTATGTGAACACCCTTTTTTGTCTGTAAGGTGAATAGATAGTAAAATTTGAAATATCCCATCATACAGGTAAAAATACCAAGAAAATTTGATACAGCCGTGTGGGAAAATTGGTAGGCAAAGAGTTAAGATGTTAAGTCAGTTGGTGGATTTTGTTTTTGTATATTTAGTTTGATATTACTCCGAAATGCCTTGGAGGCATTTGATTCCATACACAGAGGAAAGATGGAGCAAGTACTACTAGCATATGACCCCTCTCCCACCACCAACGAAACTGTTACCGCTATAATGATGCTCTAAAAAGACACGTCTAATCACGTTAGTTACGTTAGTACTATATATATTTATAATATGCCTAGATAATGTACTTCGAACGCCATAAGAAAGAAAATTCTGCACCTTAAAAAAAAGTCAAGTAGTGGGCGATGTCCTGCTGAAATTATTACAGACACGAAATACGCAGATGATCTAGCGCTTCTAGCAAACACACCTGCATAAACTGAATCCCTGCTGCATAGTATAAATAAGGCAGTGAGAGGCATTGGCATCTATTTAAACTCTATGTGAACTCAGATGGGTTTAAAGAAGATTGGGGCATTTCTACATTAGATGGTAAGCATCTAAGACCAGTTCACATACCAAGGTTGCAATATCTCTTCTACAGAAAGTGATGTTAATATACAAATAAGAAAGTCATGGACTACTATGGACAGATCATTGATGATATGGAAATCTGATCTTTCTAATAAGATAAAGCAAGAATTCTTCCAAATTGTAGCCGTTAGTGCTACTGTATGGCGGCACCACTTGGCCTCTAACGAAACGCTTAGAGAAAAAGTTAGATGGGAAGTACGCCATGTTGCTGCATGCTTTCCTAAACAAATCCAGCAGCACCCCACAAAAAGCAGCTGTATTGCTACTATCAAACAAATCATCCAAGTAAGACGAACAAAACATGCTGGACACTACTGGAGAAGCAAGGACGAACTCATAAATGACATTCTGTTGTGGACACAAAAGTGTGGGCCGACTAGCAAAAAACCTACATCAATGGCTGTCAATGCGACCTAATAACCATGATATTTAGTTTGATATTAATGCTAAAAGTGTGTAAGTTCTCTAGAGTTATTAATACACAATCCACGCTGAATGAGAATGTTCGAGTCCAATCAAAACGTGTACGTTACAAAAAAAACCACACACAGGTACGATAAAGCACATTTAGTTAAAATCATTATCATGGCGCGCTGACAGCACTAATGCCCATAAGAGTCATGGGAATCCGTGCTGTCAGCCCGACATGATGATGATGATGATGATGACGACGACGATGATGACTTCCGCTGTGTAGACCATATTTTTGATTAGGCACATCAACAATGAAGCCATTCACCTTTAAACAAGACCAGACACTTCCTTGCATGAGATATTTGCATATTACTCACACGGATATCTTAGTGAGGCATATTTTTTAAAAATATATTTTTCGCATACAATATTAAAATTCAATTAACTTTATTTAGCCAATTAATTTCTTCACAGAAATAATTCAACCATATAAATAAGATAAAATAAATAACTTAGATTTTATGATCTCTTCAATATTCTTCTTGTGAGTTTTTCACACCAGTATAAGCTGGTGATCTTTCACTGGAATCTGAGTGACAACAAGTCTCTTCAGATCCCCAGGAATCATCTGAGTATTCTAGCCGATTTTAACAATGCTGTTGTCGGGATGGTCTCGATTCTTCCTCTGATTTCCAATTCATCCAGTCTTTTCTATATTTGGGGGACCGTTTTAAGGACGCCAGTTATAATTTGTCACTCCCATATTACACAGATTTTCTAAATTATTATTATTATTATTATTATTATTATTATTATTATTATTACTACTACTACTACTACTTCAGAGATCCATCCTGCGTCACTGACGCATAAAAATCTAAAACGACGCATAAAAATCGTATCCATGCGTTCCAGTGGGTTTTTTTACTAACTGTAAATACTTGGAAATGAATTACACGCTATGGGATACAAGGTAGAGGTTAGGCGGCTTTAGTTGATGCAATCCCAATGAATTATATAAAAAGAAAAAAATCTGAGCCACATGAGCCTGTTTTAACACATACTGTGAATGCTGATTGACTTTAGCATTAACCAATCAGATGTTCAGAAGCCGAGGTCAGCGTTGGCAAAAAGTCCATTTAAAGCCAGTTTCTTTCTGTTCACCTTGACTGAAACACGGGTAGTGCATTAGAGGATGATCAGCTTTAATGGGGTCTAACTGGTGAGAGGGTATTATGTTAGAAGACCCCCCCCCAATGAAACGAGTTAACCTAACTGGCGACGCTATCCGGTGCTGTTTATCAGGCGTATCTCAAACAACAGTAGTAATAATAATAATGATAATAATAATATAGAAAATCTGTGTAATATGGGAGTGATAAATTGTAACTGGCGTCCTTGAAACGGTCCCCCAAGTATGGAAAATAATTTTTATGCGCGTCTTTCTCTAGTATGGATTCTGGTTTGTGCATTTACCGTTTATTAGTACGGTCAGTTTTAATCTCTTACATTCATCACAGTGGATCACATTTTCCACCTAGTCATGCCTAGTCTTGTAGTCCTTTTGTGTCAGTTGTCTGCATTCGCTTATTATGTAACTAGAAGCGGTTACCCAGCATCGCCTGGAGAGAAGGTGCTGGAATCAGAGTGTGGCATGGTAGAGACAACAATTGCAGTCGGGTAGCTCTCATGTGATTTCATGTGATTGACCAAGCCTGCCTTTGACAACAGGGCCCTGTCACACTCCTTACAGATCCACACATCACCAGAATTGGCAGGCAGAGTTTCGCGTTTTTGGCATGCTCTCATGAGTTTTGCTTGGTCCACCCTTGCAGCTTCAAACAGTTCTGCACCCCTGTATATTGCAGCACTCCATTGCCCATGATCAGATGTCAGGGACTCCCAATAATCAACGGGAATACGAAAGCACACTAGACACTCCTTCACACTATCACGAAACCGGGTTTTTTTTTAATTTTTTTAATTTTTTGCTTGTGTTATGGTCTTTTGCCAAAAAGGAGCTCACCATAAAAAAGCTGTTTTGGAAGTCTAGAGTCATCAAGCCGAACAAGATGATCCGCCCAACGCATCTGATTCCTCATCACAACTGCAGTAATGCTAATTGTTTTGGCTTTGGTCAAGACAGCCGCATCAGGAACATGACTTTTCCACTTCAGACCAAGGATATGTCTAAGACAGTGCTGATGGAATCTTTCAAGCCTCATATGAGATTGGTACAACGTCCAGGTTTCAGAAGCATAGAGCAAGGATGACAACACATATGCTTGATACACAGACATTTTAGTTGAAAGAGTTAGATCCCATCGGACCAGACTCTTTCTAGCTTACCAAAGGACACAGATGCCCTGCTTATTCTCTGTTTGATTTCCGCATCAAGAGAACCGTCACTAGATAAAGAACTACAAGGTAAACAAACTTCTTGACAACTTCAAGTCTTCTCAAGTTAAAAACTTTTCCAGTTGTTCGGAATCTAATATAGACACCCGCATCACAGTCATTGAAGGCATACCATAGTACAGCCATTAGGTAAAGTTAGAACAATATTTGTGCAGGTATATCGCTCTGCTTCACTCAATTATCAATGGAAAGTTCATCAGACAGCTGGCCATTGAAATTAACATGACCCTTTACACAACGATGTAGCTGCTTGAACTTTTCAACAAAAGCAGGTTTACAGCCAAATTTTCCGAGCACCTTCCAGAGAGCCTCACGATTCACTGAGTCAACAAAAACCTGACAAAGTGGCACACACCGTTCAATACATTTTTCTAAAAGCTGTCTAGCAGAGAAAATCATGTCTACAGTCCCTCTTCCACATCTGAAACTAGATTGGGATTCGGGAAGAACATCACGACAGATATACTTCTCCAATCGGTTAAGCAAGAGTCGCGCAAAAACTTTTCCAAAAGCTTCAAACGGTGAGATACCACGGTAATTACCACAGTCCGACTTCTTACCGTTTCCTTTGTATGAAATAATCAAAATGACATCTATCCAGTCTTGGGGAACCTGGTCACCCCACTATATAGACATCACCAAAGAGTGGACCGCACAATGGACATTCATACAGAGATACTATCTATTGCAGCAACATCCACATTGGATTATTAAAGATCTCGAAAATGTTCATGCCAACGGCATATAATTCCATCTGCAGTTTTCAATAAGGTAGTTCCATCCTTTGCCAGGAGTGGTGCAGTTGAAATCTTTGGACCATATGCCTGACGAAGCAGAGCATAAAACACCTTAATGTCCTTCTTATCATAAGCTGTCTTTATCTCTTTCGAGAGATCAGACCACCATTCGTTTTTATTTGGCCCACGCAGCACTGAACCTTACTTTTCACAAATGAGAAGTGAGCAGCAAAAGTTGACCTATTAACAGATGAGAGTTAAGGAGTCTCAAATGGGTTTTCCTCTTTTCTCAATAAGAGGGTTGATTTCACTGGAGTTGTCAGCAAACCGATCTCGATGTCTGGGAACTCTCAGTCCAAGAATCTCAACTCCCTTTTTATATATGATGTATTTTACTCTCTCCCAATCATAACCTGAAAAATCCACTCGATCAAAAGCAGATTTGAGAGAGTCTCTGACGAATAGATCTTTCAATCTTGAGACATCAATCCGCCTAGGCACCTTGATTCCCCCCGAAACGGTTCCTACAGCGAATGGAAATCTTTAGTTTAGCCCTGATCATCAAGTGATCAGTGTCACAGTAGGCACCACGCATCACTCTGGCCTTGCAGAAGTTTCTTAGATCACCACAACCACATCTACATATTATATAATCAAGTATATGACCATGTTAAGACTGAGGATGAAACCAAGTTGCCTTGTTTTTCTAGTGTGGAAAGGTGGCGACGCGTGTAGGTCTGACAGGCCGGGATCATGTAGTTACTGATTTTCTTTAGGACAGGTATAATTACCAACACATTAATTTATCAATTTATCTATTATTAATAATATTAATACCAGAGAACTGAAAAACCTGTAGAACATGAATGTGTTGGTGATATTAATTGGAGTTGGGGAGTTTAGAAATGTCCCCAAAAACTTAGAAAAAAGACTGGGGGAATTTGGTAATCAGAGGAAGAATTGAGACCATACAGACCACAGAACTGTTAAAATCGGTTAGAATACTCAGGAAAGTCCCGAAGAACTGAGTAGACTTGTTGTCACTCACTCCAGTGAAAAAACACTACTACTACTACTACTACTAATAATAATAATAATAATAATTATTATTATTATTATTATTATTATTATTATTATTATATTTTGCTTCTATGTACAATTGTTACGCTTGAATTTAAAAAAGTTAATAATGATAAATAAGATAAAATAAATAATGATTTGATTAGATTAACAAAATTGTACAGAAAATTATCTACTCGCTGTATGTTTCCGGTCTTGTTCGGGTCATATAGTATTACAGCCAGTAATTTTGTCCCTAGTGACCCCAAATGAATTCAGGGGTACCACTACTGGTTTCCTCATAAAATTATACCCGACAAGTTTTGTTTGGTCTTGATACAGGGCTTCTTCTTCTTTTTCTTTTTTTCTTTTTTTTTCAATTATACCCCCGGAAAACAGATAGATAGATAGATAGATAGATAGATAGGCCACAAATATACCATAAAAATAATCAAGACAAAAAATAAAAATAAACGTCGACTTTTTTTTACACCATAGTTGAAAACAAGGTAATCAACTCAAGATAAGTTATATCAGAGTTACCTACCTTTACGGTCAAATTTTATCATTTTAAACTATTAAAATGAACAAGACAACGATTAAAAAATGAGAAATCTTTTAAACTACCTTACCTAGTTAGTCACAATTTTATATCCAGATTATAAAAATTGATATCGCACTGAAAAATTCGTCGCAAAAAATCACATAAAAAATCGTCGAAAACTAATTAAACCATGGGAATCAAAAATTTCAAGATAGCGAGGCTGGATTCGGTCTGGAATGTTTTTAATTTGCTTGCAATCGGCCTGATTCCAAAACGGTATGATATGCTGGATTACGACCTCTAGGAGTAAATAAAAAAATAAGATACTGACATTCTTGTTTATCATTATAGATACATCTGCTGATAACTTATTTTCTATCTTTTTTCTTTGTAGAATGAAAAATAAATATGTTTATATTTTATTATAATGGAGATTGTGTGTTTTTCTGTCTGTATTACTACCCAAGTCACAATTCCCTTAGTTATTTACGTTATATTCTCCATGATTTTATTCTTATTAAAACCTCAATTATCAATAAAATTGTTTTACATTATTAATACTGCTGACTATATATACATACTAATAACATGCAATTGTATTTATATATACAACGAAATAGCGGTTTACATTGTGGACGGGAAGGTTAATTTGCATATTGATATTAAAAATTTTATTTTAATAAATATGTGCTTAGTATTATTTATTTCTAATTGTTTGGTTTTATCTTAATAAATATGAGCAAAAATCTCGGGGATAAATCTTAAAAGAAATCCATTAACAAGAAATAACTGCAATTTTATTTTTTACTTTCTATTTTAACTAAATAGTTAAATTAGAAAAAAATTAGCAATGAAAGACGAGAGTTATATTTTAGTTGTTCTAATTTTCGATTATACACCCACCCTTCTGTTTCAAATATTTCTATCTTATTTTTTTATCTTATATAGTTTTTCTAATTTAATATAATATTTCATTATATCAAAACTTAAATACTTGCATCCGGAGGGTGCATATATTTGCTAGTCAAGATAACCTTTTTTCTCTTTTCTTTCATCCAATTTATCTTCCAAAATTGGCAAAGTAACATTAAATGAAATAAAAAAAGTAAGTAAATATTTTTATAAAACATTTCAAATACTCTTTAATTAATTCTCTGTTATTTTTTTAATTTTTATATTCTTTGAAAATTTTAAGGATTCTTGAATTTTCAAATATTTTTTAAAATCAAAGGATGATTTTTAACCTACACAAAAAAAACCCCCAAAAAACAACAAAAAAAAACAGTTTTCTCTGCATGATTTTGTCACTAAAAAAAATCTTCGCAACTTTCAAATATGAATATTAGTTGAAATTAAGTACATTATTATATCTATTTACCAACCCTGCCACACGAGTATGAGGTGACACATAGTCAATTTCTTAAGCGAGATTTAACAGGTTTGAATTCAGAATTTTCCTTCTCCCACACTTGTTGCTTAACCAAGGTAAAAAAAAAGCTTGTCCACACAACTATTTACCCATGGCTGGAAGGAGAATAGTTAGATACATATCTTTCCAAAGAGTATTAGCACAATGTGAAATGCAAACAGCCTTGTCCAGGATTTGAACTCGTTTCCCTTGCGATAATAGCTATTATACCACGGTCTTAAGTACATTTTCATTACACTAGAAGGACTCGTGAAAATCTCATGAAATGAAAAATTAATCAATAGGAACTATTTAAGCAATAAAAGATCATTTTCAATTTCATTACTGTAGCGTATGGGGATTTAAATAAAATTAAATTAAATCAAAATTAAATAAATAAATAAAAAGTTCTCAGTGTCAGAGTTAACGATCTGATCAATAAAGTCTCCATCTATACTTCGAAACAGTTGTGTCTTTTTATTTCTCTTCATCTCATCATTTCATATTCCCTATAAGCGAGAGGAGATTTACCTCATGGGGCGTGAACATGTCTTGCATGAAAAATAAATAAAGGGCTCGAAGGAAAAGAAAATATGGCTGCCTTAGCACCGTAATTTGAAGAAGCACAATCTCAAAGCCAGGAGATTTAGCAAGAAGGTATTTGCACGTATGCAAAGTTTTCGAGATCGAACTGAGCATAAAACCAAGCGCGACTGAGAAACGAACGAAACGCTTTGGAACTGTTATTGAATTTTACATTGGAGACTGCTGGAATATTGTTGCAGGAAGGAATATTTTGTCGTCGGACTTTGTAGTTAGGAAAGTGATTATTCAGATCAATTTCGCAAACCATATTACATATAAATCCTATTTTTGCCTTTGCAATAAATAATACAATCGGAATGTATATAATACGTAATACACGTATCATTTCAAATAATCCTTTCTTGCTTAAATACCTACGCTTGATTTTTTTTAATTCCTGGAATTTCCATGGCTCCTTTTAGTAGTAATAATTACCGTATTTACTGGAGTAATGATCTACTTCATGTAATGAACGACCCTACTTTCTAGTCACAAAATATTGTTTTCATCGGCATAGAAACAAGGTAAGCTTCGACGTTTAAGAATATCCCAAACGTAATCAGTTTAACTTTTATCTTATAGTGGTTTTTCGGGGTAAGCAGTTTATAGTGGTCACCAATTTATGGTGGTTGTTTTGATGATATATATATATATATATATATATATATATATATATATATATATTATATATATATTAGTAATGACAACAAACACACTATAAAGTTATAGAAATAATAAAAGGAAAAACAAATCATTTGAAAAAGGAACAAATATGCCTTGTATTAAAACAAATAAATTACAGTAATCAAATCTACTGCTCAAGGTCCAGCAGAATATGCTTTTTTTAAAGTTCAGTAATGTAGAGGGAGAACGAGTAAGAAAGCGTATTGCATCTATATCAGCAGCGGAATTATTGAGAGGGTAAGATACGTTGTAGTAGTAGTCGCCGTTAGTAGTAGTAATAGTCGTCAGTTCAGAAACAATCTACACGCAAGTTGTATAGTCCCAAGAGGTTGTATTTATTTCTAGGCTCGTGGCTTCTT
Organism: Doryteuthis pealeii; assembly: GCA_023376005.1. Lineage (NCBI taxonomy): Eukaryota > Metazoa > Mollusca > Cephalopoda > Myopsida > Loliginidae > Doryteuthis > Doryteuthis pealeii. The sequence goes on along the minus strand of CM042137.1, from coordinate 88,413,712 downwards.
TTTCCGAGAGAAGGAAATTATTCTATCTTCTAACATAGTATCATGTTCTGTACTGCTGTCCCACACCCATACGACGGACCGGGACCAACATCTGACTCCCACTAGAGCCAAGGGTCAAGAAACAGATTTTCTCCTCTCTCGTTTCTCGTTCCGGCGTCATATCCGTTTCCGCTCAAAACCCGGAACTTCCGTTCTTATTTTTAAATCTATTTCCGGGGTCATTCTTCGGTCAATTTACTGGCACCCCGCTTAGTGTTTACTCTTCCAAATTTTGACCTTTGTTTGTTCTTATTTCTTTTTCTTCTCTTTCTCCTTTCAATCCCGTAGACCACAATAATTACGCTACAATGTGTCAGTCTCTGAACTTCTACTCGAAAACCTTCCTTTTATATATCCAAACATAGGCTACAAATTCGTTCTTTTTTAAAACTTCTGTTTAGGCGCGAAGGCCTTTGATTGGTCCAAAATTATCATTTTCATTATTTCTATTTTTCTTTATACCTGCGCTGATCCTATGCGCAGATTGCTTACTTTCGTCATTTTATTTCTGCTTTCGATGCGTTAACTTCCAGTTCGCTTCTTATCATATTAATACAATCTTATTGCAAAGAAAACACAGTAGAGATTAAAGCTACGATTTTAAATTGGTAAATTTCAAACTAAAAATAAAGAATATTTTTTGCCAACATTTTAGCTTTTGTTTTTACTTTGCTAAATTACAATGTAGACATTTTGTAGCCTGAAATTTTGCACAATGTCCGTTGCTCAACTGTTTATGCTAAATCGGATCACACTGAAATCTTGTGTGGTTGTTTTTATTATTATTGTTTTTGTTTTTTTATATCCCATTGGGCATCTCCCGTTTTTCTATCCTCTCACATTAACCTTAGAAATAAAATAAAAAATGAATCTTTGCACTGAACATATACAATGTTAATACAATACCTATATGCAAATCAAATCATTTATATATTTCAGACTGTTGTCCTCATCTTTATAGCTATATACACAACGTTTCGGTCGGTGTGCGCTCCGGCCTGCTTCAAGTGTTTCTTGTCGAACTTGGGAGCCTTTAAGTTAGAATCGGGAGCCTAAACGGAACTTCGAATTGAACCCTTTATTTAATTCATTGTGGTAGATTTTTCTCATTCCGTTAACTGAAGGCTCCCGTTTCGGATATGAAGGCTCCGAATATGCCAAGAAGGTTCCCGAGTTCGACAAGAAACACCTGAAGAAGGCCAGAGGGTCATACAGCATATCGGCCGAAACGTTGCGTATATAATAACAAAGATGAGGACAATATATATATATATATATATATAATATATATATATATATATATATCATCATCATCATCATCATGTCGCGCTTGCAGCACGGATATCCATGACAATCTCTCGCCAACCCTCCCTATCACTCATTGCACCTGGGAGGTCCTCTGCTGAGCATATAGCATCCTCGCATAGCTGGTCAATGTAGGTTTTTGCTGGGCGCCCCACACTTGCATGTCCATGTGTTGGCTTCCACAGGAGAACGTCGCTTATGAGTTCGTCCTTGCTTCTCCAGCAGTGTCCTGCATGCCTTGTCCGTCTCACTCGGATAGTTTGAGAGAGGGGGGCAGGTGACCGTACAGCTGTCTCTTCGTGGGGTGCTGCTTCCACGATTTGTTCAAGACTGCACGTAGCATTCTTGTGCAGCTTCCATCTAGCTTATTTTCAAGACGCTTCGTTAGGGTCCAAGTGGTGCAGCCATATAGCAGCACCGATATAACCACAGCCTGGAAGAAGTCGCTTCAGCTTGTCAGGGAGATCAGACCTCCATATGACTGACAATTTGTTTGTGGCCGACCATGCCTTTGCTATTCGTGTGTTAACATCTTTCTCTGTGGATGAGATATTACTACCTAGGTACGAATGGAGATTCGGATCTGTCTGTCTGTAACCGACACTATGTCACTGCTTATGTCACAATACCCTCAGAAGCTGCGTAAATTTATCAGTGAGTATTTAATTTATAGTCAAAATCATTAATACAAAAAATATATCTTATTCATTAACGATATCTCTTTAAAAATCTGAATTAGATTTGCCTCAAAATAGCCAATGTTATTTGTGCGTTTAAAATTCTGCAACGTGTCTTATATATCACTAAGAAATTAAAGTTTATATAATATATGGAGTGGTTAATTAGTTTTAACAAAAACGGGTTTGATAAATAATAACTTGTAGGTTTTGATTTCTAATATTATTGTTTTATTCTCGAACATATCAAAATCAATCCTATGAATGATCTTATATAGAAATCAATTAAAATATAATTAAAATAAGTGTAATCTTTTTTATATGTGTTCTTATTTAATTTCTTTAGTCTTTGTAATTTAATATATTTCGTTACATTAAAACTTAAATACTTATACACGGAGGACGCATATTCTTGCTAGCATATATAATCTTGTTAGAGAGTCCACATATGCTTCTTTTTAGATATATGTAATAGATGTTGGGAAACTTTGATGGTTGTATTGGAAGCATGGAATTATAAAGAATAATAACCAAAATTCAAAGTGATGAATATTCTTTTATTTCTAATCTTATTCAATAATTTTAATATTTCATGTAGACCTTTAGTCAAAGACGTTTATAGAATGTAGATTCTACAAAACTCTTTGACAGAAGATCTTCCTTAAATAAGTGATTTAATAAATGAGATTGAAAATAAATGAATATTCATTACTTTAAATGTTGGTTATTATTCTTTATCTTATAGCTCCATAGTTCCAATACAACCCAAAAAGTTTCCAAACATCCATAACACACACACACACACACACCACACACACACACACACACACACACACACACACACACACACACACACACACACACATATATATATATATATATATATATATATATATATATATAAATTGTACTTATGCATTCAAATATATATTCATGTGTATATATGATTTAAATGTATTTATATATATATATATGTATATATATATATATATATATATATATATATATATATATATATATATATATATATACAGAGATGCTGATAGGTACGGGTCCTGAGTCCCTGATGCACAAGCTATAAATACATTTCAATAGTTTCTTAGAAACGAATTACATGGGATAGGTTACAAGGTAGGAGTTAGATGGCTTTAATTGGGACCCATAAATTTTCCCGGGCACTCATTCAAAGCAAATATGTGCGTCCCAGAACGTAGTAAATCAGAAAGCTATCAGCATCACTGTATATATATATATATATATATATAGGGTGATTCAAAAAACAGACTTTTTTAAAAGTCAAGCCTGTTTTTTTGGGGATCACCCTATATATATATATATATATATATATATATATATATATATATATATATATATATATATATATCTGTGCATATATATATATATATATATATATATATATATATATATATGTGCATATATATATATATATATATATATATATATATCTGTGCGTATATATATATATATATATATATCTGTATATATATATATATATATATATATATATATATATATATATATACAGGATGATAAAAAAAAACAGATATCTGTCAAAAATTTAAAATAAGCAAACTATGATCACTATGTTTTGTTGGCTAAGGAGCCATGCCTTTTTATGTCTACCTGCCTTTAGAATTTTAAATCTTTGGTTTAATAATTCCCTTGTTTTTTGTAGTTAGCAATTGTGAGTGTTTCCTCTGTGCAGAGGAGGCAAAATTTGTGTCCTGCTTTGTATTCATTACAGTTCTTTTTTACTTCCCATTTTAGAATGGGGTCTACCCCTAGATTTTCTTTTATTTCGCACAAATGATTAGATAAATTATATATATATATATATATATATATATATATATATATATATATATATATATATATATTATAAACCACTTCAGTGTATATATATATATATATATATATATATATATATATATATAAGAAATTGTTAAAAAAAAGATGAATTTATTATATTTATGTCAACGTTTAAAAGTTTCGGTTTATATAAGACCTTCTTCAGGACAATATTATAAAAAAGAAGAGAAAAATATGTTGTTCAAAATGTGATGGATGTTTTTGAATGACTTGAGTTTGAATTATGTAGAAAATGGCTCATAACCTTATATTGATTCGCGTTCAAATTGAATGCTCATGACGTGATTGGTACGTGCGAAAACAAAAGTCAAGATGTGATTGGAACACGTGAGGTTGAAAGCCAAGACGTGATTGGTACACGTGGAGATGTTAAAAATGTGTGACGTATTCCTTACAAATTCCATTGTTTTAAAAGACGTGAAAAGCATTAATTGTCTTGGTTTGGTTTGGTTTGGTTTGTTTTGTTTTACGGCATATCAACCTCAGTGGGTCATTTAATGCCGACAAGGTTCTGAAATAAATCAATTAATGGATAATACAATTTTTTTATAAATACATTTTTCTATTTAACCCATAGATGGGACCCTAACAGGTACTACCACTCCGGGTCAGAGTGGACCAGGGAGCAATGGGGATGAAGGGGTGCTCCACATTCCCCAAACCTCCAAAACTGGAACCTCACCATCAGATAGAGTTTAACGTCATTCCCAGGACATGTAGACCCGCAGCCACCGCCTTCTAGCACCCATATGATAAAAAGGGCTTGGGGCTTGCCATAAGTGCAATAGGGTTGGGAAAATCATATAGGTGCTAGGGCTTGACGTGACCAGCCGATTGATCGGAGGGGGCCTCTCCGACCGCCCATCTAGCCCAATATAGGGCCAAATTGGAGTATTGCAAGTTATAAACTACTCATCCACCTGGGCTTTATCCGTAAGCATCACGGGTCGCCACCCACGGACAACAGGCGGCCCCATTGGGGGAGTCTTATGCAGTCGGTGCATTCTAACGCCCCAGCCGACAGGGCGGCATTAATAGTCTGGATTTTTGAGAATAGTAGAAGGAATAAGAAAAAATAATTAGGTTGGGTGCAAACCCTATAAATATTCAATGTGTTTAAAATATCATTAACTATGTACTTATATTATTAAGTAGTCTATGTTTATATTAATGGATACAACGATTTTTCTCTTCTTTTTATCATATTGTCCTGAAGAAGGTTTTATATAAACCGAAATGTTTAAACGTCGACATCTGTTATTCTAATGGAGATTGTGTATTTGTCTGTCTGTAACCGAAACTACATTACTACTCAAGTCAGATTTCCCTTAGTCATTTACGTCACATTATTCATGATTTTATTTTCATCCCAGTTATTAATAAAATTGTTTTACATTATGAATTCTGTTGTCTTTATCTACATACTGATAGCATGCAATTGTATTTATATATACAACAAAATAGTGGTTTATAGTGTGAACGGGAAGGCTAATTTGCATATTGATTTGATATTTGATTTTAGTGAATATGTACTTAGTATTTCTAATTGTTTTGTTTTATCGTAATGACGATGAGCAAAATATCGGGGATAAATCTTAAAAGAAATCCATTAACAAGAAAGAAATAACCGTAATTTTATACTTTACTTCCTATTTTTACTAAATATTAGGAAAATCTAGCACGAAAGATGGGGATGATGGAAGAGTAAGTTTCAGTTGTTCTATTTTTCGATTATACCCTCCTCTGTTTCAAATTATTTGATCTGCATTCTTATTTAGTTTCGTTAGTGTTTCTAATTTAATATATTTTACTACATTAAAATTTAAATACTTGCAACCGGAGGGTGCATATATTTGCTAGTAAATATAATCAATTCATCTTTTTGGTAACAATTTATTTTTCTTATTTCTATATATTGTCGTATTTCTATCCCTATTTTACCCCCATATAATGCTATATAAAAAGAAGTCGAGATATACTAGCTGTCTACATTGTTATTGTACACTCTTGTGCAGATCTAGAAAGCTAAACTGATTCAAGTTATTATTCAGTCTTTGATAGAGTACACAACAGTAAACGATGACATTTAGTCAGCTAGTTACGGACTTCCCGTTAATATGCACGCAACAACCAACTTATAACAGAAACCCGCTCGGCTGTTGCACGTCAGCAGTTATGCCTAATTTGCATATGCTTTCGCTTATAATACGCCAATAAAAAAAACCGCGTTCAGTTGTAGAGAAATAAATGTTTCCCTGAATTGTGTGTACTATCTATTATCCGGCTCTGTTGATATTTATTTCTACTTTGATGGTCTTTTTATCATGCGGTAAAAAACTTCTTTTTGGTAATGTAGATTACCTTTATGTTTGAAGTGATAAACAGAATGGTGTCGGATAGCACGAAATAAGTTAGCTGCTATTTTTGTCACTTCTGGCAGGATAAGTGAAGCCGCGATAATCTGAGAAAGAGTTGTGTCCCTTTACCCATAAATTTGCTAGACTTTTAAAAAGGAGGAAATGAACACAGTGGTATAGGATGTGGTCAAAACAGGGCAAGATCACAGAGTCTGCTTTTAAAGAGGGAGGCTTTTAAATACGAAAGTATTAGTTTTAACTTGCTGACTGCAATAAAGAAACTACACTTGGAAATTTCATACAAAAATAATTAATAAAACTTGTGATTATTATTATGAATCTTTGTTCACTTTTTAAACTGAAATGGATTTAATATGAAAATAAAATTGTTTTCAAAATGAAGTTGTTTTACGGAAATTAATTTTTAGCTAAATAAACTTTTGAAAGTGACGTATTGGTTTAACGTACTGGACTGCAACAATATAGTAAGCAAGTTTGAATTCCAGACGCGCTATTACGTTTACTTTTGGACTAATACTCTTGGGAAAGGTATGAACTCCCTTATTTTACCAGCTATGGGTTAAATAGTACCACTACTGTTCTTGTACAAGAATGGTTTTGACATTAGCTAACCCATGAAGGTTGATATGCCATTAAATAAAGAAACTAAACCATCATTTTTAAAACTATTTATTTTTCTTATTGAATTAGTTTTGGGATTTGCTTTTCAAATTGATAAAAATCGATTCAAGTTAACTCAAAACTGCTGGGTCACGATAAAGCACCTCACTGCATATGTCATAGCATTCACCTTAGGACCACTTTTTGTTAAAAGTACCAAATTTAGGATTTTCTTCTTTTTTTTTTTTTTTTTTTTTTCGCGAGCTTTAATTTCGTATTCGTGAATCTTTACTAGCACGCAACTTTTAACTTTTTGAAGAACCTACGTTGTGCAAAGTTTAGTGACTTAGGCTAGTAGGTCATTGCTAGTGAATTCGATTCTCACTGGGTACCCCCTACTTCTGGCCCTGCGCCATACTAGCCGTGACTTAGTAAATGATAACTTTTTGAACAAACTTCAAATCTTGAAGTCTCAAAAACAAAACAAAAAAGCGATATTAGTTAAACAAATGCTGACAAAGAAGGAATAATCGTAAGAAATACAGATATGAAAATCGTATACCGCCAATTTACCGTTTCAATTTAACGTTCTGCTTGCTTTAAAAATCAGTATTCGAAATGCTAGCTTTTTTTCCTGAGCTCGAATACTACTTAATGACCCAGCGGTTTTGAGTTAACCTGAATCTATTTGCTATCAATTTACAAAAACAAATCCCGAAACTAATTCAATAAGAAAAAGAAATTGTTTTAAAAATGATGGTTTAATTTCTTTATTTAATGGCATATCAACCTTCATGGGTTATTTAATTCCAAATCCATTCTTGTAGAAGAACAGTAGTGGTACTTTTTAAACTAGAGCTGGTAAAATAAGGGAGTACCATACCTTTCCCAAGAGTATTAGTCCAAAGGTGGACGTAATACTGCGATTGGGGTTCGAACCGGCACCGGTGGGAAATAGTGAACTATTTCAATAAGAACAGTGTAAAGTGATGCGATACGAGTGTGGGCAGAAAAGTTCATAGGCTGACCAAAATATTCTCATGAAATGTGATTAAATGTGGTTTAATTTTTCAATATAGTCCATTCATGTCGTCGTGCTTGGATACCATTGGTGAAAAAAAAGTCTCCCACAGCGGATATAACGTCTTTTAACGTTTTTAGCCAACGAACTTTTCAGTCCACCATCGTAAATTATTCTTAATACAGTAGGACCTCAACCATCCATAGGATTGCCAAACGTGGAAAAGTGAAACAAAGTAAAATATTGATTGATTTTAACGACATGTCAACCTGTACAGAGTCATTTTATACAAAGCGGTAAATTGTGAATGATGGTCAAATTTATTATGTTATTTTCCAGGGATTTTTCTTGGTTTTGACAGTAAGTTACCTGCAGTTGTTTGTTACAAAATGGATTGAGAATCGATTTGAAGGATAAGTTTATAGACTAAAGTTCAAGTTTGTTATATTTTTGGCCTAAGTTTCTTTCTTTCAGCAAGAACAAAATGTCATATATAGTGATATTTTCAAATATATCACCCATATTGTTTGTATTGTAACGTAAGTAAAAGTAAAGTCGTTTGGGGTGGCCTAAAGTCGGTATCAGCCAATCAGGTCTAATCCCCTTTTCACTGGCGCTAGATCGAGGATATTGTTTTTGCGTCTGAAGTGGAGCGCCACACCTACCATCAGCTCCCTACTTTACAACACAGATCCCTGTGCTACTCATACGCTGAGTTGGCGAGGGCTGGTATCGAACTAGGAACCTTGTGGTTTCTAACCGAACGCTCTATCGACTGAGCTAACGTGATCTAATAACAATAAAATCACCACATTCTATTAGAACTAGCAAGAATATATCCTCTCTGGACACAAGTATTTGAGTTTTGATATAATTTAATATTACATTGAACAAGAAAGACTAATGAAATTAAATAAGAACACAACAAAGATTACACTTATTCTTATTTTATATTCTAATTTATTTCAAGATAAAATTTTACATAGGATTGCTTTTAATACATTTGAGAATAAAACAATAATATTAGAAATCAATAACACCTAGTAATTATTTATTAAACCCACTTTTGTCAAAACTGGTATGCAAATTATTCACACCATATTCTATGTAAACATTTATTTCTTAATGATATATAACACACATTCCAGGATTTTAAACTCATCAATAACATTGTTTTGAAGCAAATCTATCTCAGCTAGATCTTAATAGAGACATTGTTAATAAATGAAATGCTAATTAAGATTATATAATGACTATTTGATAACCACTGAGAATATAACGTAAATACCTAAAGGAATTGTGACGTTTGTGGTGATGTAGTTTCGGTTATATACAGAAAAACCACATTTCCATTAGAATAAGATGTGTTACCATTATCGAGTGTTTGGCACGCTATTGGGTCTGGCTGGTTTTCTTGTTCAAGTAAAAAAGAGTATGTTAGTTTTTCGTAACCTATACGTAATCGGAATATTGTAACTTGTTCCTTTCTGGAAGCCTGTTCAGAACTTTTATGAAAATAGAACAAAATTTTAAAATATATGTTTAAGGGAATAAATTTAAAAAGAAAAGAAAAAATAAAGATGGCCTCTAGATGAATTATAACATTTCATTTTCAATACAGATATTTTTAGATGTAACCAAATGATTATTCAAATATTGATCCCTTTAAAGCCTGGATCACCAAATTTTTTTCGCGGTGAGCTAAATAATTGAAAAATAACGAGCACGAGCCACATTATTATTGTGTTCAATACTTGCTTTCTAAAACGAAAGCTCTGTTATATTCATGGGTGAGTGGCATAAGATGCACAAAAACAAATTTAACCAATATATTTATTTTCAAAACCATTATCAAAAACATTACAAATTCAAGTACTGTCTACAGGCCTGATAAAAGGCCTTCGCGGGTCGGATCTGGCCCGCAGTCCGTAGTTTGGTGACCCTACTTTAAAGTAATGAATAAATGAATAAATAGATATCAGAGGAAAAATCGACACCATTTGTTTGAGAATTTTGTAAGAAATTCAATTTTCACCTTACAACTAAATGGTATATGCACAAGCCTGAATCTGTCCGGGATTATGAGACGCATAAAATTCTCTGAACTTCGAGATATAGACGGATCACCTAATCCCGGCTAGAAGACCAGACCTAGTGTTAATTAGCAAGAAGAGAACCTGTCATCTCGTGGACTTTGTAGACCGAGCCAACCACCAGGTGAATTGAAAGAAAGCGAAAAGATAGACAAATACTTGGACCAGAGAACTGAGAAAACTGTGGAACATGAAGGTGAAGGTCGTACTAATTGTAATTGGTGCTCTTGGAACGTTCCCAAAGGTCTGGAAAAGAATTTGGGTGAATTGGAAATCAGAGGAAGAATCGAGACCATCCAAACTTATATCGGCTAGAATACTCAGAAGAGTCCAGGGGACCTGAGGACACTTGTTGTCACTCAGTCTCCAGTGAACCACCGGCTACAGCAAGTGTGAAAAACTCATTAATAATAATAATAATAATAATAATAATAATAATAATTCAATTCCTTAACTATTGCAATGTTGTTGTTTTGCACATTTCTTAGTGAGAAAGAGTTGCTTCCCTTGTATCGTTCCGCGGGCTTTTGAAGACCATTTTTTTAATGATAGAATTAAGTTTTATCTGAGTTATAATTTTAACATTTGATAGATAAAATCTTAGGATTGATACTATTAAAATATTGATAACTTTCTTTAAAGAAAAAAAACACCTTTCATATAGTGGACTGAACCTATCGTATAGTGTGCTTTGTTATACCAGCAGACCACAGAGTAAAAAATGAAAAAAGGTGAAAAGCTGGACAAATACCTCGACCTTGCCAAAGAGCTAAAAAAAAACTGTGAAACATGAAAGTGACAGTGATACTAATCATTAATGCCACTTAATGACAATTTTACAGGCAATCGTCTGAAGATGACTTATTTTAAGGTAATTAAAATAATGAATTAAAAAAACAAAAACAACTAACCCGAGGTTGTAGTGGCCTGATTGTTGAGTTTATACACAATAAAGATGAGGACAACAGTCCGAAATATCATAATTATTCATTAATAAAAATTATTTTTTCTTTTTCATTTTTTTTTTTATTTTTTGTCTGTGTTTCTATCTTTCTTTCTGTCTATATGTATCTATTTCTATATGACTGTCTTTATTTATTTCTATCTGTCAGTCTGTCTTCTTTCCTTTCTTTCATTGTTTCTTTTTATCTTTCAATATTTATGTATTTATTCATTTCGACAAACATGGAAGAACATTTTTCTAGTAAGTTCAAAACCGTTTTAAAAATGTTAATTTTATGATTACTCATAACTAGATCCTACAATAGTTTTGAAATTATTCGAGATATTCTTATCCGTTTTAATTTGATAAATTACTTGCAGGGGTACATGGTGTTGCCATGGTGGGAAAAGTAAACAATTCCTAAGGAAGTGAAGTTTCATATTCCTCTCTCTCTCTCTCTCTCTCTCCTATCTCTATATATATATATATATATATATATATATATATATATATATATATCAGTTTCAAAGAATTTTCGCTGCCTGTCAATTACTCAGCTTAAACAATTTAGCTTGCATAGCATTAAACCAATGGTAGCAGAATTATTTCCATACAAATGAATATATACTAAAATACCAAAAGCAGAGACTCGCAGACTTTTGTTTTCACTAATGATTTATTTTTCTTTAAAACAAACGAACGTCCCGATTAAGATTTGTTAAACAAACCGAAAAACTGCTGCGTCGTCTTATTAAACACCACTTGAGAATGAAACTTGCGTTTTTTCTTTCATTTTTCATCAACACACACACACACACACACACACACACGAAACTGTTTTCAACAGCTATAATTCACTTCCGCAATTGTTTTTAATTAATCAATTTCTTGATAAATTCATTACAATTAACACTGATGATACTTTTTGTTGAAACTTATTGAAGATTATCTCTCAATATACCTTTATATATATATATATATATATATATATATATATATATATATATATATATATAGATAGATAGATAGATAGATAGATAGAGATAGATAACCTTCAATTGTAAGTACATTTTATTTATTGAAAATTTTATTTCATTTGCGTTAATTAAATTCATTGGCCAAACGATTGTCATCCATCTATAAAAGAACCACACAAGGAAACCCCACTTTATAGAGACAGGCAGACAAACATATAGACTAACACAGTTATACAGACTGACAGACACAGAATAAATGCTAACTTTCAGAACTAGGCATTTGTCATATCTTCTTTCTTCAACAAAAACTGTTCGTCCAGGTATTTACTAAAACTAGAGTGTGTAGCTGTTTTCACTAAAAGTTTACATACTGTACTCATTGTTTGTGTCAAGAACTACTACTCCGAGAAGTAACTCACTAGTTCGGTACAGACCTACAGACCTACAGACAGACACTCAGTCAGTCAGAGATAGAGAGAAATATTGTAGTAGTCAGCAACTCTTACTCACTCTGTTAATGTCACGTAGAGTGGGTAGGTTTATATTTAACAACTTTAAAAACACGCGTGGAACGTTTAGCTGGCGCCCCGCAAAACAACAGAAGCTGGAGGTTTTTGTTTACAATAAGAAGTTAAAAACCACACAAGTAAAAAGAAGAGGTCAAGGGAGCCGGCTGACGGTAGTGGTTTTTGACCAAATCTAGTAAGATCCCAGAGAGGAGTACGTAAGAAATGACAAGCCTAAGAAGAATCAGCAGACACGGACTTCTCCACTTCTATCTAGGCAGGAAGTAGTTTATATAGTCACCCATTGGCTGTAATGCTAAATTTGGAGGTTGCTGTTTTTGCATATTGACTAAAGTTTTCTAGCTTATTAAAAATAATCATACCAGAAAATTAAGTTTAAATAGTTTAACGCGAAGCAAAGTAGTATAAATTCACGTTTAGTTTAAACAAAAAAACTTTTCAGTGAAGAAAAGAAGTTATAAATCGTGGTTAAAACGTTTTATATTCAGTGTGTGCATCTGCGCCTGCGTAAACGGAAATAGTTAGTAGACGAACGTTAGTAAATCCTATTAAAAGTAATATTTTTATTACACTGAATTCAATAGAGAAAAGAACATAAACATAATATGCCCCTTTTCGTGTTTTAATCACATCACGTAAATTTTAAAAGTTTTGTCAAACTTTTAAGTTTTTATTTATTTTTTAACCTGCCGCCTTTTTTTCTAAAGTCTTATTTCATATATACGAATATATATATACAGAGGGAGTCCCATTGTAATGTAATGACTTGTCTTGTAGATCTATTACTACTGAATAACGAGTTCGATCCTCGTTGAATGCCTCATACTAGTGACCTTGTGTCACATCCTACTCGTAGTGAACAGATTTGGTAAATACCTTTATATGAAAAACAGACTTATTTTATGATTGCTTGATACGTTATAGATACTTGTGAAAATTTCACCCGCACGAACACTCAAACTCTTATTTACCAGGAGAATAATTTTCAGTGGAAAATTGTACAGGAAACTGCTTTATTCGTTAGATGTTTTATAGTACAAAACTTTAATAAAACCGAAAATAGCATATTGATTTTTTTTATTATCATATAATATAACATCTTTTTCAGCATAAAATTAGGTCTGAGACCAATCAGCTGTTCCTTATATTCCAAACATTCATCTTAATTCCACAGAATATTTATAATCTTTCCACAGATTATCCAAACTTGCCTTAAAGGAGTTCAGAAATGGGGCATTCACTATTGATGATGGTAGTTCAATCCATGTATTCACCACTCTGTTACTAAAATAATTCTGCCTTGCACCTGTTTTGCAATTCTTTTTTAAAGGTTTTAATTTCTGACCCCCTGTTATTGATTTTTTATTTTTTCATTGATTTTTATATTTTATCCAAGCATTTTGAAATCTATTTATATCGCCAGCCTACAGCTAAGTTTTGTGCACACGTTTTCGTTTAATTCATTTTTAAAAACATATAGGTAAGGATTTTGTTACACCTTCTTCTTTTTCTTCTTTTATTTATTTATTTAGTTATTCCAACAGTTTAAGAATTGGTGTATTCTGCTGGTTTGAAAAGCTTTTCGTTTACCTAGATAAGTTTTTTGACGAAGATCTGAAATAATAATTTAAAAAGTATTGCTTTGTAAAATAGAAATACAAATTAAGTCATACTTATGGTCATACACACACAGACACACACACACACACAGAGAGAGAGAGAGAGAGAGAGGAGAGAGAGAGAGAGAGAGACACACACACACACATATATATATATATATATATATATATATATATTATATTATGAATTCAAACGGGAAAAGAAAATATATTAGTATTATATAGTACTGACACCAAAATGTAGGTTTCTCACTTGTACCAATTTTCTAAACTTTGTCAAAATTTTTAAAAAAACGGCTTTATAGTCTATAATTACACAATACAAAACATTTGCTAGGAAGAAAAAAAAAAAACAAATTATATGCACCTCCTGAAAATAATCAGTTGATACTATTAAAATGGCCAAAAGAAAAAAAAATACTGCAAGAGTTGCCTAAGTTAAATATACTAAAGTGCTCAATACAATAAGTAGAGCCAATAAATAATGAAGTAAGCATTATGAGTCAGAAAATATCTACCGAGATTCTCCTAACGGATCATCAGGATAATTCTGATGATCCTTTAGGAGAAACCTAGGTAGATATTCTTTGACTCATTAGGGTTATTTATATTAGATATATATATGATAGAGAGAGATAGAGAGAGAGAGAGAGAGAGAGGAGAGAGAGAGAGAGAGAGGTGGAGAGACAGACAGACAGATAGATAGAGACAGAGAGTAAGAAATAAAACCAATTTACGACTCTAAGTTAGTTTCACGTTCTCAATTGTTAAGTGATTTACTTTGAACCAAGAAAAATAGCTAACAATGATTGGGAACAATAATTAAGCACACAGGTGTATATATATATATAACTTAAAAAATTGTGAACGAGAAAAGTCACTATGCGACATACATCACTGGTGTATGTTTACACACACACACACACACACACACACACACACACACATATATATATATATATATATATATTATATGTATGTGTGTGTGTGTGTGTGTGTGTGTGTATATAATCGATATATATATATAGTAAACGTCGAAAGTACTTGGGACAAAGACATTGGTGGACTAATCCGCGGATTCCATCCAAATATTTAAAAAATTGAAAAGATCGTCAATATAATCCTTCAACAGGAGATATCTGTTTTGTTTAATTCTACACACACACACACACACACACACACACACACACACACACACACACACACACACACACACACACACACACACACACACATATATATATATATATATATATATGTATTTAACGGCATGTAAAACACATGATTTACAAAGGTATTAGCCGTCAAATACTTCATCTTCGTTGTTTTGTTTTGTATTGTTTTACAGCATATCAACCACAGTGGGTCATTTAATGCCGACAAAGTTTTGGAATAAATTCATTCTTAATGGCGATTCAATTCTTTTTATAACCATTTTTCAATTTAACCTATAGATGGGACCCTAACAGATACTACCACTCCTGGTCAGAGTGGACCTGGAAGCAATGGTGATAAACATTCCCCAAACCTCCAGAACTGGAACCTCACCATCATGTCATGCCTTAGTATCTATATGATTGCCCCAACCTTATTGCCCTTATGGCAACCCCAACTCTTTTTATCATATATGTGCTAGAAGGCCGTGACTGAGGTCCTTAGTGTCCTGAGTATGACGTTAAACTGCATTTAGTGGTGCATGTCCAAATTTGGAACTCGGAGAATGTGGAGTACCCCATTATTGTCATTACTCTCAGGTCCACTTTCACTCGGATTGGTAGTATCTGTTATGGTTCCATGTATGAATTAAATAGATAAAAATGAGTTTTAAAAATGTGTTTAAAAAATTAAGTTTGAAAAAAAAAAGAATTGAATACCCATCAAAGACAACATAATGCCTTCGGCATAATAACCCAACAAGGTTTGACATGCTGTAAAATCCAACCAACCAATCAAAGCAGTGAAAGTGTCAATAAAGCGACCTTGAAAGAAATGGGTAGGGTAATCCATTATATATATTCTATATGTATGTAAAGGGCACTTGTGTGTATGTATGTATGTATGTATGCATGTATGTCCGAGGGAAACTACAAAAATAAAACAGTTAACGACAAAGTAAATATATGTACACATTCATTATCACCAGATCTTGCTTTTTGAGTAAAAACAATGAAGATTTCATCAATATTCGTGAAGATAATTAAAAAATGAAATTTAGATAGTAACTGATTTTTTTTTTTCAGAGTGAATCAACGCAATGTTATTTTTACATATGGATTTTAATGGGACATCCTGCGATGATCCAATTCGTTATTCAGTTATAATGGATCTGCTATACTAACTTTTTGTCCCCACTCTACCCAGGCGACGCTGGGTAGCCACTTCTAGTAGAGAGATAAAGTAGAGAATAAACATGGGAGACAGAAATGAGAGAGTGTAAGATGAAATAGGGACAGACGAAAAATGCCGAGCCAAGCTGACTTGTATAAACCTAAGTATAACCTCAGGCAACGCTTTTTTTCTATTTTTGTTGTTTTGTTTTGTTGGGATTTTTTTTTTTTTTGTAGTTTTTTTTTATATCAATCTCGTAATTATTTATGACCTGTAAAAGCAGCAAGTTAACAACGGAATTACAAACAGGTGATTATTGAAAAACAAATAGAAAAGGGAGATATTTTTTATAAAAAAGAGAGAAAGTCTCAGAGATGAACATTGTTTTATAATTGTATAGCTAATAAGAATTTCTTATCTTAATAAAAGAAAGAGAGAAAACTAAAAAGAGAGAAATTAGAGAAAAGTAAAGATAAGGGGAAAAGATGAGTAAAGAGAGAAAGGTGAAGAGAAGAGAAGAGAGAGGTAAAGGAAAAAGAGAGGGAAAAAGAAGAGAGAAAGTAAAACAAAAGAGAAAAAGAGGAAAAGGAAAAGAGTTATGAAGAAAAGAGAGAGGAAAAAGGAAATGGGGAAAAGATTTTTAAAAAGAGAAAAGAAAAGAAGGTAAAAGAAAAAGAGAGAAACAAAAGAGATAAAGAGAGAGCAGTTATCACAATTAGGTTAAATCTAATACAAATGATGATCCTTATAATACTCTGATTAAAACTAAAACCAATGATAAGAAGTATATTAATACGACTCGACGACGACGACGACGACCACGACGATGATGATGAGGATGATAATGAAGATGATGATTTTTATAGTTTGTCGATCCTTGTTGGCTAATTAAATGTCGAAATCTTTTTTTCTTTCTTTTTTTTTTCTCTCTCTTTTTTTTTCTTTTTTTTTTCACAAACGATTACATGGTTTGGTTTGGTTTGGTTTGTTGGATTTTACGGCGTGTCAACCCTTGATGGATTATTCTTGCACAATTTCTATTGTTTTTTTACACAGTTTTATGGTTTCAAGTAATCCTATCTAACACCAATAATTCACAGGTAACTATATGGTTCCAAATATCTAATAATAATACGCTCAAAACGCTGATAAGGTCATTAATCATCTTAACAACCAACAGCCTTGAACACCGTTTTGATCTCCATGTTTCTAACACACGTTAGACGTGTCAAAGTCTACAAAGTCAGAAAACAGCATAGCCCACATAACTTTCGGAAACATTTTTTCACGCTCAGAGTTGCCGAGGCATGGAATAAACTGTCTGCATCCGTTGTAGGCTGCCGAAACACTGCATCTTTCAAAGCCTCCATGCTTCCTGTAATCTGCCAACACTATACTTGATACCCCCTCCACAGATATATGCACGCGCGCGCACACATACATGTATATTATTACTGTACGCAATTCATGTTCCTGACACTAATACATTATTCTATGTACTAGACATGAGACTTTGATGAGTTGTGGTGCACCTGAGCACTTTACACAATAAGTTTCCTTATCATTATTATAATAATTCTTTGTAAATAATTGTGTCAAGTTACTATTATTGACACAAATAATTTGCATACAGTTTTCAAGTCTTCCTATCTCACATTAATAAATCTATTTGATAATAATCATTTGTTTGTCATTTTTATGGTTTCGTGTATTCCTATTGAATACTAAATAAGTGACCATTTAAGCAACAGTAGGTACTGTAAGCAACCTGGGTCATTTGTTTATTAAAATTACTTGATACGGCATTAATTAAGTAAAGTCGTCGGGCTGGCCTAAAGTCGGTATCCCCCCGACAGCGAGGGAGTCTATCCCCTTTTCACTAGCGCTAGACCAAGGAGATTGTTTTGGCGTCTGGGGCGAGGTGCCAAACCTACCACCTGCTCCTCAATTTACCGCACAGATCCTTGTGCTACTCAAACGCTGAGTTGGTGAGGGCTGGTATCGAATCCGGAAGATTCGACATTAAATGACCCCAAAAAAGTTGATATGCCGTAAAACAATGAAACATCTATATCTTAAATTAAGCAAAGTTACGATACAAATATACGTACGATATAGAATTACAAAGCGTTTACCGTAAAGAGTGAACTAAAATGATCTTTATACACTGTTCATTATAAGGTTTAATTGTTATTTTAAAGATCATAATATTTATACTTTAATTTACACAAATAAAGGGTAAATACGATATACAATAGCAATAATCCTTTTATTATTACTGATTCTATTTTCATGTAAAGCACCGGTTTCCAGAGACTGTTGTATTTACCCTGGTAGCTCGACACTCATTAACTTGCACCATACTATACAAACTTAGTAGTGACGTGATGGTTAACGAGTTCTTCTTAAAGACTAATTTAATACTCTAATATTATTAATGTGATTAACACACGCTGCTGCTGGGATACAAACAAAATTAAAAAATAAATACTTGAAAAATCAGAGTATTCAATATGAATATGACCTGTGTATCAAAGAAAAATGTAACATTTTCATAATCTGTGAAAAAAATTCCATTAAAATTATTTTCTTTAAACTACAAATGTATATTTAAGAATCTGACAATTAAATAATTTCATCGGTCACTCTTGAATTAAAAGATAACGTTAATAATTGTACATAAAAGTAATTTGACGGTTTACTGGATACTCTAATATTGTCGCATTGTGCCTACCCGGCTAAATTTCGTAAGTAATGAAGCGATTGTTTGCCCCTGCTGGGATGGACGTGTCCAAAAGGATGATCTTCCCTTGCTGCCAGGATTTCGCCATTACGTGACACTACTAGCTGGGTATTTAGACTTAGCCCGGGAAGCCCTCTAATTGTCTGTCTGTCTGTCTGTCTGTCTGTCTGTCTCTCTCTCTCTCTCTCTCTCTCTCTCTCTCTCTCTCTCTCTCTCTCTCTTGGTCTAGCATCCACAAACAGATGGACTAGACTTGTGGTGTCTCTGTCTATTGTGGGCGGCTTTGCCCTCCAACTATCAGTAAGTGACTCTCATATTCTTCATGAATTCTTTCTTACTTCCGAAAGACTTTCGTCCTATCTGTTTGTATCTTGTCAGGCATGTCATGTTCCACGTGCTCAGACAATACAGTCTGTATTCTTGTTATGTTGCACTTCTTTGTTCGAATTTATTGATGTATATATTCACCTACGTTGCAAGGTTTACTCTGAACCTTCTAACTTATAAGAACCACACATTTAATTCTTATAGTAGTTTTCAGACAATCATGTCTTGTTCCTTAGCAAGATAATCTCACAGACAAGTTCAATAGTTGACTGATTGATTTTAACATCATACCAATCCGTCTAGGGTTATTTTATACCTAGAGGTTAGGGAAACGAGTTCGCTATATGTACATATTTACATTTTATGTAGCTGTTTCTCAAGAGATTTTTTTTCACACAGTCCCTTCGAATACTATAATTTTTAAACATATCTATTTGGCCCATAGGTGGGACCCTAAAAGGTACTGTCACTCCGGCTCGGAGTGGAACTGGCAATGAAATGGTATCTCACACTCCCCAGATCTCCAGAACTGGAGCCTTACTATTAGATGCAGTTGAGTGTTATACTCAGGACAAAGTTCAACAGTGTAATGAATTCGATCCTCACTGGGTGACCCACTGCTCATGATCTGTGCCAGATTAAGCAACCCTGAGTGATTACTGTTCTGTCGGCTGGGGTTGTAGAATACGCCGAATACACCTCTGCTGATGGAGCCACCTGTTGGCCATGAGTGACGATTCGTGATACTTAAGGACGGAATCCTGGTGGCTGAGTACTCTATGACATGCAACACTCCACTACACAATTGGCTGGTCACGTGAAGCCCAAGTACTTATATGATTGCCCCAACCCTATTGTCCTTATGGCAAGCCCCAACCCATTTTATCATATATGTGCTAGAAGGTGGTGTCTGAGGGTCTTAGCGTCCTGGGTATGACATTAAACTGCATTTAGTGGTGAAAGTCTAAATTTGGAGCTCTGGGGAATATGGAGTACCCCTTTATTGCAATTACTCCCATGTCAACCCACACTCGGAGTGATAGCACCTGTTAGAGTCCTATATATGGGTTAAATAGATGAAAAAAATGAATATGAAAAATGTATTTTTAAAAATTGAGTTTGAAAAATAAATCGTTTACCCAACAAGAATTAACAAAATGTAGTATTATTTGGATTATTCGGACTATTGTCCTCATCTTCATTGTTATCTGTACAACGTTTCGGCCGATGTGCCCTCGAGCCTTCTTCAGGTATTTCTTGTCGGACTCGGGATCTTTCTCGAACCTTCTTGACGTATTCGGGAGCCATCACAGAATTTTGAACCTAGCCCTTTATTCAGTCTATGGGGGTATCCTGTTCTCATTCCGCTAACCATAGCTGGGGTAGAGGCGTTAAGCTGTGTTAATAATTATTCTATGTTACTGTCGCCCTTGACCAGGATTGAACCTGCAGTCTAGAGCTAACTGTCACTTAGAACTGTCTTAACCTAACTCCTTTATCCAATAGGCTATGTGTCCAATTGGACAACCCAGTGTGAATTTTGGGAACTTATAAACCTAATGCCTTGTTTTTTCCTAGAATATCTACCTATTTACGTATGTATGATTTTTTAAAATTCTAATCTAGCCTTTTTAATTATAGGTTCCCATATTGCGTTCATTTCTATGTTAGGTCTACTTAATAGATTACTATAGCCTATCATATGAGCTGATTTTTGAGGCGTCTCCTCTTCCAATGTTCTTCCCTATCTATTATCTTAACTTCATCCCATAAGGGCAGATGGTTTCCCTTTTCATTCCATATATGGTCAGCCATACTCGACTTTTCTATTTCACCTCGAACCGAATAGAAGGCTCCCGAGTCTGAAAAGTAGGTTCCCGAGTCCGAGAAAGCTCCCGAGTCCGACAAGAAATACATGAAGAATGCCGGAGGGCACATCGGCCGAAACGTTGTACAGATAACAATGAAGATGATGACAATAGTCCGAATAATCAACATAATACTAATTATCAAGCCTCATTTAAAAAATTCCCAGAAAAAAAATGTATTCGGTATAAAATAACCCATGGGTCGACATGCCGTAAAATCCAGCCAACCAGCCTGAGTGATTATCATTAGTAATAATTGTTTTAGTAATAGCAGTAATTACCACAGCAATAACCAAACGATAATTTCCTCTCAGCGTTACTATTTGTGCAATGAAAGCCGTTCATGATAATGTCAGATATTTACAAATGAGGGTTTAATCGGTAATTGTCGATGTGAGATTTCTTTTGTGGGAAAACTGGAACATAATTTTACCAATGACTCAGAATCAGTGGCAATTAGAAACAACAATATTAAAAAAAAAAACAATAATGAAAACGTTTTATTCTCTCGATTATTTGGACGTGCAAGGGTAGAACGACAATGGTCGAGACTTCAAACAAGAAGGATTATAAGCCCCTTAACTCAACCTTGCATCCACATACAAGGTGTGTCAAAAAATTATCGAGATTTTTTTGTATTTTTGACTGAACTTGTATTCAGAAAAAAAAAGATTTTATTCATTCTTCATTTCTATCTTGGTAAATACAGCTTAAAACTCGGCACTTTTATGGCACACCTTGAATTCTGGAAAAAAAAATAACATTCTATTCATATCTATCTTGGAAAATACAGCTATAAATTTGGTACATTTTAGACACACATTGTATTCTGAAAAAATAATAAATGGAACGTTATTTTTTTCAGAATAGTGTCAAAAGGTTTTAAAAAATCTCGACACTTTTTTGACACAATTTGTAGATACAATCTCGTTGGTTAATTGTTGGTTGGTTTTTACGGCATGTCAATCCTTGTTGGGTTAATTTATGTCCATGACATTTTGTTCTATTCATTCTTGATGCGTATTCAAAAAAAAATAAACTCATTTTTTTGGGGGGTAAACACATTTTTTATACTCATTTTTTCTATTTAACCTTTAAATAGGAATCTAACAGGTACTACCACTCCGTGTCAGTGTGGACCTGGGAGTAATGGTGATGAATAGATACTCCACACTCCCCAGAGCTCCAGAATTGGAAATTTCACCACTACATGCCACTGCCTTCTAGCACATATATGATAAAAATGGTTTGGGGTTTGCCTTAAAGGCAAAGTGATCGGGACAATTATATAGGTGCTTGGTGACATGACCAGCCGTTTGATCGGGGTGGGTGGCTCTCTAGCCTAAGTAAGGGCCAAAGTGAAGTGTTGCATGCTCAGCCACCGAGGATCCGTCCTTAAGTATCATGGGTCGCCACTCACGATCAACAGGTGGCCCCATTGGAGGGATTTTACCCCTCCGTGGAGGTACAGTCGGTGTATTTTTCTATCCCAGCCGATTGGACGGGATACAATCATAATCAGGCATTTGTTTCTAAAAAAAATTAAACAATGTCTCAAAAAACTATTGCGAAATTTATTGGAGTGTTCTATGAAGAAATATTATTAACAGTAGCGCATCTACGGTATGGCTGATAGGGCCCGTGCCTTGTGTGCCACTGGGAGGCATGCAACAGTATGCATTTATCAACTCCTCCGTACGAGCAGGATGTGACACATGGTCTTAAGCGTGTTTTGAATTCAGAGCTTTCCTTTTCTTAGAACGGTTGCCTAACCAAGGTCAAAGAACACAGCCCGTCCTTTTATTTACACATAGCAGGGTGAGGAGAATAGTTGGAGGAATACCTTTCCTAAGGGTATTAGCGCTATAAGAAATGCAAACAGCCCCATCCAGGATTTGAACTCGCGTCGCCGAGTCGATTTCGTACAACGGTATCCATTACACTACACACCTCTATTGGTATTGGCAGTAAGAACATTAATCTGCAACAAGAATTTTGTGCAAAATTTGTGAAATTTAAATTAGGGAAGCGAAGACATAAAGTCA
This sequence comes from Doryteuthis pealeii, assembly GCA_023376005.1. Lineage (NCBI taxonomy): Eukaryota > Metazoa > Mollusca > Cephalopoda > Myopsida > Loliginidae > Doryteuthis > Doryteuthis pealeii. The sequence goes on along the minus strand of CM042137.1, from coordinate 88,390,332 downwards.
ACGGCGCCTGGTAACACACACACAACACACACACACACACACACACACACACACATATATATATTATATATATATATACATATTCATCATCTTATTATAATGGAGATTATGTAACTGTCAGTCTGTAACCGAAACTACCTCACCACTGACGTCACGATTTCCTTAGTTATTTATTTAAGTTATATTCTCAACGATTATGATATAGTCATTATTCAATCTTAATTAGCATCTTATTTAATAACGATGTCTGTATGATAGTCTAGCTTAGATTTACCGTTTAAACTGCTCTTATTATTAATGAAATATATGATCTATCTCTACGAAATAAAGATTTACATAGTATATGGTCATAATAATTTGCATAATGATTTTAACAAAATGGGTTTAATAATTAATTATTTGCTGTTACTGATTTCTGATCCTATCATGTTACTCTCAAACGTATTGAAAGCAATCCTATACATAATTATATATAGAAATCGATTAAAATAACATTACAATCTTATTATAATGGAGATTGTGTGTTTTTCTGTCTGTAACTGAAACTATATTACTACTCTAGTCACAATTCCCTTAGTTATTTATGTCACATTCTCCATGATTTTATTTTTATTTAAACCTCAATTATTGATAAAATTGTTTTTCATTTTTAATACGGTTGGCCTTATCTATATACAATTGTATTTATATATACAACAAAATAGCAGTTTACAATGTGAACGGGAAGGCTAATTTGCATATTGATATAAAAAATTGATTTTAATAAATATGTGCTTAGTATAATTGATTTCTCATTGTTTGGTTTAATCTTAATGAATATGAGCAAACATCTCGGGGATAGATCTTAAAAGAAATCTATTAACTAGAAAAAATAACAGTAAATTTATACTCTACTTCCTATTTTAACTAAATGGTTAAATTAAGAAAATTTAGCAATGAAAGACGCGAGTGATGAAAGAGTAAGTTTCAGTTGTTGTATTTTACGATGATACCTCCCTCTGTTTTATTTTTTTTTATCTCATCCCTGTGCTGCTCATACGAATCCAGAACTTTGTGGTCCCTAGTCCGACGCTCTACCAACTGAGCTAAAACGGCCCTTATAAAAACGATGAAAGAAAACTTGTAAATAAAATAGTAATTATTACGATTTTCTTATATTGTAACTGCAAGCATCAAGAAAACAGCCTAGACAAGATATCGAATAAGGATTAGTTGGATTCATACCTTTCCCAAGGGTGTTACAGTTCGCATAGCGCTAATACCCTTGGGAAAGGTATGAATTCAACTATTCTCCCTCCAGCTATGGGTAAATAATAGGACAGACTGGGCTCTTTAACCTTGGTTAGGCAACCAGTCTAGAGAAGGAAAACTCTGAATTCAAAGCCCTTAAAAAATCTCCGCTTGGGGTGGTCACTACTAGAATAGGCTCAGGCCTACTTAGTGATCTATTTTCAATTTAATTTAATTTAATATGATTACAAACTTTAAATCCAACAGTAAAACAAAATTGTATTTTAACGGATTATCTATCGCTTTCTATAAATCATGCATAATATATGAATTGTAGCTTAATGTGAGGAAAACTAATGCGGATCGAACCCACAAACAATTGCCTGGTAGTCTAACTCGCTAACTGTTACACCAAACGAGCAGTACTGCTTGCCTGTATCTGTGCGTTAGTTTTAAACAATTCTGTAAATTAACTATTAATTATCTCCCTTGTCTATGGTATAATTTTTATGGGTTGTAAACCAAACTCACTCACACACCCACTCGCTAACTCACACACCCACTCGCTAACTCTCTATATGTTTCCATCCTCCCCGTTTAAGTGTTTCTAAACCATCTCGCCAGTTCCTCATCCTCTAAATATAATTCTTACACTCTTGACTATAATGTTTGATTATATTAACAATCAAGCATAAAATCTGAAAGAACATGAGACAACAGTAACCAACACTTTAAACATTCTAGGGTCGATTACAACATTTTAATATATTTTGCAGCAGTTCGGGTTAATAAAAAACAATTAAGAACATATGCCGTATGCAAATGAGCCATCCCAGCCATGTTTGTAAGCTACAACTTAGTGACTATAAATACAAGCGAGCGTGGTGCAACAGATAGGAAGTCCGCCCCTGACTGGCTTTGTCATTGTCACAAGTTGTGTAACTCTATAAGGCACTTGTATGAATCTCCATCAGGAAACTTAGTAGAATGGCACAAAATGTACCATAGTTAGGCCGCCAGCAGGCTCACCTTGACTTCTTTTGTTCTTTCACCCCGCTTCGCTCCTAAACCACAAACTTTAGCCCACTAGATACTTATGTATTAGGCATACCCAATTTGTTGAAAAATTCATGTTTTTACAATACAAATTTACTCCCTCTCCCCATTTGAAAAACATTTACCAAAAATCAGGGAATTATCCGATTTTAATGAAATTTTCAGTGTTAATTTATCAATAAATTAATTTTTATAATGCACCTGTTATTTCATTTCAAAACTTTCTGATTTTTTCCGGTCACTTAATTTTGACCCCCCCCACCACCACCACTTATTTTGAGGCGCAAAATATCGATGGGGTTATATAAATTGAAAACTAATTACAGTATAAATAAAAAGCCAAAAGACCGAAGGTGTGAATAGAAAAGAAAAAAAATTGAGAGTACTATCTTAGTAGAAAATAAGTACCGAAAATCGGAAAATAAAATGAAAATAAAAACTAGAAAGATAATTTTTGGAAATCTTTTTTTACTCTTTTGGATAATATCTAATTATTATCTTATAAAAGAAAGAAATTATACATCGATATTTGTTCTATTTAAAAGGGGTGGTGCTAAATTTTCAATAGAGTTTTCGACAAAAATTATTAGAATTCGGTGATAAAGTAAATTAGTTATTAAATAAATGTTTTTAGAATATGACATTTTATGACATTTTAAACTTAACATCATGCTATTCATATTTTAAGTGAATTTTATTTATTATCATAACAAAAATACCTAATTAAATCAGAAAGTTTTGAAATAAAATAACTGATGCATTATAAAATTTATTCATTAATAAATCAATACTGAAAATTTCATTAAAATCGGATAATTCCTTGATTTTTGAAATTACTTTTCAGTCGGGAGGGTTAAATTTATTTTGTAAACACGGATTTTACGCCATTTAGACAGTGTTTACGGTCATATTTGAGCAAAAGTGACCAAAAATAGTTTTAAATGTATTAAAAATAAATTACATATGTAATATTATTTTGCTTTTTTATGTTACTACTTTTCGACTTAGACAAAAATTTGACTGTAAATAATTGATTTAATTAATTCGTTTTCAAAATGAAATACAGCCGAAAAATTGGTATGCCTATTATATATCAACTACATATCTCTTTTTTGGTATTAGTACTACCACGGAAAAATCGTAAATAAATGTGAAAAATAAGAGTTGTGAAGATGATTTATCAATACTAGCAAAACCTGCGGATATACCACAGTATGATAATTGAACTATTACAACGTTTGATATTACTTAAGAGCTAAATAGTTCAATATGTATAAAATATAATAATCTTGATTTAACTCTTTCTCAGTCTTTCTGAAAAGGGGGTTGTAAAATATATATGCCAATAAAATTTGGGGGATGGCGTTAAAAATATCTACATTGATTTGCCAGCAAAAAAGTGACAAAATCCCGAATCGGAAAATATAAGTTGGGACGGAAATTCATCTGACGCTGGATCATCAGGGTTAGGCGTAATGAATTAATCAAAATTATTGATTAATTAAGGACTATCGCGGAAGTGAATATAAATACATTACAGTTAACCCTGATGATGAAACGTTGGTGAAACTTGAGTGGGTTAATCATCTTTCTTATATATATATATATATATATATATATATATATATGCCAGACTCGTCTGTCACCCTCTCGATTCAGAGCAGCACTACCTCCTGCTGGCACTTGATGATGGTCTCCGTGTTGACTCTAAGGCCATGTGGGAAGATGATTATATTCTTAGCCATCTTCGTATCTAAACATTTTTTTTTCTTTACTTAAATTTAACGGTTAACTGAAGATTTTAGAAAATAAGACCCTTCAATAAATTTTCTTGCTTTTCTACCTTTTAGACTGTTATGATAGAAATAAAATCGACTTACCAAGACAGAGTGGGGTATTTACGGTCCACAGGCCGATGCTAGTATCACAAGCCCCAACCACATCACCAAGCAGAGTAAATCCATCATTGCAACCAAATTCAACAAGAAGACCTCCTCCCCAGATCTTATAAAAACCATTTACTGGATCCCATGGAGGGTAACATTGGCGTTCTGCAAAGAAAAGACAAGAAAAAAATATTGATTGAAAACAATATGAAAATGTGTTATCGATTTTTCATCGAAAAGACTTATATTATTCAATACTAGCAGGACCCGCGGAATTTCCACGAAACGAAACAAAAATCAAGAGCAGCTATTTAAACCATTTCATTATATTCAAATCCTTCCAAAATCACCAAAATATCTTCCGTAATTGATAATTTCAATATTACAAATAAAACAAATACGTAACTTCTCTTTTTTTTAATTCGTTTTAATTTCACGACACAAGACCATTTGAATGTTTCATTTTTAAAATAAAATGGGACAAATAAGAAATCTGCGATTAAGCAACACCAGATAATCTGGATTCACATTTCTTGGACAATTTGGAGGATGTCATTTTTAACCAGAGGGTGTTGCAGGATAATAACGGACGGAAGATTTAGGAACAATAGTATTAATATATAGATGTATCAACGTTTTCCGATAATAAATGTACTTTTAGATGGACTAACTGTGATCTGGACCCCTGTGCAAAAAAAAAAAAAAAGAAAAAGGATATTACCCCTTTAACCCATTGTGCTCTATCAATCATTCCATACAGATATGTAAATGAGTGACAGTGGATTGGGTTCCCGAGAAAAGGGGATTATTGTCCCCTTAACCCATTGTGCCCTACCAACAATTCCATACATATATTGACAGGTGTGACAATGATCTGGGCCCCAGTGCAAAAAAAAAAAAAAAAAAAAGTTTATTGGATCCTTAACCAATTCCACCCTCCCAAATATTCCATATAGATATGTACACAAGTGACAGTGATTTAGGTCCCCAGGTAAAAATGGGTTAGTGAGCATTTAACCCATTCCACCCAATTGACCATTCTATACAGATATGTACCAGAGTGACAGTGATCTCGATCTCTGTGCAAAAATGATAATTGTTCCGTTAACTCATATCTCCCAACCAACCATTCTATACAGATATGTAAAGGAATGACCGGGTCCCTGGGGAAAAGGTTTATTGACCCGTTTACCCATTCCACCCGACCAATCATTTCATACAGATATGTACTGTAGGGTAGGTTGATCTTAAATATGTAAACTGTCCAATTTAGGCGAAACTTGCAAATTAACATAAAAATTACCACACACAATATTTTTGTTCAAAAATTTTCTTCATTTGAGGAAATGAATTTTAAAGACTAAAATAATCGTAAATTAGTTATCTTTTCGGTATCATCCGATTTTTCAATCTTTTAATCACCGTTACAGATTAATCAATAGGTAAAAAGCAGCATATAGGTGGTGTCGGTGGGGATGTGGGGAACATTTTCGATTTGAATTCTATTTATAGTATTTGGTTAGTTTTATTTTAATAAAATAAAATGACAACATTTTCTGATTTAAATATTGAAACTGGTAAATTTTATAACCAAATAGGCCAATGTAAAAACAGACGATTTTTTATGCTATTTCCTCAAACAATGGTGCAAGTAAAAGATCTAATTTTTGGTATCAGTATTCAGTATACTAACACACAACTTTCGCATAGATGGACAATTTGTTATTTTTAAAAAGTGAAAAATCGACCTACCCTAATGTACATTATCAACTCAATATTTAATTTGCCTTCCCCGCCAAATTATTTGCCCTGACATTAACACTCCGACCCGATTTAAACTAGCGTAACGACATTTCTAATCAGTGTTTATCAAAGTCGCTATTGCCATATTTATGTTGTTGATGTTGTTATTGTAAATTAATGGGACCTAATAATCATATAACTATTTGTGTGTTGTTTCTCATAATGTTACGAAGATTCTTTCTTTCTTTTTTTTATCCTTTTTAGAGAAATGTGAATTACTGTTTTCCTTATTTTCTAGTTTAGCCAGACAGTTAAATTTTAAATGAACACGTGTGTGCAGCTGTGCAACTTATATAATTAAGTGATAATGTTGTCTAGACGTTGTCTAGACAAGTCAACGATAATTCTCGATACTTTCTGATAAACTCACTGTCAACAGAGTTTATTTGGTGAATACGGAATTTAACTTCTGCGGCAGAGGCATACAAGAGTCATTCAATAAACAAGGTGAATTTTGCCAAAGGAGTTGGCAATAGGAAACATTGTTTACATTTGCACTTTTTTCAAGTAAATCAACAGATATGAGTTCTTTCAAGACAACGATAATTCTCGATACTTTCTGATAAACTCTCTACATATTGAGTTTATTTGGTGAATCCGGAATGTTCAGGTCGTCACCCTAAAAGCGATGAGCTAATAGACTCGACATTATGAATATATAAAAGTGTCCTTAAAAGGGATACAATCGGATAAGGTTGTAGTCGGGTGGAAGAACCAGTCAACAGATTCGTAGATTTAAGATAGAGGGTTTTATTGTAGAGAGATACAATAAGACAGACAAGGAATAGTGAGGTACACTACTAATCCTCGAAGCCAGCACAGCATAATGCCGCGCTCACTATATATATAGTCAGACCACATGGGTGAGAGAGAGTGTGGAATATTCCATTATAACACTGAGCTAATTTTCCCATTAAAATTTTGCTCAATACTTCTTCCTGTGAGGCAGAAACATATAAGAGTCATTCAATAAACAAGATGAATTTTGCCAATGGGAAAACATTGTTTACATTTGCTCCTTTTTTAAGGAAATCAATACATATGGCTTCTTTCATGTTCTTGAAGTCAGTCAGATCACTGTACTTGGAAAATATTTGTTACCGGAGAGTCAGTATGTTTTCATTCCATATACTGTCTTTTTGAATCAGGCTCATACTGGCAAACCCATATTTAACCCAACTGTAAACATTTTTTGACTAAAACATGCTTCTCCCTACACATTACACATTCTTCAGTAAATTTCAGGTTTTTCACTTCTCAGCCACCAAAAATTTGATGACAGACCTCTGTTCAAACCTGGAGCCTTCTGTTTAATTTGAGTGGCCTCAAAAGAAAAAGAAATTGTGAGATAAAAATATTTTTGTATTATGACCCGAAAAAGGTTGATGTGTCATAAAACAAAATAACAAACTAACTTGCTTAAATAGCTCAACTTTTTTTTCCGTGGAATTTCCACGATTCCTACTAGTAGTAATATTTTATTACTAGCAGGACCTGTGGATACCCCAGTATTATTATCAAATTATTACAACGTTTGATAGTTCAATAAGTACAAAGTATAATAATCCTATGTTAAGTCTCTCTCTCTCTCTCTCTCTCTCTCTCTCCTCTCTCTCTCTCTCTCTCTCTCTCTCTCTCTCTCTCTCTCTTCTTTTCATCATCGATTGAAACATTAGCGTTAGTGTTTTCGCGTTTTCACCCCCTACTCTCTTTCTTCCTTATTATACTTTTTCTGTAGCATGTTCCTTCTTTCTTTATAATAAAAACAGAATAGGCCATTATTTAGCTGACGTGAAAACACTAGGTGGATAATTTGGTGGATAAGCGACACCAGATAATAAGCATCTACATTTTCGCATTTCATCTGCGACGATTTGGACGGTCTCATTTTCAACCAGAGGATGTTGCAGGATAACGGACGGAAAGATTAAGGAACACCAGTATCAATATATATAAAAACTTGAACAATTGCGACCGGTGAGCGCATATTTTTGCTAGTACAATATATATATAAAGGCAATTGGTATGTATGTCCAGAGGAAACTATGAAAATATGACAAAAGTAAATATATATACACATTCACTATCACCAGATCTTGCTTTTTGAACAAAAATAATGAAGATTTAATTTATATTCGTGAAAATGATAAAAAAAAATAAAACTTAAATTATAAAAGCATGATTTTTTTTTTTTTTATTTTTTGCATTTAGTATTTTAAATAGGAGACATTAATTTTTCTTTTCAGTGTCTGGATCAACGCAAGGTTGGTTTTTTTTTACCTTGGGTTTTTTACTGCAAGAATCCAACTTGTGATTTAATAATAATGGGACTACGTTTTTACCTCACCTCTACCCAGGCAACGCCGGGTAGCCGCTTCTAGTACATATATAAAAAGAAAAGAAAAGAAGTCGAGATCCACCAGCTGCCTATGGTGTTATTGTACATTATTGTGTAAATCTAGAAAGCTACCTTGTTTAAGTTTTTGTAATGTCTTTGATAGAGTACACAAGAGTTAACGATGACATTTAGTCAGCTAGTTACGGACTTCCCGTTAATATGCACGCAGCAACCAACTTATAACAGAAACCCGCTCGGCTGTTGCACGTCAGCAGTTATGCCTAATTTGCATATTCCTTCACTTATAAAACGCCAATAATAAAAAACCGCATTTAGTTATAGAAAAATAGGTGTTTCCCTGAATTGTGTGTACTATCTATTATCCGGCTCTGTTGATATTTATTTCTACTTTGATGGTCTTGTGCGTATTAAACGGTGAAAACTGCTTTTTGGTTGTGTAGGTAATCTGTAGATATGAAGTGATGAACAAAAGAGAGTCAGGTAGCACGCAAACCGATTTCGTTGCTATTTTTGGAGATTACATTTGTATTAGTAAACAAATAAATAAAATATACTCTAAACACTCATCATGTGTAAACAGTAATTATTGCACCGATCTAATAGAAACGAGTGTATTGTGTTGGTTTATAGGTTTTTATTTAGACCTATTGTAATACCATTTATGAACTTAAGCAAACTAACTGCCACTTAAAACCAAGCCTACCTGAGACAGATATATATATATATATATATATATATATATATATATATAATATATATATATAGTTACGTAGTATGTACACACACACACACACACACATATATAATACATACATACATATACATACATACATATATACATAGCACACACACACACACACACACACACACATTATATAGTATATATTGATATGTATAATTACATATTATATATATCATTGCATAGTATATATTTAATATATGTAAATAGTTAAATAGTATATGCATAGTATATATATATAATGTTGCATAGTATATATAATATATTTATTTAGTTACATAGTATATATATATAGTATATATATAGTATATATATAGTATATATATTATTGCATAGTATATATAATATATGCATAATATATTATATATATGTATATATAGTGTATATATATATACATCGCAACATAGTATATATAGCTATATATATAATTAATTTACTTAGTATATATATGATAAATAGTATATATATGAATATATATAGTATATATAATTATATATAAATAGTATATATATGATAAATATATTGTTACATAGTATATGTATGTACATATATTTGAATTATATATATATATATATATATATATATATATATATATATATATTTAATTAATATAGATAATATGAGGCTATATCTATAAGTAAAGAGTGTTCAATATTATGGATCGAGCATTTATATATATATATATATATATATATATATATAGTCGGTATCAGCCAGTCAGCGAGGGAGTCTATCCCCTTTTAATAGCGCTAGACCAAGGAGATTGTTTTGGCGTCTGAGGTGGAGCGCCACACCTACCATTAGCTCCTTACTTTACCGCACAGATCCCTGTGCTACTCATACGCTGAGTTGGCGAGGACCGGTATCGAACTAGGAACCTTGCGGTTTCTAGCCGAACGCTCTACCGACTGAGCTAACCCGGCCCATATTTGGGAGAATATGTGCTTAATTGAAGTCGTACCTAATTTTGAAAATTTATTAATTAATAATTCATTAATTAGGCGGGCATACCTATTCAAATGTAAAACTAAACAAATCGAGAAAAATCAATCTCTGTGTGTACATTTCGGCCCATTAGGTTTCATCAGCAAATGATGTCGGCTAAAAAAGCCATATCAAAAACACATCCTTTGTTTATTTACTTCTCATATATATATATATATATATATATATATATATATATATATATAAGGTGAGTAAAAAAAGTATCGAGTTCTTTTGTACTTTTTGACACACCTTCTATTCTGAAAATAAATAACGTTCAATTCGCTATTTTTTTAGAATTTAAGGTGTGTCAAAAAAGTACAAAGTTTAAAGCTGTATTTATCAAGATAGAAATGAAGAATGAATGGAACTTAATTCCTTTCAGAATACAATGTGCGTCAAAAAGTACAAAAAATCTCGATACTTTTTTGCACTCCTTATATATATATATATATATATATATATATATATATATATATATAGAAAGGGAAATGTAAATTGTAGTCTAAGTTATGCAATAATAAACATAATATTAACATCTCGTTTTATCAAATATATTTAACAAAATTACATAAGAATATCTTGTAATAATAAAGATTCAAAGAAGTTGTGTTCAAATGCTGTTATCCTTGCTTTTAGTTCATCTTTAGTAACGGAGTTTTTGTTTTTAACGGAGTTCTGTTGGTCTCCATTTTATCAAAGTTCCCATACACGCAATGATTCGGCTTGTACAGATGTATTTTCAAGAAGTTCTAAATCATCTGCGTAGTCCACATCTGTATTAGTTTCTGCATGATATCACCTGCTTCTTTTCCTTTTTTTAGTTTGAAGTTTTTTTTCTTTCATTAGATCTAATGACGTTCGTAATACGTTGTTTATACATATCATAAATACAGATTATGCTTGTAGGAATCCAGCAAAAATATCAAAAGAATCTGTGTCACTATCAGGTGATTGAACCATTGCTTTTGTGTCTTTGTAGAGCATCATTATAGTTTCTCCAACTTAATAAAACAAACCCAGCAGATAGCAATGAATCTCTAGAAAACGCACATAGAACTAAAGCACAAGAAAAAGAACAACTAGAATACATCTAAGGCTAAATAATCAAAATCAGAAATGCTGTAGAAGATATACAATCACAGTTAGCATAGCAAACAGTAAATGAAGTTATTGGCATGAAAAGCATCCCGGGATCAAAGTTAAAAGCTACCAGCCAAGAAAATATACTTCTGAAGTAGAAAGAACACTTCTAGAAACTGGTTGGAAACTCTCCTAAAATCACTGATGATAATACTCAAAAATCCTTACTAGCCAACCAGACATCAAACTAGAATACTATACGGAGGATGAAATCGACGAAGTCCTAAAATCAATCAAAACCAGAGAAGCAGCAAGTCTCGACGAAATATTCCCTGAAGTAGGGAAGATAAGGAAATTTGATAACATACTTCTTCGATTGGGCAATGCATTGTATAAAAATGCAATAAAGAAATGGTCGAAAGGCTGCGTCCTCCCAATTCCGGAAAAAAGGTGACCTCGGAATCACTAAGAACTACAAAGGTATAAATTTGACTGTCATAGGTGCTAAGTTTTATAATGCTCATCTTTTCATTCCAAGTAAAAATCGAAATGGGTTTCGTACAAATCGATCAACAGCTTTTCTAATTCTGATCATTAGTCGAATCATACAAAAAATTTCGAGGCAACACATTTGTTTGTATATTTCTTAAAGGCGTTTGATTCCATACACATAGGAATTATGAAGCAAATACTACTGGCATAAGAATTAATACATCAACTCAAGGAAACGAACATTATATCATAAAAGAATATAATATCAAATATAATAAGAATATATATATATATATATATATATATATATATGTGTGTGTGTGTGTGTGTGTGTGTGTGTGTAATAAAATAGTATATATATATTCATATAGTATGTATAGGGTATATATATGGTGTATAGTCAAATACTATATATATATATATATATATATATACATACATTGTATATTTATAGTATATGCACATAATCATATATAGTCACCTAGTGTGTATATATATATATATATATATATATATATATACGATATATATAGTCACATAGCATATATTGCATATATATATGTATATATATATATATATATATATATATATATATAATCACATGATATATATATATATATAAATAATCATATAGTATATATATATGTATATATATATATATATAGTATATAAATAATGACATAGTGTATATATAGTATATAAATGATCACATAGTATATATATATATATATATATATATATATATATATATATATATATATAATAGTTAATAAATATGAGCTCAATCAAAATTGCTTGCCTGGTTCTATGTTCAGTATTGCTTAGACAACTGGACATCGATAATTTTATGATTGCTTGCTGCATTTTTCGTCAACATTTCGACTGCATAAGTATGTATTTTTTTGTTTTTGAAATTACCTGACTTTTAAAGTCCTTATGAAACTAATTTTAACCACATCCGTTTAACAAAAAAAATCATGCACGACTTTGTTTTTTTTACCGAAGTTTCATAAAAAGCTTTGAGTCGTTTAGTTGAAACTATCTCAAAATGAGGAAATTATTATTGCTAATTATTTCAATGCAGCTTTAATTCATTTTTATCACCTCGATTAGGGAAATTCCATGTCAACAATTTGTCTGGTTTACCCTACCCCCAAGTAGTCGGGCAATAACCCTCTTCTCTTATTTAGGATCGTCCGCATACAACTGACGAAGAGGTAGATGTCAGGATTAGCCGAATTGTGGGGCGGCAATAATTGTTCATTATGTGATAAAATCACTAAATTTGTAAGATATGTTTGATCTGATCTGGTTTCTATGGTTAATGGCATATCAACCTTCGTGAGTTATTATAATTCGAATCAGAGTTAACAGAGAAATAATAGGAAGAAACACAACGTGTATTTAGTATAGGGAAAAAAGGTTTACTAAGCAAAGACAGAAGGTGAACAGAGTAATTAGCAATTGCTAGGTTGAATTAACAAGTCCCCTGATATCTCGTTATTTTTTCCCTTTCAAGATTTCGTCAGATATCATTTTTATTATTTTTATTATTATTATTATTGTGTAATGGCATATCAACCTTCGTGGATTATTTGATACCAAAACCAAACTTGTAGGAGAAAAGTAGTGGTACTATTTAACCCCTGACTCTAGGTCATACATTTCCCAAGGGTATTAGTTCAAAGGTGAACATGATAGCGCGATTGGAGTTCGAACTTCCTTACTAGAATGTCGCAGCTCAGCATGTTAACCATTACGCTTTTGGAGATGTGTTGATAGATTGATTAGGAACTAAACGCGGCTACCCGACGTCGCCTAGGTAGAGGGAGATTTTTTTAAGTCTCACAGATCTGTTATTACTGAATCGTGAGTTGGATCTTATTAAAATCCCCACGTAAAAAACAATCTTGCGTTGATCCAGCTACTCTGAAAAGAAAAATGTCTATTATTTACAATATTAAATGCCAAAAATTTGCCGTTATCCTTTATATCTTATATCTTATTAATTATCTTCACGAATATAACTCAAATCTTCATTATTTTTGCTCAAAAGCAAGTTATTGTAATAGTGAATGTGTATATATATTTACTTTGTCATTGATTGTTTTATTTTCATAGTTTCATCCGGACATACATACATACATACATACATACATACACATGACTGCCCTTTATATATGTATAGATAAAACTTGATATTGGACCATCATAAACTCTCCAGTTAAACTACGCCTAGTTATATTTCTTTCTTTCTTTCTTTCTTTCTTTCTTTCTTCTGCTTTGGGTTTGTTTAACTCCCTGTCCTAACATTCTTCTCATAAAGTGTGTATGTGTTATTTTGGTGACTGTAAAGTGTGGTAATAAGAACGAGTGAATAAACTTGTAAAGAATGAATAGGTCAGGAATGTATTTAGCTTGGGGGTGATGCAGACAGTGAAGAACGTTCCTCTACTCATCTCCACAATTTTCATAACATGCTTATATATATATATATATATATATATATATATATATATATATAAATGGGGAGGTAATATTTTATTATGAATTAAAAATAATAAATAAAAGGGGATACGAAGCCTTTTCGACCGGTACTTTTTCAAGTATTTACACCGGTTGACAATTAAAAGTCAGAAATGTAAAGATTTGTTAAGAAAAATGGGTAAACCAGAGAGTAGGGGGGACAAAAAAAAAATTGGGAAAGAAGGGTATGTATATGTGCCCTAGGTTAAACCAGGGTTATGTATGTTATGCCTCCCAACAGATAAATGGAGTGTCTCGGTTTTGTCTGCACAGAGTAGGTCTAAGAAAGGAAATACTAACAGCCTCAAGGACTGCTAGATGTTGCTTAGACCTAGCTCTGTGCAGATAGAGAAGCACTCATCTGTATAATCGGACAAACAAGCATTTATAGAAAGGTGCTCGGCGATCGCCGAGTCGAATGCTTGGGATAACCCGGATGTATTATTAGCGACGGCATTGCGGAGTACTCGGGGGACGTGCTGCTTCATTCTAATTTCAAGTCTTTGAGATGTCCAATGTATACCAAATTACATTGGCATTTAAACTTATAAATTACGTTACTTTGATGGAAGATTGGGAGTACATCTTGTGGAAAGACCGAAATGCAGGTTGGGTGGTAATTATAGGTCTTACTTTTACTGCATTGTAGCAACACGTAACGAGGAAGAGATCTTATTAGCAACCGATCCAAGGGAGTCTGGCGTAAACAGGGCATTTGGAAGGGCCAAAAGGTTTGTCACTTTTGAACTTGTTTACAGTCTGATTAAGTTCAAAAGTGACAAACCTTTTGGCCCTTCCAAATGCCCTGTTTACGTCAGACTCCTTGGATCGGCCCAGCCAGCCAGACCATTGCTAATAAGATCTCTTCCTCGGTTACGTGTTGCTACAATGCAGTAAAAGTAAGACCTATAATTACCACCCAACCTGCATTTCGGTCTTTCCACAAAGATGTACTCCCAATCTTCCATCAAAGTAACGTAATTTATAAGTTTAAATGCCAATGTAATTTGGTATACATTGGCGTACATCTCAAAGACTTGAAATTAGAATGAAGCAGCACGTCCCCCGAGTACTCCGCAATGCCGTCGCTAATAATACATCCGGGTTATCCCAAGCATTCGACTCGGCGATCGCGAGCACCTTTCATAAATGCTTGTTTGTCCGATTATACAGATGAGTGCTTCTCTATTCTGCACAGAGCTAGGTCTAAGCAACATTAGCAGTCCTTGAGGCTGTTAGTATTTCCTTTCTTAGACCTACTCTGTGCAGACAAACACCGAGACACTTCATTTATCTGTTCATAAACATAACCCTGGTTTAACCTAGGGCACATATACATACCCTTCTTTCCCCAATTTTTTTTTTCCCCCCCCCCTACTCTCTGGTTACCCATTTTTCTTAACAAATTCTTTACATTTCTGACTTTTAATTGTCAACCGGTGTAAATACTTGAAAAAGTACCGGTCGAAAAGGCCTTCGTATCCCTTTTATTTTATTATTTTAATTCATAATAAAATATTACCTCCCATTTTACATATGATCCCTCTACTTTTAGTAGTTTACAAATTTGCATGTTACCAAACATCTATTTATATATATATATATTATATATATATATATATATATATATATATATATATATATTGTGTTGTTGGTTGATGTTGAATCCACGTATGCTTCTTTATAAATAAGTTGATTGAGTATAAACTTTATACCTTGATAAAGGGTGAAAGTTCACCCGAAATATAGGAATAAATCGAACCAAGGACAGAACAACAGCTGGACATTAACACTCTGTTTTTTTTTTTGTTCTGTTTTTTTTTCTGTTTTTTTTTGGGGTTTTTGTTTTTGTTCACTTGTTCATTTCCATGCTTCATAATACCAAAAAAACAACGTTCACAAGAACAAAATTTATATATAATCAACTATATATATATGTGTGTGTGTGTGTGTGTGTGCGTGTGTGGTGTGTGTGTGGATTGTATAAGAATGGCATAAAACACAAAGGTGGCAGTAGCATATCCATGCAATAAATCATAATATATATTCATTCAGTCTTATATAGTACCTCTAGCACATATATTAAGCACTCTCCTAATCATACCGCAAAATGTTCACCCACCACAAACTCATTAAGTGAGATAATGTTAACCACACACACACACACACACACACACACACTAACACATATGAATACACACATATATGTGTAAGAGAATATTTATATATCAAACATACACACAATCTCTCTCTCTCTCTCTCTCTCTCTCTCTCTCTCTCTCTCTCTCTCTCTCTCTCTCTCTCTCTCTCAATATATATATGGCCCAGTTTTTAAGAACACTGATGATAAATCGGTCGGGTTTTGATCCCAGCTATGCCTAACCAGACTGAGGAGATGTGATACGTCGAAACACGCTGTCTGATGATGACTATATATATATATATATATATATATATATATATATATATTATATACAAATTAGTGCAATCAAGATTGTAAGCTGGCTTCTTTTTGTTAAATTATTATTTTTTGTAATCACGAAGTATTTACAATAGACAAATGTAACCTGATTGGTCTCTTTATTTATTTATTTTTTTCATTTTTTTCTAATTTGTAATTTAACACATCTTGTTCAAGTAAATTGATATTTTTTGTTAATTTGAATATTACTAGGAATGTTTCTTTGAACTTTAAGGGTCTCTCTTTTCGTTAGTTAAATTATTTAGAGAGTTCCAACTCATACTAATTTTCGCGAATGTAATATATTAATTTTCATGAATGCAATTACACTACTTTTTCGTGAATGTAATACTAATTCTTATGGATGTAATATACTCATATATTCATGAATTTGGTTGTAATTCTGTCTATCTGTATTAATATGTTAGCAAAAAACCCCATACTAGACGGCCTATGAAGTGATGATGATAATGATGATCCTGTTTAGGAATGAGTGAAGAGTTCTCATTAACATTCCTGAGTTATCTCCTTTATATTGACAATTCGGATGATTAAAACTAAAGTTCCACTGGTGCAAAATGTAGAGTCAGAAAATGATTCTTCATTTGAAAATTGGGCAGGAAATGGTTTGGTTGGCTGGTTGGTTGGTTGGTTGGTTGGGTTACGGCATGTCAACCCTAGTTGGGTCATTTTATGCCGAAGAATGTTTTGATTTATTCATTCTTAATAGGCACTCAATTTTTCTTCTATTTAACCCATAGATCGGACCCTAACAGGTACTACCACTCCGGGTCAGAATGGACCGGGGAACAATAGTGATAAAGGAGTGATCCACGTTCCCCACACCTCGAGAACTGGAACCTTACCATCAGATACACACATGATGAAAAGGGTTGGGGCTTGCCATAAGAGCAATAGGGTTGGGTCAATCATATAGGTGCTAGGGCTTGATGTGGTCGGAAGGTACCGCACCGATCGCCCGTCTAGTAAGGGCCAAAATGGAGTGTTTCATGTTATGAACTGCTCAGCCACCAGGATTCCGTTCTTAAGCACGACGGGTCGCCACCCACGGCCAACAGGTGGCCACATTGGGGAGTCTTACCTCTCTGTAGAGGTGCAGTCGGTGTATTCCAAATCCCTTGCCAACAGAGCTTGGAAATGGTTTAACATTAAGTATTTTAAGTATATTGCTCTTGTGAAAATATCGCTATGATGAGCATTTTTGCTCGGTTTACGGCTGCACATACAAACACGTGCACAACACACACACACACACACACACACACATGTATGTATGGGTGGGAAATATGGAAATAAATCCGACGTTATACAGAAATTAGAAATAAAGGATTCCAAAAAGATGAATTTGTTTTAGATGGTGAAGACGACGTTAGAATGTTTCGTTTTTTTAAATCTTCAGCAGGTCATTATATATATATATATATAATATATATATATATATATATATATATATATGCATGTGTGTGTGTGTGTTTGGGCAGCATTCTTTCATTTATACATGTAGAATTAAACAAAAGTTACGTCTCCTGTTTAACAATTTTATTAATGATCTTTTCAAGCTTTCTGGCCAACTTTTTACATTTGGATGGAATCCGTGGATTAGTCCACCGAAGTTTTTATCCTCGAAGTGCCGAAAGTACTTGGGATAAACGTTCGAAATTATTTATTCATTCATAAATAAATAAATCCTCTGATTTTTTTTTTCATATTTCAATACTTGCATACAGTCGGGTTTATTTTTTTAATTTGTTATGAGACTATTCAAAATGGACGCAATTCAAAAAGAGTGATCAAGTCCAGGGTTAATAAGTATGTCCTTGTACTTATTAAAGACGTCTTTGGCATAGAATAACCCAACGTTTGACATGCCATAAAATCCAACCAACTGACTTTTAAAATAAAATAAAACTTTTTATTAAATTCTTAAAAGCAATGATTAAATTCTGAAATCAAGTAATATACCTATAATAAATGTACCGGTGATAAATTTGCCATACGACGAATTTACCAGAAATGCTACCGGCATTGGAAGAGTTAAAACATTTTGGCCATAACACATTGATTCATTAATATTTTTGTTATTTGGATTCTGTTATTGAGTTGGGTCCTCGGGACACTGCCAATTCTCAGTCTAACCCCTGGTTCCTTATCAATTATATTTTGAGATCTGTTTTGTCTGTAATTTATCATACGAAGTTCGGCCGAAAAGTTCATAGGCTGACCAAGATATGGAATGTGACCAAACGAGATTCATTTTTCAACACTATCTTCCTAGTGGACCACACACTTCTTCTATCAGTGTTGCAATGATTGGATCCCATTGGTAAAAAAAACTTATCAACAGCAGATATGACGTTATCCTATGAAATTTTCAGCACATTCTCGTAAATATAATTGCACTTATTTACTAAGCTTTGCCTAGTTAGGTGCACAGGTCTCAAGCTTCTTACTGTACCTGATATTACTAAGTGGTCACCCATATAAGTACTTATTAATCACATGGTTGCTTAACATTCGGTAATCAAGCAGAGAATGGAACACGAGCGTGAACTGACCGTACGCCATATAAGTAGTTGTGATTAGTGTTTGATTTCAAGAGGACACATTTTAAAGGTAAATTTTAAATGTCAGAGTTCTCTCCCTTACACCGTTGCTATTCAATTACTAAGAGAAACGCGAGAGGAAGAGAAGTGAAAAAAGACACGAGAAACAAGGTTTATTTCACACACACATACACACACATACACGCACACACTGATTTACACACACACACACACACACACACACACACACACACACACACACACATATATATATATATATATATGTATAATATATATATATAAGAATAAACTTAAAGCATATATATGTGCGTATATAAATACTTTATTATATGAACATTATTTTTATATACCAGGGTGAGTCAAAAAGTAATGCCATTTTCTTATTTTCTTTTAAAGTTGTTATATATATATATATATATATATATAATATAATATATAATATATATATATATATATATATGACTAAGGCCTACATTGAGACCCTAACGAGGCCCAGAGCAAGAATCCGACGAGTAAGAACCGACTTGACAATCGACAATGTTCTCCTGCATGACAATGCTCGACCACACACAAGCAAGAAATCGCATCATTCGGGTAAACAACTTTACCGCAACCTCCATACTCACCAGATTTATCACCTTCAGACTATTATCTCTTCGGTCCCATGAAAGAGGGTTTGAGAGGCAAACTTTATTCCAGTGACGAGGAAGTGAAATCTGTAGTGAAGAAGTGGCTCAACAGAATTTTACGGGATAGGGATACATGCTCTCATTCGAAGGAGGAACATTTCTATTGAGAGAAACGATGATTTTGTAGAGAAGTAGGGGTGTCATCCACAGAGGTCCAGTTTCATTTCGATGTATGATACATGTTCCTATGTTGGTAATTATACCAGTCCTAAACAAAATGGCATTGCTTTTTGACTCACCCACGTATATATATCAATATAATAAAGTGGGTATATATGCATATATATGTATATGTGTATGCTATATATATATATATATATATATATATATATATATATGCCTACATATACACACACATATGTATACATATATATATACATATATACATATATTTTGAGAACTACGACTTAAAGTTTCACGAGTGGTATATCCACATGATGATCATCCGAATATATGAAATAATTGCATAGCATATATTATATATTATATATATATATATATATATATATATATATATATATATATATATATATATATATATTTGGAGGATATGTGCTTAATTGAAGTCATAACTAATTTTGAAAATTAATTTGTTAATAATTAATGAATTTGGGCGGGCATATATGTTCAAATATAAGGCTAAACGAATCGAGAAAATGTCAATCCCTAATAGGTCGAAATGTACATTCAGGGATTGACATTTTCTCGATTCGTTTTGCCTTACATTTGAACATATATGCCCGCCTAAATTCATTAATTATTAACTAATTAATTTTCAAAATTTGGTATGACTTCAATTAAGCACTTATCCTCCAAATGTTGTTGGCTTAAAGCCATATAAAAAAAAGAATAAACACATTTATTTGTTTACTTAACCTCATATATATATATGCAGACTCTGTATTGTTTGGAATTAGATTATAGCACAAATTATTTTAATCTCGCGAAAGTATATGTTTTGATGCCCTTCAAAATGGTAGAAAATTAAACACACTGCCCCAGGCTTGAACAGAGGTCTGTCATCAAAATTTTCATGATTGATAAGTGCAAACCATGTGAAATTTGGATTTCCCCTCCTGTTCAGAATTCTCAATGGCCCCTGCAGATGATTGCAAAATGTAAAGTGAAGAATGTGTTATGTGTACGGAGAAGCATGTTTTTAGTAAAAAAAGAAAGAAAATGTTTACAAATGGGATAAACATCGGTTTAAAGAAAGTCAAAATAGTATTAAAGATGAAGACAGGTCAAGCAGTTCTACAATGGCAGACACACCTGAAATGGTAGATTCAGTTATTGCACTCATTTTGGCCGCCAAAAGAATTACAATTGGGGACATTTCTGAACAACAGGGAATTTCTGTGAGTACAGCACACAATGTATCATGAGCTTGCCTTTTCTTAGGTCTTTGGCTTCCCAAAATACTGACGCTATAGCACAATGTTTTTTAAAAAGTGTCGAGATTGAACCTGTGTTTACCAAAAAAGAAATAAACAACCAATGAAACGTTAATTTTCTTCCAATTAATGCTATGTTCAAAAAGTATTGAGACTGAAGCTATATTTACCAAGATAAAAATGAACAAAGAATGAAACGTTAATTTTCAACAAAATAGGTGCTATATTAAAAAAGGATTGAAATTTAAGCTGTATCTACTAAGACAGAAATTAATGAAGGAAACGTGAATTTTCTTGAAAATTCGAGTATATTCATAACAATTATCGAAACTGAAGCTGTATTTACTGAAACAGAAAGGGATGAAACTTTTTTTTATTTTTTTTTTTTATTCAAAATGTTCAAAATGTAACGAGACAGAAATAAATCAATGAAACATTAATTTTCTTCCAAATAGTCCCTTGGAACTTGACATACTTATTTCAACGAGTTACCCGTTTGTGTTTATGTTTTGATATCTCGAGTAAATGAAATACAATGACGGGGCGCTATCATATTTCTTTTAATCTTCTCAAGATCTCCAAATCTCCGCCCTGTCGGCCGGGGCGTTGGAATACACGACTGCGCCTCTGCAGGGGGATAAGATTCTCCCACATGTTGGCCATGAGTGGTGACCCGTGATGTTTAAGGATGGAACCTAGATGGCTGAGCAGTCCATGACACAACAACACTCCACTTTGGCCCTTTTTGGACTAGACGGGCGGTCGGAGAGGCCACCTCCGATCAATCGGCTGGTCATGTCAAGTCCCAGCACCTATATGATTGCCCCAATCCTATTGTCCTTATGGCAAGCCCCAACCCTTTTTATCATATAGGTGCTAGAAGGCAGTGACGGAGGGTCTTCATGTTCTGGGAATGACGTTAAACTCTATCTGATTGTGAGGTTCCAGTTCAGGAGGTTTAGGTAATGTGGAGCACCCCTTCATTCATTACCATTGCTCCGAAGTTCACTCTGACCCGGAGTGGTAGTACCTGTTAGGGTCCCATCTATGGTTTAAATAAAAAAATGTGTTAATAAAAAAAATTAAGGATGAATTTTATTCAAAACTTTGTCTGCATTAAATGCCCCACTGAGGTCGATACGCCGTAAACCAAACCCAACGAAACCACCTCCAAATCTTATACTTTCAGTTTAGGAAAGAAGTGAAAATCACACTAAACTGGTTCTGGTGAGGTTGGATACTGCTGCACTTGTACAATCCTGTGTTTCATAAAAAATATTTCGTTCATTTCTTTCTTTCTTTTTTTTTTCCAAATTAGAACTAACTTCTATAGATTTCATTATACGTCTAGACATCATCATCACGTAAGTTGCTCAATGACGCACTTGCCTTGATTTAAGTTTTGAATTTAAAGATTTAAAATGTCAAAGCTTCAGTTTTTATACTTTTTGATCACTCCTCGTAAAAAGTGAGGGTCAAAATGCCCCGCTCGCCACAACAGCTCACATCCTGAGGAAATTCCTCGTGGAAAGTATCACTTAAGACTGGCATTAAACACAACTAATCTTATATATATATATATATATATATATATATATATATATATATATTGTGTGTGTGTGTGTGTGAGTAAGCGTATAAAAATTGAAAAACAAGGTGTTCAGATAGATGATATTTTATTGTTGGAGCCGGCGTTATAACATTTCGGTTTGTTTAGTAAACTATCGTCAGAACATTCATTTGTATGGGAAAAGCCCTTAATAACAGTGGTTTGTAAGATTTTTTTTTTTTTTGCATGTTAAGGCATCTGAATCTCTCATATATATATATATATATATATATATATTATATATATATATATAAGGTGTGTCATAAAAGTATCGAGATTGAAGCTGTATTTACCAATAGAAATGAACAATGAATGGAATGTTATTTTTTTTCAGAATACAAGGTGTGTCAAAAAGTTTTTAAAAATGTCCATACTTTTTTGACAAACCTTATATATATATATATATATATATATATATATATATATGTGTGTGTGTGTGTGTGTGTGTGTGTTGTGTGTGTGTTTGTGTGTGTGTGTGTGGAGAGAGAGAGAGAGAGAGAGAGAGAGAGAGAGAGAGAGAGAGGTGGGTGGATACGAGTATCTGATGAAAGAGACAATTCATCAGCAGTGCTTTCTTTCAGAACTTATGTGCATTACAGAAAGCACCGGTCATTAATATTTGAACGTGTACCTCTTTATTGTGCAATAATCGGCAGGAAGCCTTTGAGAATTTTGAACAGGTGTGCGTGTGGCGGGGTGGAGGGCAATCCAAATGAACTAACTAGTCTATCAACTCTTCCAAATAGCAATTTGATTTCAATATTTCAAACTCGTTGACTCATTATTAACTTTAGATGGAGGCACATGGTGTAATGGTTATCGTCGTCGGAAATGAACACGACGAGACGAGTTCAAATCTTGGACGAGATTGCTTGCATTTCACATAGCCCTAATATCCGTTGGTAAAGGTAAAAAAAAAAGTCGTCGGGGTGGCCTAAAGTTGGTATCAGCCAAACAGCGAGGGAGTCCATCCCCTTTACACCAGCGCCAGACCAAGGAGATTGTTTTAGCGTCTGAGGTGGACCGCCACACCTACCATCAACTCCTCACTTTACCGCACACATCCCTGTGCTACTCATACGCTGAGTTGGCGAGGGCAGGTATTGAATAAGGAACCTTGTGATTCCTAGTCGTACGCTGTACCGACTGATCTAAACCGGTAAAGGTACGAAACCAATAATTCTCCCCCCAGGAAAATAGTAGGGCAGACTGGGTTCTTTAACATGGGTATGGCATTCGGTCAACAAGAAGGGAAACTATGAAATAGTATTATCTGTATGATTCGGCCTATTGTCCCTATCTTCATTGTTATCTGTACAACGTTTCGGCCGATGTGCCCCCGGCCTTCTTCAGGTATTTCTTGTCGGACTCGGGACCTTCTCGGACTCGGGAACCTGGTCAGGGGCAGCAGTAACATAGAATAATAATTAACACAGCTTAACACCTGTACCCCAGCTATGGTTAGCAGAGTGAGAACAGGATGCCCCCGTGGACTGAATAAAGGGTTAGGTTCAAAGTTCCGTGATGGCTCCCGATTACGACAAGAAGGTTCCCGAGTCCGACAAGAAATGCCTGATGAAGGCCGGAGGGCACATCGGCCAAAACGTTGTACAGATAACAATGAAGATGAGGACAATAGTCCGAATAATATAAATAATACTAATTATCAAATCTCATCTCAAAAATTCAGAGAAATGGAAACTATGAATTCAAACCAAAAGGGTTCTCTTCCCGTTAGTCAAAAAACAACTTTTTTCAAATCGGGTAATTTGATATAGAGAATACATTTTGAACTTTGTAATAAATAAATCGGTTTTTATTCTTTGTTTAAAACAGACACCAGTTAGAATAACAAGGATCACTTTCCTCATTAACGTTTTACTGTTGCTATTTAACCTTTGCTTTGTCTGGCACATGAGCTTTGAATTGTTTAGTGTACCTGATATCATTTACACCCCCTGTCGGAGAGGCTTAGAATACACTGACTGTATCCCCTGCCCAAGGGTAAGACCCTCTCAATAAAAGGATGTCCTGAGTATGATACTAAACTGGATCTAATGGTGAGGCTCTAGATCTGGAGCTCTGCAGAGTGTGGAGTCACTTTTTTTTATTGCCATTACACCCAAATCCACTATTACCCAGAATGGAAGTACCTGTTAGGGGTACCATCTATTGATCAAATAGATACGTTTATGAATTATCCGTATTCGATAGGACCAGTGATCGATGAAATGACCCTTCTTTTACAAGGATTTTTTCGACTGGCTGGCTATAGTGGTCACTGGCGTTTTTATGGGTCAGGGGTGTGGATTCTCAAGAAAAATCAGCATCCTTGACCCATAAAAACGCCAGCGACAACTGTAGCCAGCCAGTCTAAAACTATCCTTGTAAAAGAAGGGTTATTCCATCGAAATATTGGATAAAATAAAATGGAACTTAATACATAACATCCAACTCAATTTCTCATTTTTTTCACACATTCTCATGCTTCGTACTAAATCCAAAAAATATTTATCATAGACATATATATATATATACCAACTCCTCCTCACGAGCAGGACATGACAGAAGGTCAATTTCTTAAGCGGAGTCAAACAGGTTGGAATTCAAAGATTTCCTCTGGTTACTTGACAAAAGACTGGTTACTTGACCAATGTTAAAGAGCCCAGTCTGCTCTAGTATTTATCCATAGCTGGAGAAGGTGTAGTTGGATGCATATCTTTCCCAAGGATATTAGCGCTAAGTGAAATGCAAACTGCCTCGTCTAGGATTTGAACTCGGGTCGACGATTCCATTTGCTACGACTCTAACCATTATACCACGCATATATTATAGAGATATATATATAACACATATATATACAGATATAATATATACAGATTAGAAAATTAGACTCATCAGATAACCAACAAAGAAGCACATGTGGACTCAACAACAATAACAACACACACACACACACACACACATATATATATATATATATATATATATATATATATATATAATGAAATTACTATCAATAAATATATATTGCTGTTGGACATTACCGTACTCTATTTAAAACGGATATATATATATATATATATATGTGTGTGTGTGTGTGTGTGTGTGTGTGTGTGTCTTTTAAACAAATGAAAGTAATTTATTCATAATGTTTTATTGTGAGAACACATTTATTTTTCCTTATCAAAAATAATATCATTACTAATGCAGAATGCAGTTTTCATATATATATATTACTTTTGGGTTTTATAGTATATATATATATATATATATATATATATATATATATATATATATATATATGAATAAAAGAAACGATCCGACACGGTTCTATGACAGAACAAACTGACTATAAATGTCACGTGAAATAATTTCGTTAAGCATTGAATCATAACAACATGTGCTCCAAGAAGTGTCCCTTCTTTACTTGGCATATCGTACGACGTACGATATTCATAAACGTGACCAATATTTACTAAGCTTTGCTTAGTTTTGGTCACAAGTATAGTTATTTACTAAACCTTGCCTAGATGTGGCACAAAGCCAGAAGTATGGGGCACCCAGTGAGAATCGAACTCACTAATAATGGTACTACCTTACTAACCATTACACCACGTAAAGTGCCCTAACACATTTACCAACCCCTCCGCGCAGGCAGGATGTGACACAAGATCAATTTCTTAAGCAGAGTTTAACAGGTTTGAATTCAGAGTTTTCCTTCTCATAGACTGTTTACTTAGTCAAGGTTAAAGAACCTAGTCTGCTCTACTATTTACCCATAGCTGGAGGAAGAATATATGGATTTATACCTTTCCCAATGGTATTAGCGCTATGTGAAATGTAAACAGCCTCGTTTAGGATTTGAACTCGAGTCAACGTGTCCATTTCCTACGACTTTAACTATTACACCACGTGGCTCCACCGTCACAAGTATAAGGCACTCACCGAGGCTTGAACTTGCGGCTCTGTGTATAATCTGCTATCCCACAACAAGTCACCCAAATATATTGGAGGGGGGGGGTACTAATCACTTCCATGCATGTCCAAGAAGAGATCGACCTAAAGCCGTGAAACATGAAGCTATTCCTAATAGCCATCCCCTAGTTCAATACACTTGGATTATAGTTTATTTAACCCCTAAAAAATTAGTATACCCACCCCACCCGCAAAAAAAGTCAGAAAAGAAATTAGAAGAGAAAAAACAATGTCATTTTTTTTGTTGTACCGATTACTTTATTTATTTATTTATTTTGTCAAATTCATTTAGAAAATATTCCACTGAATATCTATATTGTGAAACTTATAATTTTATTAATCAAAAATATTAAACGGTCAATTACAAGAAAAAAAGAAGGCAAGAAAAAATATTTAATTATAAAAATACAACTGGATTTTTAAACATTGAATGGCTATAAGGGGTCCATCAGGGGTAAAATAGTAATCAAAGGGGGTTATAGGTAAAAAAAAAAAAAAGGTTGAGAACCACTGATTTAAAGTTAATAGTTCAGGTAAAAAGTGCGGTAAGGGTAACCTAAAACAAAAACTTTTTAGACCTTATTTTTCCGATGCAGACATCATTGGGGAACGAAAAACGTTTTGATAAACGGACCAAAGCCATTCTGTTTACCCAAACTTTTCTTATTCCCTAATGATACTTGTATTGGAAAAATAAGGTCTGAAAAAGTTCGGCTTACAGCACTTAAACTGAACTACCTTTTATACACACACACACACACACACACACTCACACACACTCACACACTCACATACACACATACACACACACATACACACACACACACACACACACACACAACACATATATATATATATATATATATATATATATATATATATATATATACGTGCAAGGCCGGTGCGTATTACACCCTGACCGGGGTTGGGGTGAGGAGCCTGCTCAAGTGCCCCGGTAGGGCAGGTTTTATATATTTTACTTTTATTAAAATTGACATGTAGAAGAGTGGGGGCCACACATCATAGACTCGGAGGAAGGGCGTATCATAGATTCGGAGTGGAGTTGAGATCCTACCACCGGCCCTATATATATAAACTGTGACTTACCTCCAATTTCTGTTTCTCGAAGCTCAACCGAGGATGGCAGGGATACCAGACCCCACAAAAACAGAAGCCTAACGGCGACCCGGTACATATTTCGCATGGGCCTCTCTCCTTTTTTAAATTAATAAAGTTTTTGGATTTTCTTTTTTTTTAAACTTTAAACTGTATTCTCAAGTCGCTTATTTAGATCCTCTTGATATTTATTTGAACGTACAAATAGATTCGCTTCACAGATATACACTAAGCACTGTTTGTAATGCCACGCATTTATATAAACATCAGAATAACTACTGTGTATGTGTGTCTGCCTCAGTTGATGGTTGTGTGTGTGTGTATATATACATAGTGTAATTATAAGTATAATAAAGATCGAGATGATGTGAGTGGTATGCTGTTCACAACAGACAGCTGTGGGGGTGGGTTGAAGGGAGGACTTGAATCTGACACTCGTATATGTGGTTCATTCTTATAGACCTGGCCGGGATGGGGCAGAACACGAAATTCGACCAAAGTTTTGGTCATTATGTCGGCATTTTTGATATTGGGGAAAAAAAAGAAAAGAAAAGGCTTGCCTCTCTTTAATATCAACAAGCAGAGATTTATTTTATATTTATTTGTATTGTGTATATATTGTGTGAATTTAACCTCATTAAAATAATTTCTTGGAACTGGGCGTTTTTCCTTGATTTTTTAATTATAATAATAATTGGTATTTAGGGGTTGGATTGATTAGCAAAAAGGGGAGAAACAATTGGAAATTTGAGGTAAAATGGAGACATGGCTTGTTGTCACATGATCTAGAGAGAATGTGTGTGTGTTTGCAAGAATATCAAGGGAAGTGCTAGAGGAGACTTGTTGTCATGTGATCTAAAGAGGGAGATAAAGAGAGAAAGAAAGAAAGAGAGAGAGAGAGAGAGAGAGAGAGAGAGAGAGAGAGAGAATGAATGAATGAATGTTTTTGCAAGAATACCAAGGAAAGTGCTAGAAGAGACTTGTTGTCACATGATCTAAAGAAAGAAAAAAAAGAGAGAGAGAGAGAGAGAGAGAGTGTGTGTGTGTGTGTGTGTGTGTGTGTGTGTGTGTGTGTGCAATAATACCATAGAAAGTGCTTGAAGAGTCTTGTTGTCATATATATATATGTATAAATATAATATAATAAGATAAATATATAAAGGTTTTACATATCTATTTATTAGGTGACAAAGGAACAATCACAACCATATTGGTTTCATGCGATGCAATCATCAGGTGAAGATGTTTCAAATGTCTAGTTATAGTTATAATGTCTAGTTATAGTTATAGTTATAATGTTATAGTTATATGTATAAATATATATGTGTGTGTGTGTGCATATATATATATATATATATATATATATATATATATATATATATAGTGAGACAGACAGACAATGCAAGAAGTGTCTGAATGTTTATTAAATAAGAAAAATATCGCTGTATTGTATAAAATCATAATAAAATAGAATGTAATGAATTATGTGCTGTAATAAGTTTTAATGTTTATCTTTTTTATAAATAATATTTTTCGCATAATGAATATGGAAAGTTAAATGTTTTTACTGACATTTATTAACATAGGCGTATCTGAAGCTCACTCGTAACTCAAAATTTAGCTCTCAATATAAAATCAACCGTGTGACACCTCATAACTCGGAAAGCTTGTAAGTTGGGCATTCGTAAGTCAATGTACCTATATATATGTATATATATATTATATATATATATATATATATATACATATGTGTGTGTGTGTGTGTGTGTGTGTGTGTGTGTGTGTGTGTGTTGTGGAGTCCACTTAAGCTTCTTTGTTGGTATATCTGATGAGTCTAATTTTCATTGTGTATATTATATCTGCATATATATGTGTTATATACACATGTGTCTATAACATATATATATATATATATATATATATATATATATATATATATATATATTTGGAATTAGTGCTTCACTAATTACTCATTCTTCTCACTAAATCACAAAAATATATATTATAGACACACATACATGTAACACATATATATACAGATATAATATATACACTGAAAATTAGACTTATTACACACACACACATACACACACACACACATATATATATATATATATATGTGTGTGTGTGTGTGTGTGTGTGTGTGTGTGTGTGTGTGTGTGTGTGTGTCGGACGCTTGAGTAAAATGCATCAATGAAAGTAAGTTTATTTTATGATATTTTTCATCCCATCGTACCAACTATTAATCAAAGATATTCCAAAATATTAAAACTTTAGCATGGGAATCTTCTAATCTGACAAATGAAACACACTGAACAGAATAACGAAATGAAACAGTGACATACGAAAATAGAATTCGGTGCATTTCGCATAAATGCGTCCTGGCCTTCTGTCCTAAAAAAATGCCAAGCAGTGCCTGCTGAAAATCCGACCCGTGCTACTTATGAACTCCGTTGCTGTTTGAAGGCGTTTACCGAAAAGTTAATGCGATATGAAAGCGATATTTCACCCCACCAAGTCTTTTCTCGGCGAGTAAATGTAAATATTTTATCCCCCACCTCTTTAAGATTTTTTTTAGCGGTTTGAAGGCATTTTTATCGACAAACAACTTTATTGGTGGTAAAAGTAAGCCACCCCCAGGTTTTTATCGACAAGTAAATGTAAATATCCCCCCCTCCTTTAAAAGATTTTTTTTTTTTTCGTTTTATTTTAATTCAAAAATGTCCCGATTTTTTTAATAAATACGACCGAGTTTCGAAAATAAAAAACTATCAATACATTATTAAACAAATACAAATAAAAAAAATGAAAACATTTAGATATTCTTTTTTATTTTAATTCAAAACAAATGTCACAAAAACAATCAAGACATTAAACAAACACATAAAAAATCAAAAACACGCCTTCAAACAGCTAGGTAGTTCATAAATAGCATGAGTCAGATTTTCAGCAGGCTCCGCTTAGCGTTTTTAGGGCAGGAGGCCATGACGCATTTATGCGATATTCACCTAGAATTCTTTTATGCCAATTACAATATCACTAACAATTATATATTGTGTGTGCTATATTTATAAGTAAATAGTATTCAATATCATGGATAGTGCATGTATAAGTTACGATAGCATGAACATGATGTCATCGGTGCTTGGTTTGAGAATCGCATAGGCGAGAAACTGACAGTAACCGAGTGCCGTTGACTATATATATATATATCATCATCATGTCGCGCTTTCAGCGCGGATATCATAACAATCTCTCTCCATCCGTCCCTATGGAGGTCCAATCTCACAGACAAGTTAAAGAGATAGTTCTTCCAGGCCGTTGTCGTGTCAGTACTGTTGTATGGCTGCACCACCTGGACCCTAACTAAGCGACTAGAGAATAAACTAGATGAGAGCTGCACAAGAATGCTGCGGGTGATCATGAACAAGACGTGGAAACAGCACCCTACCAGAAAGCAGCTGTACAGCCACCTACCACATATCACCCAAACCATCCGAGTGAGACGGACAAGACACGCGGGACACTGCTGGAGAAGCAAGGACGAACTCATAAGCGACGTCCTCCTGTGGAAGCCAGCACATGGACAAGCCAGCGTGGGCCGACCAGCAAAAACGTACGTTGATCAGCTCTGTGCGGATGTAGGATGCTGCATAGAGGACCTCCCGAGAATGATGAGCGATAGGGACGGATATATATATATATATATATATATATATATATGGAGAGAGAGAGGCAGACAGACAGACATAGAAGATAGAGAGAGAGACAAAGAGAGAGAGAGAGATAGATAGATAGATAGATAGAAGAGAGAGAGAGAGAGAGAGAGAGAGAGAGAGAGAGAATGTGTGTGAAAGTGAGAGTAAAAGTTGGCGGAGTAGCATACTGTCTGCAACAGCCGGACAGCGAGGGAGTATCACCTTTTCGCTAGCGGATATTGTTTTTGCAGAGTCAGTTCCCAGACACAAGATTTTTTTTTCAGATTTGTCTTTCTTAAGTTCATTTTTTTACATATTTCTCGTATCTTTTATAATGTAAAACCGACTCTCTTTTGTATCCCGTAATTTCCGTGAACCGTCTTACTCGGTATTATCTAATGATCACGAAAGCGTGAAACGTTTTGTATATGTATATATATATATATATATATATATATGGGGGGGGGCTACAATCGCCTCCAAATCAAGTTCATTATGAAATCAGATTTGAAGACGCGAAAGTAACCGAAATAACTTTTTTCATCTATCTATCTATCTATCTATATATATATATATATATATATATATATATATATATATATGAAGAGCACTTAGCGAAACTTTTAGTGGGTGTCCCTGACTCATTAGGTTTATCTTTATATATATATATATATATATATATATATATATATATATATATATCTTTCTCTCTCTCTCTCTCTTCTCTCTCTCTTTATTTATATTTATATCTCTCTCTCTCTCTATATATATAATATATATATATATATATATGTGTGTGTGTGTGTGTGTGTGTGTGTGTAAAAATATTTAAAGGTATATTATGATATAATGATGGGTCAACCACGGTTTCAATCGTAAAGATGGTAGATTCATAATTTTTCCAAGTCATCCACAGACCCAGTATTTCGACGTTTACGTCTCATCAGTGTGGCTCGACATAACAGCTACTTCTAATCGAGAGCGAAACTCGACTTAATTTTCGTCAGTCCGACTACTTACCATCTAGGCCGTCGGTAACTGTCATTAAAAGGTGAACAATTAACTGACATATGATTCCGTAGATGTATGTTTACAATCACCAGAGAACTCAAGTCTGTAAACAACAGCTGAGTAATGCCTTACACTAGGCGGTGAAAGTTTAATTAACGTCCCCTCTAAAAATCTATACTGTGTATTGGGAGCATATATTAGTCATCCATAGACACAGTGTTTCGACATTTACGTTCCATCAGTGTGGATAGACATAACAGCTACTTCTAGCCCAGAGCGAAATCCGACTGAATTTTCGTCAGTTCGACTCCTTACCGCCTCGGCCTTCGGTAAAAGTCAGTAAGAGGCGATATATTGCACTGAGTGCTGCAGAAAAACCTTCTTCATTTTAACCTTTCACCTGTGTGATGCAAGTGAATTTAAGCAAGTGCCAATGACAATGACAATGCAAGTGTCTAATCATTTTTAATATATTATAACCGACATAGGATCTTTTTATTTTATTATTTTTAGTTGAATATATATATTATGGACACTCTCGTCGATTTTCGATGCATGAGGGTTCACACACACAATGAACACCCACACAGTGATTTGTTTATAGTGGTGAAAGCTTGTGTTGGACCATCCACACTTTTTGACACAGTGATAGGAAAGAATTGGTGTATCAAGGGTTGCAACAAACCCAATCAACGACCGACCTCAGGAATTTTGAATTCAGAGTTATCCCTCTCCTAGACTGGTTACCTACCCAAGGTTAAAGAGCCCAGTCTGCCCTACTATTTAACCCATAGCTGGAGGGAGAATATATGGATTCATACCTTTCCCAAGGGTATTTGCGCTATGTGAAATGCCAACAGCTTCGTCTAGGAATTGAACTCGAATCGACGAGTCCATTTCCCATATATATATATATATATATATATATATATATATATATATATTTAGGACGTTGTAGAAGTACCTCCCATATTTTAAACTGTAATCTGCGTGGTGCAAGTAAGCTTCGGCAAGTGACAATGCTAGATCTATCTAGCTAATGTTTTAACATTTTTATGATACGATCAGTTACGATCATAGCTTGGACCGGTGCTCACCGTTCGATTTCTGTTGAAACGTTTGTTTATTTTTAAGACTGGCGAATCTGTAATTGCTATACAAAAAGTTTTTCATGATACGTTGGAATTATGCTGTTCCGGATAGAATATCGATACCGCTATTATTGGATTATCTTTATGTATAGTTATTTACTAAACTTAGTTTAGATGTGGCACAAGGCCTGAAGTATGGGGCGCTCAGTGAGTATCGAACTCACTATCAATGGTCTGCTAATTTAGCTTGCTAACCATTACACCACATGAGGTGCCCTAATTAAGCTTAGCTTAGATATGGCACAAGGCTGGAAGTATGGGGAGCCCAGTGAGAACTATCTAAAGGTATAAGATGTACTCAAAATTGTCAGTTCTATCTATGAACTTTTACAACATCAGCAGGTATTTCGTTAAAAATTGACCAATGAGACGAAGACAAAGAAGCATTTAAGATCGTTTGCAACTCTCTCAAATCAATTATTGGTTGAACTGTCTGTCAGCAAGACAATCTTTTGGATAAACACCAGAGGAATACTACAGACTTGGATTTATGTATTGAGGATTGCCAAGTCAATACAGAATTGAACATTTCAGATCCACAGATTCATCAATTAAAGGAACCTCGAAGCGCTCGAACTACAGAAAATATCCAAACTGTTGTGCACTTTCTTATAAACATGGTGATGCAATTGCTAGATTCAGCTACCATTGCTACTTGCCTAATTTCACTTTACATATATATATATATATATATATATATATATATATACAATGTGTGTCAAAAAGTATTGAGATTTTTTGTGCTTTTTGACACACCTTGTTTTCTAAAAAAATAACGTTCTATTCATTTTTAATTTCTATCTTGGTAAATAATACAGTTTCAAACTCAGCACTTTTATGACACACCTTGTATATATAATATATATATATATATATATATATATATATATATATTTTACATATATTTATTAGGTGACAAAGGAACAATCACAACCATATTGGTTTCATGCGATGCAATCATCAGGTGAACATCTTCACCTGATGATTATACTGCCTTTTGTACACATTCCAGCAAAAGCTGAAACAGTGACCATCTCACACTAAAGTATATATATATATATATATATATATATATATATATATATATGGTAGAAGAGGCTTCAGTCTAATCAAACCTTCAAGAAGAAGTTAACTCCAAAGTTAAAACTGGAGATGAAAGCTCCAGCATCAAGCCTCTGCTGACTTGTAGGTATCCTTTAATGGGACATGTCTAAGACAAGGTTATCTTAAAAAAGACTGTAATTTGCATAGACCCCAATTATCTTGCTACGCTTGTCACTAGATAATGGCAGAAGTGTTTTACCAGTGTATGTCACTATAATCGAATGACATAAAGATATATGACTTCCTTCTCAAGTTGAATTATTGTTAATGAGGATGTTTGTTAATCAGAAATTTTATGGTAAAAACGGCTATTATACGTCAAGTGGGGCCACACGCATGCGCGCACGCACACATGCACACACGCACTCACTCACACACACACACGCGTGCGCGCACACACATACCTTCATCCCGTTATATTTTTATTTCGACCAGAAACTCAAATAATGAGCCTCGTCTTATCAGACAGGCTTTACAAATACAGGGAATCTCAAATTTGTAAAACTCGTCTGATGAGGTTAGACTCATTTTTTTTAGTTTCTGGTCGAAATATAAATATAACGGGATGACTGTTTGTTACATTTTTCTTTCTTTAAAAGTTAAACATTGCTCCGTATATAATCTAATTTATTGATTATTATACATTGAGCTCTTTTTAGGGATTTATAAAAATCCTTGTATGAGTATATTTGTTTGCACCTACAAGAGCATAATGGTTGTACAGTGAAATTTCGATGATCCTAAATAGAATCATCCCTTACCAGTCAATTGGATCATAACACACACACACACACATTCTTATATATATATATATATATATATATATATATATATATATATATCGCTTAATTTTGTAGAGGGAGTCCCCGAGACATAGTGACAAATGTAATAGACTGCAACATCCTAGTAAGCGAGTTCAAACTCTTGTCGCGCAATAACGATCACTTTCAGAATAATACCTTTGAGAAAGGTATTAAGCCTCCCATCCCCAAAGTTATGAGTTAAATAGTACCAATGCGGTTCTTCTACGAGGATGGCTTTGGCATTAAATAAACTACGAAGGAGGATATGCCATTTAACAAACAAACACAAAAGATTTACATCGAACTCAGTGCTTTTCGCAATCCAATTCTATTATTTTTCTGGAGTTTAAATTTCTTATTAAAAAGATTCATCCGGTCAATAAAATCCCCAAATATAATTGCATCCTATTTCTTCCCCGCGGGTCTAAATCTAGATCAAGGACAGCATTTCACTCATATATATATATATATATATATATATATATATATATATATAATATATATATATATATATATATATATATATATATATATATTCCACGCTCTTGAGAGGCAAAGATCTGTAGCCAAACCATGTCTGTGATGGTGCTGCAGTTTCATAGAAGTAGATTTTTATGGTGTGGAGCAGTCCCACGCTCACTGGTTTTGTATTAAGAGATTTTCCTTTTCTTATATATATATATATATATATATATATATATATATATATATATATATATATGTGTGTGTGTGTGTGTGTGTGTGTGTGTGTGTGTGTGTGTGTGTGTGTGTGAATAAAAGTTAATTTTCTGTGCATGTGTCCACACCCATGTTGACATCAAAATAGCTTCCATCACCTTTAATCTTTATTAAGCATGACCAACGTGTATTATATGTACAAACAAATGGCGTTTATCATCGTCATGAGATATATTAAAAATTGACATTGAGTAGCATCCTGCTCGTGTGGAGGGGTGGGGTAAATACATAAGTCAGAAAGAGAAAAAGAAAGAGAGGGAGAGAGATGGGGAGAGAGAGTTTATTTTTATTGTTTCATAAACTGTTTTATAAATCTAACAGAAAATATAACTAAATTGAAATAAATAGTTTTGCTCCTTTTTTTTTTAAATCCCCTGTTACTATTTAGTTTACTATTTTTGAATATAGATTTGTGGGGTGACAAGAGGTTTAATTGTTTAGGTTTAAAAAAGGTAGCTTGTTATTCTTGGTATTTGTTCCTAGGGTTTGCTTTTATCTTATTTGGTGGTCGCGCTGAAAAGGAAGGAATTCAAGGGAAGAGACAAATACAGAAGGTGTTTTTTATGATTTTATGATTTAGGTTTTATTCACAGGTCATAGCCACCACGTGTCCAAGGAAATATATGCCTGGCCAATAGTCGTGTCCAATCTTAGTTAAGTCCCGGATGACCTTATCTTGGGGGCCGAAAGTGGGTCCTTTTTCCTGTGCATGCTCGTAGGATTCTTCCGGTATGAAGGCTTATGGGCGTTTGTTATTTTTTTTCTCCTTTTACTTTATTTTAATCCCCACAAATTGCATTCCAACAAGGAACTTAACGTTACAAGCAAAGACAAACATATGCGCTTAATTCAATATTTTAATAATGGGCCCTTTGAGTGGTTAGGAGAGTGGAATGTTGGTAGAATAAAGAAGACATTTTGATAAGGTTGTTGTTGTTGTTTCTAGTGGCTGTGAAGTGTCTGATATAAAAATAGGAAAATATGTGATATCAACTGTAAAACACAGAAGAGAAAAGTTACAATAAAAAAAAACTAGTTGCATGTGGGTATCATGTGTGAAAGAGAAAAGAAAGCACGTGTTAATTTCTTTTGACTAAACTCTGATTCAAGATCACACTAATGGGGTCCACGGGAAAGATTCGAACTGTATGTAGTAATATATATATATATGTATATTTACCAACCCCACCGCACGAATAGGATGTGACACAAGGTCAATTTCTTAAGCGGAGTTTAACAGGTTTGAATTCAGAGTTTTCTTTCTCCTAGACTGGTTACCTAACCAAGGTTAAAGAGTCCAATCAGCCCTACTATTTACCCATAGCTGGAGGGAAAATATTTGGATGCATACCTTTTCCAAGGGTATTAGCGCGATGTGAAATGCAAACAGCTTCGTCCAGGATTTGAACTCGGGTCGACGAATCCATTTCCTAAGACTCTAACCATTAGACCATGCGCCTCAATTTTAAGCGCCCCTTGTGTGTAGTAATATATAGAGGCGCTTCTCGTGCAATGGTTATCTTTGTAGGAAATGGACACAGCGACCTAAGTTCAAATCTTGAACGAGGCGATTTGCATTACACAGAGTTCTGTTACACTTGTTAAAAGTGTACGGATTACATTCCTTACTCACCATGGTTCTCCTATGCGACGCAAGGGAACACGAAAGGTAATTATCTCCTGTGGCTTCCAGGTGTTGGGTGGCGTAGTGAATAACATTATATAATTACAAGCGACAAAGTCAAACCCTCTTTCACCTTCTAGCCTCAACAGCAGTAACAACAATAGATTTCACTTCCTTGTCACTGGAATAATGTTGCCCCTCAAACCCTCTTTCATGGAGCTGAAAAGATGATGAGTAATCCGTAGTGAAGAAGTGGCTTAAAGAACAGTCAACAGACTTTTACGGGGCTGGGATAAATGCTCTCATTCGAAGGTGGAACATTGTTATTGAGAGAAACAGTGATTATGTGGAGAATTAGGGATGTGACCCATAGATAACCAGCTTCATTTTGATGTATGATACATGTTCTTGTGTTGGTAATTATTCTTGTCATAAACAAAGTGGCATTCATTTTTGACTCACCCTCGTATTTGACGTCAATTGGGGTCCCTACATGATTGAAATTGATGTGCAGTGCTTCCAAATCTAAGCTGAGCTTTGGCCCTTACAGTTGTCTGCTGACTCTGCTCTCTAGTAATTAAAGTAACTAATTATTATTATTATTTGTACATAATTATAACTTTAAGTAACTATTCTTAATTTAATAAATTATACACAGTTGTACAGTTTTAAGTATTTCTATATAATACTAATAGTTTTAAAATATATCGATTTATTAACAGAGGAGAACTTAAAAGGTACTACTAATACGGTTCAAAGTGAACCTGGCAACAAAAAGCTGACTCCTCACTCACTCACCATAACTCTAAAACTGGGGGCACACAACCGGATGTAAATTAGTATCATACCCAGGGCACTGTAACTTTTGAGGGCACGGGTAAATTTGTACATTAGATAAAACAAATAGAAAAAGTGTTTCATCTCTCTCTCTCTCTCTCTCTCTCTCTCTATATATATATATATATATATATATATATATATATATATATATATATATATATGGGAAGAACCGATAGTGTGTATGTGTTTCCCTCTGTGTGTCTGTAAAAGCCATATGTTGAAAAAGAGAGTTTTCTCTGCACTTGGCCTCCGACAAGCCCAACTCCGTGGGATGCACTAAGATTATTTTTTCTTCTTTTTTTTTCCTGTTTATTTGTTTACCTTAGTTCTTTGGCCGACCACATGGATTTTAGCTCTAAGATAAAAAACAAGCGAGAAATAAAGAGTGCTTCCTCAGCAAAGGCGTCAGAACTTTGCCTAATAACTGTTAGATTTATATATTTATTCTACTTCTTAAACACGTGTCTCATACGAAATTCGTCCAAGTCAAAAATTGTGTAAGAGTAATAGTTTCTTCTTCTTCTTCTTCTTCTTCTTCTTCTTCTTATTATTATTATTATTATTATTATTATTATTATTATTATTATTATTATTATTATTATTATTATTATTCATTCTTCCTTTATTTTTTCTTCTTACTATTATTACTTTCTTCTTCTTTGTTAATTCTCTTTTCTTTCACTTTTTCCCTTCTTCATATTCTTCCATTCAGTCATTCATTCTTCTTTCATTCATTCATTCATTCTTCTTCTTCTTCTCTTCTTCTTCTTATTATTATTATTATTATTATTATTATTATTATTATTATTATTATTTCAATTCTCTTTCATTCTTCTTCTAAAAAATAGGATATATTCTCACATAATTCACAAATGCGAAGACACACTTACAAAACTTCTTTACACATGAAATTAAACACATAATTCTATTTAGCATTAATTTTCTTGTCTTTTGGTCAATCGGCCGGAGTTTCTTTCTTAGCCACTTTAAAAATGGTCTTATATCTTATAATGGGGACGGTCCAGGTATTTATTCCCTTGATGATATTTTTGCTGCAGAGCTTGGTTTCTCGAAGTTTTCTTGATCTTCTGAGGTATTCTTTTTAAAAATTTTTCTTTCATCTCTGTTTGTTTGATTGTGTCCGCTTCCAAAATCCCAAATATTTGTAAGTCTACTTCTCTCTAAGTGTTCCTATATTTTCCTGATTTGGTAGTTGCATTCTGACAATTGTTTTCTTTTTCTCTTTTACATCATCCTTTTTTTCGATACTGAATTCCATTCTTATATCCTGGCTGTATATTCTTATAGTTTATACACGGGTTTCCAGTTCTTTTTCATTTTTTGCAATTTTTTTTATATCTTACGCTGGCGGGAAAAAATTCTCTTGTAACAAATTACTTATATACATGCCATTTTTTCAACCATTCAAATTGTTGAGGGAAGGCTTTTGGTGATTGGATATACCAATCACATGATGAGACCAGAAGTTTTGGTGCAAAATATCAAAAACCGGCGGATAAATCCCGGACCAGCTCCCGTATGCACATCGACCAGAAATCATCTCCAAGAAAGCACTAAGATACCAGATATTTCACCCGTCACATTGGTAAGTCCCTTAAACTTAACTCTATACACAGGAAGAACTTTATATAGTTACTCATTGTTTTTATTTGTTCTTTAATAAATTGTAAGTATAAAATTATGTTTTAATTCATTTAATTATTGTGTTAGAATATTTTGTGCCAAAACTTCTGGGCTCATCACGTGATTGGTATTATCCAATCACTTAACCCCACACACAGGAATAAAGATTTTACTGACCCAACACAGGTAAAATAAATAGCGTATTACATTTTGGGGTTATTTGATATTATTTTATATCCCTGCTATTACAAGGACACATCGTATCACTATAACTGCTGAATATTAATATTACCAATTATGTATACAGTGGTACGTCATATAATCTCCCAGATACGTTAAAAAAATCAGACGTTGGACTATTTGTATACTGTGTGAACAAAGCCATTTATTAAGCCGAGAAAGGATAGAAAAAACACAATTTTTAACAACACATTCAATACTGGAGGCGTTAGTCGTGTAATGATTACCGTTATAGGAAATGGACATGGTGAACCGAGTTCAAATGCTTGACATGGCTGTTTGCATTTTACTTAGTGATAATACTCTTGGGAAAGGTAAGAATACAATTATTCTCCCTCCAGTTATGAGCAGATAATATGACAGACTGGGCTCCTAAACCTTGGTATAGATGCCAATCTAGAAGGAAAAACTCTGAATTCCAAACTTGTAAACTTCACTTAAAAAATTAACCTTGTGTCACATCCTGCTTGTGTGGAGGGGTTGGGTCAACATACACACACACATACAAGGTGTGTCAAAAAAGTATGGAGTATTTTTTGTACTTTTTGATACACCTTTATTCTGAAAAACAAAACGTTGCATTCATTGTTCATTTCTATCTTGGTAAATACAGTTTTAAAATCTTTACTTTTTGACACACCTTGTATTCTGAAAAAAATTAACCTTACATTTATTGTTCATTTCTATCTTGGTGAATACCGCTTCCAAACTCGGCACTTTTTGACACACCTTGTATTCTGAAAATATCAACTTTCCATTCATTGTTCATTTTTATCTTAGTAAATACAGCTTCAAACTCGGCACTTTTATGACATACCTTTATATATATAATACTATCAATATCATATTATATCAATAATATTGATTGTATTATTACTGCTCTATATTTTTAATATATTGAGCACTTTTGGATTATTTACTGATGCCACTGCGACGGAAAAGTTAAAGCGGCAATCGGATACTATATATATATATATATATATATATATATATATATATATATATATAGCTTATATTCTGAAAAAAATAACGTGCATTCATTGTTCATTTCTATTTTGGTAAATACAGCTTCAATCTCGATACTTTTATGAAATACCTTGTACATATATATATATATATATATATATATATATATATATATATATATATATATATTGTGTGTGTGTGTGTATATATATATATGTTGTGTGTGTGTGTGTGTGTGTGTGTGTGTGTCATATCATTATGCTCAAGAAATGAGAAGTGTGAAGATAAAAAGAAAATACAGAATAATTAGAGTATTGCGCAATACGTCAATGATTGTTTTCTTTAAAGATAATGGTCACAGCACTGATCATTACATAATGATAAGCATAATAATCATAAGTCTTACAGTAACACAATCAACACTATAAACAACCACAACAACAACAACAAATAACATAATAGCATGAATCAAGAACCCCATACTGGTTCCTAATGATATACAAATGGAGGAGGACACAGGAACCAATAATAAGAGCAAAACTTTTATTTAAATTTACAAATGTGGGATAAAAAGCTTCATATTTCATTGAGAGAGGAGGAAGAGGAATAATAGTACGTTGAAATCAGAAACAGCGAGAGGAATTACTTAAATGATGAATTTTCTTTAGGTTGGTTGGTTGATTGGCTGGTTGGATTTTACGGCACGTCAACCCTTACTGGGTTATTTTATGCCGAACACGTTTTGTTTTATTCATTCTTGATGGTATTCAATTTTTTAACTCAATTTTTAAACAGATCTTTTAAACTCATTTTTTCTATTTAAACCATAGATGGGACCCTAACAGGTACTACAACTCCGGGTCAGAGTGGAACTGGGAGTAATGGCAATCAAGGAGTACTCTATATCCCCAGAGGTCTAGAATTGAAACTTCCCCATTAGATGCAGTTTAACGTTATATCCAGAATAATCAATTTTTTTAGTGGAATAACATATACGAGTATAAGGGAAGCTTTTATTAAAAGTAAAAATATTTTTGTGAAATAACATCACTTTACTTAATTAAAAAGGCAAAATTCGAGTTTATCAATATAAACAATTTAAGCTTTATCTACTACATGAGTGGCAATTTCTATTTGTCTGTAT
The DNA here is from genome assembly GCA_023376005.1 of Doryteuthis pealeii. Taxonomy (NCBI): domain Eukaryota; kingdom Metazoa; phylum Mollusca; class Cephalopoda; order Myopsida; family Loliginidae; genus Doryteuthis; species Doryteuthis pealeii. Next base: position 88,347,379 of record CM042137.1, on the reverse strand, counting down.
ATTTTTCTTGGCACCCTTCCGTCCACGAGAGACGATGGAGTAGTATCCATTTTTTAAAACTACGTAGCCTGGATGGATTCATATGGAAGATGAGTTGTTGCCCAAGCAACAAATCCCCCTCTTCACACTGCCGCTGTGATCCAAAGGAAAGGTAAAGAACCAATGCAGTTTTGCAGCAGTAGTGTCACAGGATTTGCTGGGTAGCACTGGATTTCAGTATCACACCACCTTAGGGACTCCGGCTCCTGATTTGTTTTCGGCGTTTATTCCCATAGCCTTTCCTTGTTCACACCTAGCAAATGTTGCTACTGAAAAGCCAGTATGGAATAACTCACTTTTCCTAGTATTACTGGATACTGTAGCTAGTACTGAATTGTATCAATTTTCATGGTATTTTCATAATTTAGTTTACATATTGCTGTATACGAGGGTATGCTGAAAAGTTAATTGGTTGGAAAATTCATATGATGACGTTATATCTGATGTTAATGACTTTTTTAGTCAATGAGATCCAAGCCCTGCAACACTGATAGAAGAAATGTGTCAACTGTTGTTATATACCCCTAACATTATTCGGGTATATAATGGAGGAGAGACAACGAGATAGATTAGAGATGATTGTATGATGGTCTTTCTTACTTTACATTCTGCTTTTACCTCGGCCGCCATCTTATTTGGTGATCTGTTGGGCTTCTTTTAAGGGTTGGTCCTCTTCTTCGTGCTGGGCTGGATATTTCTTGTTTTACCATTTAATTAACAAGACTTGGTGTTCTTAATGATAAAGCTTTATTTTCCCAGTCCATGTTGATTCCGCCGCGGGGGGGAGATGGATCCTGGGAGCTGACAACTAGGTCTACGCTCCTTCAAAGCCGTGTCAAATCTGACTAACTAAAATTAATTCCCACGTGTCTGTATACTGGAAGGTGAAGTTGGGATCATCTTCATGTCACTCATATTCCCAACGGGCACAGAAAATTATCCACCTCCGATTTTAAATATAAAGAAGTTTATTTGAAATTCTAACTACAGGTACGTTCATAAATTATGACTGCTCATAAATTATGTAACACCGTAAGGGGACTATGTCAAAGAATAAACTTCAAATTCGATGAGAGTATCTTGGTCAGCCTATGAACTTTTCATACTACCCCCATACAGCAAATATGGAAACTTTTTTTTTTAATTTGGTGAAGAATAATTGACATGTTGAGTTGTTTAATAGTTTACTATCGTTTGATTAGTTTAGTATCATAAGTGGACCGTGATGTTGTTTGCTACCGATCGTGATTCCTTTCCGTATAAGTATTCAGTATTTTTACATTTATTAACAAAATCCCAGCCTAAGAATTTTTCAGTCGTTGTTTCATGGCTTGAGGTTATTCTCTTCTTAGTAAGGCTGAGAACTTTTCAGCTGCTCCTCGCATGTCCAAAAAAGAAGATTTCATTTTAATAAAAATGGAATAAAAGAAAGAAAAAAAAATCTGTAAAGTGAAAGAAGCAAATGCTTTGACCGACATCTGTTTTTGGCCGCTCTAGTTAACCATCTGTCTCGTTGTGTCAAGTCATCCATAACGTTCATACCTTTTCTCGCAAACCCCTAAAATTGTTTATGTACAACAGAAAAATACGAGAAGAAAAGTAAATTGTACGATTTCGTGACTACTATTACTAATACTTCTTACTCCCCAACCCACCCTTCACATCTGACTAAATCTCTTTGGTCTACTTCTTTTACGTTTTATTGCCATGACAACAAGACTACATTCCAAAAATTGTCCCAAAATTAATTCCGTTTTTCAGAATGTGACGGTGAGATCATTTTCAATTTACAGATAACAATGCATCTTTTCTTTCTTTCTTTCTTTCTTTCTTTCTTTCTTTGATTTTTTCATTCTTTCTTACTTTCTTTCTTTCATTCATTCTATCTTTCTTTTCTTTTTCTTTCTTTTTTTCTTTCTTTGATTATTTTTATTCTTTCTTACTTTCTGTCTTTCATTCATTCTATCTTTCTTTTCTTTTTCTTTTTCTTTCTTTCTTTTATTCTTTCTTTTATTCTTTCTTTCTTTCTTTCTTTCCTTTTCTGTCTTTTCTTTCTCATTCTCTTCTTTCTTTCTTTCTTTCTTTCTTTCTTTCGTTTTTTCTTTCTTTCATTCTTTCTTTTTTTCTTTCATTCTTTCTTTTTTTTCTTTCTTTCTTTCGTTTTTTCTTTCTTTCATTCTTTCTTTTGTTCTTTCATTCTTTCTTTTTTTTCTTTCTTTCTTTCGTTTATTCTTTCTTTCTTTCATTGTTTGACCCAAGAAACAAACACAGACCCACCGACCTTAATTGTTCCCTATTTATCTTTTAAAAGAATATCATTAACATTACATTCATACCTCAAATTAGAATTTGATATAATACCCTAAAATTAAATTGACTGTAATTTTCACTTTTTCACACAATGTTTTGGACAAAATGAAAAAGAAAAAGAATTTAAAAATAAGATTCTCCCCAAAAGGAAATTGGTGCAGTATGTGCTGCCACCATTAAGATCTGACTGTGCCTTTTTACATTAACCTGCTGAAACTAATTTGTTTTAGTTATCTTTTTTAAAGGTACTAGCAGATATACGCACCTTCCGAGTGTAAGCACTTACATTTTAATGTAATAAAATATATTAAATTAGAAATTATATAAGAATGCAAATAAAAAGAAAAAAGAGTGAGAGAGTTAATCAAGATTGAATTATTTTGAATAGGTCTTAAGTAAACATATCAAACGTTTTAATAATTAAGTTAGAATATTGTGGTATATCCACAGGTTCTGCTAGTTGTTTTTTTATTAAAAGATCAATGAAATTGTATTTTTAGCTGATTTTATGGTAAAATTATCTAAAACAATTGGGTCAGATGTTTAGAGAAGGGTACAATTCCAGTGCATGCCAGAGGTGGTACTTTCTATAAAAATGCTACTGATTCCATGAATATGAACCGTCCGTATCACCACTGTCATCACCCTTGACATGTTCTCCGCGCAGCACTGGTCGATGTAGGTTTTTGCTGGTGTATCCATGTGCAATCGTCCACAGGAGAATGTCCCTTATGAATTCGTTCTTGCTTCCCAAGCAGTGTCCAACAAGACTTGTTCGTCTTGCTCGGAGGGTTTGTGTGTTAGAGGGCAAGTAGCAGCTTTCTTGTGGGGTGCTGCTTCTACTATTTGTTCAAGACATCACAAAGCATCCTTGTGTAGCTGAAAAGATAATAGTTCCATATTTTGTTAATTAAAAGATTGCTGAAATTAATTGGTATTCTTAAGCTGAGTTTATGGTAAAATTATCTAAAAAAAAAAAATGGGCGCCAAATTGTTTGTCAGGGACGTAATTCTAGTGCTTTATACAGGCGCTAATTTCCGTTGATACACCACTTCATGAGATTAACCAACCCACCCCCTTTTAGAAGTAAAATAAAAGAGTTTCTGATTAATACAAAATTATTCAGTCACTGTAAAAACAAAACAGCACATTCCATTGTCATCAGCGTTCCGTTATCATATTCTTCCTGGAATCATCTGAATAGTATATTTAGGGATGAGATGAATCATAGTCAAATTTACTCCACAGCTTCTGACACCAGAGTAAAATGAGTTTCAGACAACCACGGCTTCTGATGCAAGGACATAAGGGGTTTCGGAGGATCACAGGTTCTGACACCAGATCAGAAGGATTTTCAAATAACCACACCTTCTGACGCCAGGACAGAAGGGGTTTCGGATGATCACAGGTTCTGACACCAGATCAGAAGGATTTTCAGATAAGCACGCCTATTGATTTGCGTCAGTGTACATAAACTAATTTGGCCTTTTCAAAAACTATTATAACAGGTGACAAATTATAGGCGTATGGCTATGATCTTGAAACTAAGGCTCAGTCATCTGTGTGGAAATTTCCGCCATCATCAAGGCTAATGAAGGCTCTGTAAGGCCAAAGATAGCTCACCAAGGCTAAAGAGGCCCTATCAAATTCAGAGCAAATCATAAATGCAACTCATGGTCATTTTTGACAAGGAATGAGTAGTTCGCCATGACTCTCAAACTATCACAAAACAGTATTATTTGGAAATTTTATGCCGTCTCCATAATACTGTGCATAATAAACGACAAGTCATGCAGTCTCCTTGTGAGTACAGATTCATCTTGACAATACACCTGTGCACTCTGCACAACTCATCAGGTAGTTTTTGTGTGAAACACAGGACTGTACAAGTGCAGTATCCTTCATACTCATCATACCTATCACCGTGAGACTTTTTTTCGTTCTTGCTTATTAAACTGAGAATTTATCTCAGGGTTTTGAGGACATTAAATGGAAATATGTTTCAAAGGCGCTTCCATCAACGGAAAGCTTTTCCGTGCTGCCATATAATGATACCCCCCTCCCCCCCAAAAAAAGAAGATATTTTAGTCAACCTTGCATATAGACTCATGGGGACATTCTTTTCAAATTTATTAATATAAGCATTTTTTTTTCTCAAAAAAATATTTCTGATACAAGAAGATATGTTTATCTCAGTTTACACTTTACGCCTACAGATCCGCGTACATATATTCATTTGCACTTACATATATAAGTACATTTATATCATATATACACATGCGTATATATCTGAATGCATGAGTACAATATATATATATATATATATATAATATATATATATATATATATATATAATTGTGTGTGTGTGTGTGTGTGTGGTGTGTGTTGTGTGTGTGTGTGTGTGTGTAATGTATTATATGTTTATTCTTTTAGCGATCTAATTAGGAGCAATATTTTTAAAGGGAAAAAATAAATAAACGTAGATAAATAAGTAATAAAAAATAAATAAACCTGAAAATAAAACATTGTTATTTTTGTTTCTTCTTAGGATTCATTTCCTCTTCCATTTCAATGAATTTGTTTTCTTTAAATTCCGTCTAGTAAAATAAATTCTATAAAAAGTCATTGGACACATAGCGTAGTGGATAAAGGCGTTGGTTTAAGACAGTTCTAAGTGACAGTTATCTCTAGGCTGCAGGTTCAATCCTGGTCAAGGGCAGCAGTAACATAGAATAATGATTAACACAGCTTAACACCTGTACCCCAGCTATGGTTAGCGGACTGAGAACATGATATCCCCGTGGATTGAATAAAGGGTTAGGTTCAAAGTTCTGTGAGACTCTCGATACAACAAGAAGGTTCCCGATTACGACAAGAAGGTTCCTGGGTTCGAAAAGAGAGTTCCCGAGTTCGAGAAGGCTCCCAAGTCCGACAAAAAATACCTGAAGAAGGCCGGAGGGCACATCAGCCGAAACGTTGTAGAGATAACAATAAAGATGAGGACAATTGTCCGAATAATCCAAATAATGCTAAAAAAATCATTATTTCGTCTGCACATTGTTTTATATTCAACTTTTTTTTCATAACCTTTTCATAAGTTAAAAAAAATTATGCAGAGTGGCATAATATCGCTATCAGCTGAACAGAAGTTTATCCCCGTGTTCGTTTATGCTAAACCAGGGAGATTGTTTTGGTGATGTGGAATGCTACAACTCCCTGGTGCTTTAATGCATAACTCAGATGTTACAAACCAAACCATTGAATAATCCACAATGGTTGATATGCCATTAAACAAAGAAACCAAACCATTAAATAAGCCACGAAGGTGATATGCCATTAAACAAAGAAACCAAACCATTAATAAGCCACGAAGGGTGATATGCCATTAAACAAAGAAACCAAACCATTAAATAAGCCACGAAGGTGATATGCCATTAAACAAAGAAACCAACCATTAATAAGCCACGAATGGTGATATGTTATTAAACAAAGAAACCATTAGATAAGTCACGAAGGTTGATATGCCATTAAACAAAAGAAAACATCAAATAAGCACGAAGGTTTATATACCATGAAACAAAGAAACTAAACCATTAAATAAGCCACGAAGGTTTATATACCATGAAACAAAAAAAACAAAAAACATTAAATAAGTCACGAAGGTTGATACGCCATTAAACAAAGAAACCAAACCATTAAATAAGCCACGAAGGTTGATATGCCATTAAACAAAGAAACCAAACCAATTCTTTTCACCAAATGAAAAAAAAAGGCATTTCTTTACACCAGCAGATTTGTTTAAACATTTTTTTCTCTACATGTTTGGGTAAACTGCTAACCACACATTAAGCACCAAGTCAACTGCACGTGACATTGTTAGGAAGTAACGAGGAACAATAACAGTTAAAGGAAGTTACACAAAACGTTGTGCTGTCTAAGCAATGAAACTATCTTACGTTAATTCTTTTTTCAACATAACATAACAAAAGCAAAAGATTTTATTTCTGCAATAAAGTGCAAAAATTACATAGAAATGTAATACTTACTTTTACCATTCATATAAGAGTAATGTTTTGGTCATTTTCTTCCCTTTTCTTAAAGAACTGTTACATTTAAATACCTAATATTATATATTACCAGCTAACCATAAGCTGACATCTTTTAATGGTTGAAATATGGCAGATGGGTGAATTATAGCTAGTTGAGACACAATTATAAAAATGTTCTTTTAAAAAAATCAAGGACGAGATTGAAACTTACTCTTATCTGGATGTTGAATGTAAATATTACATGATTTTTTTTGTACTTCATCACAGATATTTCATCAGTGTGTTACATTGGACAAACTGGCATATTTTAGTGTTTGGATTAGGGAAAGAAAAAATAGATATGACAGATGGGGGAATTGTAGCAATTTGAGGATATAGTCTTTAAATGTAACTGTTCATTAAAAACAAAAAGAAAAAAAAGTGGGAACATGACTGAAACTTACGCTTATTTAAATGTTGAATATAAATGTAATGTTTACAGTAAGTGGTCACCCAATTAAGTACTGAACAGATTCATCACTGTTTAACTTCGGCTATCTAGCTAGAACCGGTGCATTCAGCGTGCCTGGGCCGTAATATGTGGCTGGTTGGTTGGTTTGTTTTACGGCATATCAAACCTTTTCGGGTCATTTAATGCCGAATCAAGTCATTTTTGATAAACCGGTTGCTTACAGTACCTGTTTTAGCTTAAATGGTTACCCAATTAAGTATTAAACAGGCTCATCGCTGCTTAACTTTGGTAATATGAGTGACTGGAGTGGTTGGAAAGACATTTACCTTATATAACGTTACTCAATGACATTAGTATTGTCAGGAAAAATGAGAGACGACGAGGCGACATTCTTCACTAAATTCAAAGAAAAAAATAAGATCCGGTTTGAGAGTTAAACGAATTGTTAAAAAATACTTTTCTAATTCTAGGTAATCATTTTCTTGGCTTATTTTGGAAGAAGGCAAGTAGAATGGAACCCCCCAGTGGTGATCGAAGTCATTAATACTGGCCTTCTAGCCAAACTTGTTTAACATTACGCTACGCGAGGTGCTTATAAATGTAAGTGGTTAATATCGAATTTTTTAAAAGGTTGATTTTTTATAAGACGCATGTGTTGATGGAGGGAGGGTAATACTTAACATTAAGAAAATTAAACAGACTATTTCTCAGTTTCCGTTACTTGACCTAAGTAATATGCGTCAATGTCGGTCATTTCGTACAAATCCTTACGCTCCCATTTTTTCTTTTCTCCACTTTCTCATATTATTATTATTATTATTATTATTATTATTATTTCACGCTATTCGAGATTTTCACACCCGCTTTAGCCGGTGGTTCAGTGGAGGCTGAGTGACAGCAATCTCCTCAGGTCTCCGGGACTCTTCTGAGCAATCTAGCCGATCTCAATAATGTTGTTGTCTGGATAGCCTTGATTCTTATTCTGATTTCAAATTCTCCAAAACTTTTTCAGACCCTTTGGGAACCATTCGGAGAGCACCAACTATTATTATTATTATTATTATTATTATTATTATTATTATTATTATTATTTCACACCAGTGTTAGCTGATGATCTTTCACTGGAGTGACAGCAAGCCTCCTCATGTCCCCTGAAATCTTCTGAGTATTCGAGCCGATTTCAGCAATGTAGGTGTCTGGATAGTCTCAATTCTTCTTCTGATTTCCAGTTCCTCCAGTCTTGTTTCCAAGCTTATTGGGACCGTTCCAAGTGCACAAATTACAACTGGTATCACTTTTACCCTTATATTCCACAGCTTTTTCAATTCTCTGACAAGGTCTAGGTATTTGTCTATATTTTCGTTTACCTTCATCTTCCCCCTGTGATCTGCTGGGACTGAAAAGTGTAGCCGTTGAGAAGTTCTCTCTTTTTTATGCGTTTCATTTTCAAGAATAGATTCTGGTTTATGCATATACCATTCTGTTGTATGTTCAAAGCTTAATTGTTTGCATAATTCCCAGTGGATCACCTTCCCAACCCAGTCGTGCCTTGCTTTGTATTCTCGTTGTGCTAGTTTGCTACATCCGCTTAATACATGGTTTATGGTCTCATCTTTATCACCACACACTCTACATTTACTCTTTTGTTGTGTCTTATCAATTTTTCCTTTAATATAATTTGTTCTTATGGCATTATTTTGTGCTGCAATTATTAGCGATTCAGTTTCTCTCTTGAGGTTTCCTCTTCTTAACCATTTCCAAGTCTTTTCATGTGTAACTTCTCCAATTTGTCATTTGAAGTATCTATATAATTGCTTTCCTTTCATCTTTGTTTTCTTGTTTTCGTTGTTTTGCTGTTTATCCATATGTTGCCTCAGCTGTTATTGTCTCCCATAAGTAATATTTCTTTGCTCTTTTTGTGTATTCTTCGTGTCCTTGGATCGTGGTCTCTACGCAGTCCTCTATGTTGGCAAGACCTCTTCCACTCTCCTTTCTTGATATATATAGCCTATCTCTATCGTATCTGGGGTGTAAAGCCTTGTGTATTGTTATTCATTTTCTAGTCCTTTGGTCAATCTGAGTTCTTTTGTATATTTTAAGAATGGCCCAGAGTATCTTATAATGGGGAAGGCCCAGGTATTTATTCCTTTGATGAGATTTCTGCTGCTTGGCTTGATTTCTAGGAGTTTCATTGTTCTGGGGTATTCTTTTTAACTTTTCCTTTCATCTCTGTTTGCTTGATTTTGTCTGCTTCTAAAATTCCTAAGTATTTGTAACTTTTTTTTTCTTCAAGTGTATTTATAGTGTCCTCGTTTGGTAGTTGTATTCCGTCCATTAATTTTCTTTCCCCCCTTTTTTATCATTTACACGGCACATTATTCAATTCCGAACTCCATTCCTATATCTTGGCTGTATATTCTAATGGTTTGTACCAGGGTTTCTAATTCTTTTCCATCTTTTGCAATTTTTTTAATATCATCCATGTACATAAGGTGATTTATTTTTTCCAGCGAGTTAATAAATTTGTGTAATGTGTATTAAACCCTACTTTTAAAATGACACGGTGTTGCACCCTGTTCACGTGGAGGACGTAGGTAAATACATATAAATACTAAAGAATCTTCACCTTAACTGGAATACAGTTAAATTATATTGAATAAAGTTTAAATAAAGGAAACACTTTGTCTTTTATTACAGATTTGTTTTCATTACAATCCAAAAAAATGTTTAATGTTTCTATGTCGTTGGTACATTTGAGTTTTCCCTTGGATCAATTTACTATAAGAACTGCAAAATCGTCACTTGTACTGGACCACAGTTAAGTTATATTAAATAAAGCTTGAGTAAAACAATTACCTTGTCATTCTTTTATTACAGATATTTTTTCGAATATGGTTTACGGCGAAGCATCGCTTATAGTGCTGATTTCCAGAAGATCACCTTAGTTAAGCAGCGGCAAACCTGTTCAGTATAGGTAACCACTTCGTAACAACATGTACGGTAAGCAACCTGAAGACTGCGTGCCCAACGAAGCAAATATTTTTAAATTATTAAACTAGATTAGTGAAATAGACCACTAATTAGAACTGCGCCTATTCTAATAGTGATCACTCCAAGCGGAGTTTAACAGGTTTAAATTCAGAGTTTTCCTTCTCATAGACTGGTTGCCTAACCAAGGCTAAAGAGCTCAGTCTGCTCTACTATTTTACCTATAGATAGGAAGAGTAGTTGGATTCATACCGTTCCCAAGGGTATTAATGCTATGTGAACTGTAGCTTCGTCCAGGATTTTAACTTGGGTCAACGAGTCCATTTTCCTACGACTCTAACCATTACACTACGCGCTTCCAACTTATATATTTGCTCCTCACCACATCCAGAAAGATGGCCGATATTCACGACGTAGATATCATTTGTATAATTCCACGTAGCATTTATTTTAATTTCACTAGAAAATATATGCATCCTCCGGATGCAAGTATTTGAGTTTTACTTTGATAAAATATATTAAATTAGAAAGGCTAATGAAACTAAATAAAAAAGATAAACAGATTTAAAACAGTGGTAGGGGTATAATCGAAAAATAGAACAACTAAAGCTTCCTTCACTCCCATCTTTCATTGCTAAATTTTTCTAATTTAACTATTTAGTTAAATTAGGAAGTAATTAATAAAATTGTAGTTATTTCTCCTTGTTAATAGATATCTTTTAAGATTTATCATTAAGATAAATCAACCAATTAGAAATCAATAATACTAAGTACATATTTATTAAAATGAAATTTTTAATATCAATATGCAAATTAACCCTTTCACACTGTAATCCGCTATTTTATTGTATATATAAATACAATTGCATGTTATTAGTACGTAGCCCCGCCCAACGGGTGGGGAGTGCTATAATTAATGGCGTCGATCCCAGGGGGCCATCCCCCCAGGCAACACCTGCCCCCTTGATTTAAAGGGCAGGCTGGTTTATTGCCCAGTGCCTGAGCGCCCCCCTTGAGGGGAATGCCGACGGGATCGACGCAATTTTTCACCTGCCACTCCATGAGCTTCGGTTTGTGGGTGGTCCCACTTAATAGGGACTTTGTGCCTGACCCGTACAAGTGGGGTACGCGGTAAATATCACGTAGCTCCGGCCAACGCCGGGTCCAGTGGCTTCGGCCCTGGATCTTTACGATTTAATAGCGTCGATCCCAGGGGCCATCCCCCAGGCAACACCTGCCCCTTGATTTAAAAGGGCAGGGCTGGGTTTATTGCCCAGTGCCTGAGGCGCCCCCCTTGAGGGGGAATGCCGACGGGATCGACGCAATTTTTCACCTGCCACTCCATGAGCTTCGGCTCGTGGGTGGTCCCACGTTAATAGGGACTTTGTGCCTGACCCGTACAAGTGGGGTACGCGGTAAATATCACGTAGATATGGCCAACAGTATTAATAATGTAAAACGATTTTTTTGATTGAGGTTTAAATAAAAATAAAATCATAGAGAATGTGACATAAATAACTAAGGGAATTGTGACTTGAGTAGTGATATAGTTTCGGTGACTGACAGACAAACACACAATCTCCATTATAATAAGATGTCAAGTTATAACAATGTAAAAGTGCAACGAATATACAAAAAACTATTCGAAACCCATCCCTTATTAAACTGTTTTAACAACTAAACATTTGTGAAGAATGTTTAACATTTCCTGTCACGTAACTGTTATAATTCTATTGGTCCCAAAACTGGAGTATTGAGATAAAATATTAGCCAATCAACGATAAGAAAAATAATAGGTTTAACAACAACAAAAAAATAAATGAAAAAAATTGTTTACAAAACTTAGATAAAGGGTCGGTTTATCTCAGTCGGTAGAACATTCGCCTAGTGAATCGCAAGATTCAGAGTTCAATACTTGTCCTCACCAATTCAGCGCATGAGTAACATAGCTTAAATAATCTGAGCTGTGCGGTAAAGTGAGGAGCTGGCGGAAGGTGTGGTGTACCTTCTTAGCAAAAAATACAATCAAAATCTGAGTGATAACAGATCTCCACAAGTTTCCAGGGCTCTTCTGAGTATTCTAGTCGATTTCAGCAATGCTGTTGTCTGGATGGTCTCAATTCTTCCTCTGTTGCATTATTATAATTAATATTTCTCAGTTTGTTTGTTTTTTTTTTATGCCAACGTGAGCTGATGGTCTTTCAATGGAGTAGCAACAAGTCTATTCAGATCCCTAGGATTCTTTTGAATATTTTAGTCGATCTCAACAATGCTATTTTCTCAATTCTTCCTCTGATTTCCAATTCCTCTACTTCGTTTACATAACATTTGGGGAACGTTTCAAGTACACCAACTACAATTGGTATCACTTTCATACTTATATTCTACAGTTTTCAATTCTCTAGCAAGGTCCAGGTATTTGTCTATCTTTTCATTTTCTTTCATTTCCACCCTGTGATCTGCTGGGACAGCAAAATCTACAAGTTGACGGGTTCTCTTTTTCTTGTTAATCAATACTAGCTCTGGTCTTTTGGCTGGGATAAGGTGACCCGTCTTTATCTCAAAATCCCAGAGAATTTTATGTGTTTCATTCCCAAGAACAGATTCTGGTTTATGCATATACCATTTCGTTGTATGGTTAAAATTGAATTTCTTACACAATTCCCAGTAGATCACCTTTCCAACCCAGTCTTACCAAACTTGTATTCTCGTTGTGCTAGTTTGCTGCATTCGCTTAATGCATGGCTGGTCGTCTTCACACACCCTCCGTTTGCTGTTCTGCTGTGTCTTATCTATTTTTGCTTTGATATAATTTGTTCTTCTGGCACTCAGGAAACATCAAAAGAGAAACTGAGTCACTCATAATGGCAGCACAAAACAATTGTGCTTTTCATATGCAATCACCTCAATTTGTTGTTCTGGCATTGTTTTGTGCTGCCATTATGAGTGACTCAGTTTTTCTTTTGATGTTTCCTTTTTTAAAACCATGTCTAGATCTTTTCATATGCAATCACCTCAATTTGTTGTTCTGGCATTGTTTTGTGCTGCCATTATGAGTGACTCAGTTTCTCCTTTGATGTTTCCTTTTCTAGGTCTTTTCATATGCAATCTCCTCAATTTGTTGTTTCTATATAACTGTTTTACTTCCCGTTTCTGTTTTCTTGTTTTTATTGTTTTTCTGCTTGTCCATATTGTTGCAGTAGCTGTTATTGCCTGCTATAATTAATCTTTCCTCGCTCTTTTTGCGTATTTATCGAGTCCTTGGATTGTCGCATCTACGCAATCCTTTATGTTGGCAACATTATTATTCCTTTTGAGTTTTCACATCAGTGTTAGCTGATGGTCTTTCACTGGAGTCTGAGTGACAGCAAGTCTCCTCAGGTCTCCAGGACTCTTCTGAGTATTCTGGCAGATTGCAGCAGTGCAGTGTTCTGAATGGTTTCAATCCTTCCTCTGATATCCAAACTTTCCAAACCTTTTTCTAATCCTTTTGGGACTGTTCCAAGTGCACCAACTACAATTGGTATAACTTTCACTTTCATATTCCATAACTTTTTCAGTTCTCTGGCAAGGTCCAGATATTTGTCAATTTTTTCATTTTCCTTTAACTTCACCCTGTGATCCGCTGGCACTGCAAAATCCACCAGTTGACAAGTTCTTTCTTTTTTGTTAATCAACACTAGGTCTGGTCTTCTTGCTGGGATAAGGTGATCCGTTTTAATTTCAAAGTCCAGAGAATTTTGTGCGTTTCGTTCTCAAGAACAGATTCTGGTTTATGCATATACTATTTTGTTGTGTGGTCAAAATTTAATTTCTTGCATAATTCCCAGTGGATCACCTTCCCAACCCAGTCGTGTCTAGTTTTGTATTCTCGTTGTGCTAGTTTGCTACATTCGCAGAGTATATGGTTAACAGTCTCATCTCTATTACCGCAAAGTCTACATTATTATTATTATTATTATTATTATTATTATTATTATTATTATGAGAGTTTTTCACGCGAGCGTTAGTTGATAACTATTCAATGTAATTTTTTATGCACGTTAGGCACGATCACACCAGTACTAAATGTTTTAAAACTAAAACTTGTTGTATATTATACCCATCCGATTGTGAATAATGAGAACGAGTCTTCAATGTCATTTTATTTTATTTTCATTTTTTTAAATATATTTTATTTTGCTTTTCCTTTCCTTAAAATTTCCAGTAATGTTTATTTAATGTTAGGCTTTAAAAATCTATGAATATGTAGTTGAATGTATTTGAAATTCCCGGAAAAAATATTGACTATAAAAAAAACACGGATTATTCCTACTCTCTTTTTCTTCCGTACATTCAACTTTCAGAAAACTTTTCTCATTCCCCAATCGGAAAAAAAGTCTAAAAAAGTTCGAGTGTGGGTTAACCTTAACGCACTCTTAAACCTGGATTATGTGGTTTCTAAAAAAGGATGGTATTTTTCATTTTATTCCTTTTTTACGTTTGACTAAGCGTTTTTACACAGTTTTAACTATTTTTAATTACATTGCCTCAAGGATTAATTTGGGAGAAATCTAAAATTGTGCATTCCAGTGAAATTGATTTACGGGAGAGCAGACAACGAAATGTTGTGAAATGTGCTGCTCCTATATTCCATTGTGTGTGTTTGTGTGTGTGGGTGTGTGTGGGTGTGTGTGTGCGTGCGCGCGCGCGCGCCTCCGAACGAGGAGAATACACATATATACATATTCAGACACAAAATCATACATACACATAAGCATATATGACATAAAATCTACTATCACTCATATATATATATATATGCCAGTAGAAAATAAGAAAAAGCAAAGTATTCCAAAAAGTTTAATTCATTTTAGAAGGTGAAGTCGGCGTTAAAATGTTTCGTTTTTTTAAACCTTCATTGGGGCCTTAGGATGAATTAATTGCTGTCTAAACAGTGATGTAACTATTTTCAAAATGAAACAAGATATGACAAAATATTAGAGAACAAAATTCTTTTATCGAAAGCAGCGTTCTTTTTTTTTTAAAACTATATAGCTGGAGGGTCACGCCAACACCTAATCAGATCCGTCGGAGAAGTTCCTCGTGTTATTTATGGCTATCATCATCATCAATCATCATCATCATGTGGCGTCAGGAGCGCGGATATTCATGACAATCTCTAGCCAACCACCTCTATCATTAATTAACCCTGGCAGGTCCTCCGCACAGTATACAGTATCCATACAGAGCTGGTCTATGTAGGTATTTGCTGGACGACACGCACTAGCATGTTTATGTGCCGGTTTCCACAGAAGGACGTCGCTTATGAGTTCATCCTTACTTCTCCAGCAGTGTCCGGCATGTCTTGTTCGTCTTACTCAGATACTTTGTGTGACAGGGGGCAGGTAGCTGTATAGCTACTTTTCTTGTGGGATGTTGCTTCTACGATTTGTTCAAGATCGCACTGAAATGAAAATGGCCGACCAAAACAAACGGCTTCCTCAAAGTGAAACAAACAAGGGGGATTACTCTCATTTATGTAACTAATGTTCAGATTACCAAAATTTCTATATTTACATGTAAAAATATAAGTGGTAAAATATGAAACTAAATCTGACGGTATGTAGAAATGAGAGAGAGAGAGAGAGAGAGAGAGAGAGAGAGAGAGAGAGAGAGAGAGAAGGAGAGCGGTGCAAAACTATATCAGATGGCGATGTCGACGTTAAAACATTTCGGTTTAAAAATGAAACGCTCAAACATCGAACTTACCATCCAAAACATCCATCCTCCTGGAATAATTTGCCTTTTACCATTTTCCACAAAAGTAAAACAATGTACACAATTTATTTTTTTTTTAAAAACGACCACAAACCTAGAAATGTTCCGATTAAAATATAAACAAACTAATTCTTAAAAAACAGAAATATATATTAGTTTGGTGGTCCATTCTGTGTGATCCTAGCAACTAGGTAACAGCTCCAGAGCTTAGCTTTCAGAAATCTTCTGACGAAGTGATCTTTATCCCGAAATATTAAGAAAATAAATCAAAAGTAGATAACCAACGTCATAGTTACATCATTTTTCTTTACACTTGCATTGTAATAGCCTTCAAAACCAACTACCAAAATACTATAAACACAATGCTTCAAGCAAATTATAAAAAATTATTTTTGAATTTTATATGCTTCTATATTTAAAAAAATGCAAACCCTAAATTCATAAGGTAGTAGTAGTAGTAGTCGTAGTTGTAGTAGTAGTAATGTTCTGTGTGTGTGTGTTCGTTGGCAATACTACTACTGCTACTACTACATTAGTAATGATATTGCCAACGAACACACGAACACTCACAGCTTTGCTTTACACGCAACAGAAACGTTGTATTACCCCCTTCTCTCTCTCTCTCTCTCCTCTCTCTCTCTCTCTCTCTCTCTCTCTCTCTCTCTCTCTCTCCTCAGTTTGCATCAGTGTGACACTATTCGGTGAACATAAAACTTTTTTTTGACAACTCAGGGAAAAGTAATTCATTTAAATAATAGTTTTTCGTGCAATTCTATTATATGAGACGTCCCAACACGGAACCGGTTAGCAAAGACTGGGACTAATCTAATGTCACCTAATATATCAATTTAATTAGGCACTGCCAAAGATGCCGTAAAGTCCACATTTTACAAAATAAATTTAACCCCTCCAATTGAAAAAAATCAGTGAATTATCCGATTTTAATGAATTGAAATAAAAATTGATATAAAATAATATTCATTCATTGAAAAATTCATTAAAAATCTCATAAAATTCGGATAATTCCCTGATTTTTGGTAATATTTTTCAATCGAATATGTAGTTTATTTTGTAAAATACAGATTTTACGCCATCTTTGGTAGTGTTTACCGCTATATTTACGATATATTTGAGCAAAATTGACCGAAAAACTAGTTTAAAATGTATTAAAAATAAATTACATGTGCACTACTATTTTTCTTTTCTTTTTCTTTTTCTTTTCTTTTTTTTTTTTTTTTTTTTTTACTGGTGCTCATTATGTTACAGCTTTTCGACTTAAACAAAAATTTGAACTTAATTAATCGATTTCATTAATTTTAAAATGAAAATGAGAGAAGGTTTTGGCATTGGCTATATTTAATATAAAATGTTTAAGAGAGCCTGAAGGCGTGCACCGACGCCGTGGAATTTGTAAACTTTTGACCATTTCTTTGCAAACCCATTAGGATGTTAGGGCGTTAGTGGGATTGAGAAGTTGTTATTTATTTTATTTCATTTTAAAAATTAAACAAAAATGATATTCCAGTATGACGTTACAACATCTGTCAGTACATTCTTCTTGGGACCATCTCTTCAGACAAGTACATACACGCGCGTACACGAATTTTAAAAAAAGAATGAGGGGTATTTACCGTGTACCCGACGTATACGAGTGTGACACAATTACATTTTTATGTGAGCCTACTCACAAGACGAGGCTCTTAGATGGTGAATGCAAAAAATTGATCCCGTCGGCATTCCCCCTCGGGGGTGGGGGGTCGGTCAACGTGCAATAAACCCAGTCCTGCCCCTTTAAATCAAGGGGACAGGTGTTGCCTGGGGGGAATTACTATAGGGGTATAGCCCCCTGGGATCACCGCTATTAACAGTACTTATCCGATCCAGAGACCGAAACACACTGGACACAGGCCCAGGTGATGTAATTAAAACTTTTTAAATAATTAATGGAATTTCTAATTATAATAGACATTTTTTGAATATCTCTCCTCAAACTGAAAATTTACTACCAAGGCAGATTTCAAAAATTAGATTTATCAAACGATTAGATAATTTTTTTTCTTCTTGCGAATACAGTAATATACTTTTGGGACAAATTGAGGGTTTTTAAAGTAAAACCCCTGTTTATGAGATATGGTTAAAGGTATCTTGATTATGATTGCATTACTTATACAGGTAAGTATAGATATAAACTGCCATATCAGATGAAAAATAACAATAGTGTGTAAAAAAAAAAGATTAATTTGGATAATTTCATAAATAATTTTAAGAGGACATTTCTAGGAATTCTCTGATATATTTCTGAACAGAATATATATATATATATATATATATATATATATATATATATAATATATATATATATATATATATATATATATGAGTAAGAAAAGGTGGAATGAAAACATCACACAATGCTGTTAAAGAAGAAAACAATTTATAATATAATCATAGCTGATATTGATCAATATTTCGATTTTACAAAAATCATCATCAGAGCTCATTCACTCCCGTAGTTGTTTGGGTCGGAGAGGAAAGTCAAAATGAGTTTACAAAACAAAAAACCTTAATACTGCAAAAAACGAAAGACGTTACAATATTCACCAACGTGGGCATTTCGCGCCATATATATGTCGGTCATGTTCCATGTATATATATATATAAATATTCATGTTCCATATATATATATATATAAATATTGTATTAATGTTGTATATGTTCTGAGGAAGATTCTTTTTATTTATTTTTTTTTTAAAGGTTGATGTGAGAAGATAGAAAAAAACTGGAGATGCCCTAGGATCAAATAATAATAAATTCAGAAAACCTGGATTTTTTTTTTTCGGTTTGTGTTACGTTTTGTTTTGAATATAAACATCACCATCTGATTCAAATGTTGTCAATTATACTTCTTTAACAGATAAACTCTTTTACTGCATTTTGTAATAATTTTATAATAATATTATTATGTATTTTATTTTAATGTATTTCATTCTTAAAAAACAAAAGAGTTTTTATTTTTTATTTTAGAAATCTTTATTTTTATTTATAAAAACGCTGTTCTTTAATAGAAATGTTTATAAAAATGCAATTTCTTAAAAAAGTGAATCGTTTTTTTGTTGGTTTGTTTTTTGGGGTTTTTTTTGGGGGGGGGTAGTTCAGTTATCTTTAATGAAATTATCTGCCGCTATTCGCTAAATAATTTGACATATAATTCAATTAATACTTTGTGCAACAGCTATTGATTTTCATTTCTTTTTGAAAAATGGTTGTAACCGTAATTTTTATAATCTAAGGGAGATAACTTATAATTTATCAGCTTAATTTTTTCCGTTACATTTCTAGGCTCCTCTTGGCATTTGACGATTATCTAAAAAAATTAAATAATTCTGACAAAATAATTTAAATCCATATTTTATAAAAAATAATTTCAGCTGAAACAAAAGAATTTTACAAATAACATAATTCTTTATATTTCTAAAATTAAACATAATCCTTAAAATGTACGAAGAAATACAACTCTTACTGTATTAGTTTGAAATAATAGCTGGTGACATTGGTTTCTAAAGTTCTGTCGACTGGGGCGTTAGAATACACCGACTGCACCTCTACAGAGGGGTAAGACCTTTCAATGGGGCTGCCTGTTGATCGTGGATGGCGAGGGCGAGCAATCCATGACATGCAACATTCCACTTAGGCTAGACGGGCAGTCGGAGAGACCTCCTCCGACCATGTTAAGCCCTAGCACCTATATGATTGCCCCAACCCTATTTCCCTTACGACAAGCCCCAACCCTTTTTATCATATATGTGCTAGAAGGTGGTGGCTGAGGGTCTTCATGTCCTGTGAATGATGTTAAACTCTATCTGATGGTGAGGTTTCAGTTCTGGAGGTTTTGGGAATGTAGAGGGAGCCTTTATCACTATTGCTCCCAGGTACACTCTGATCCGGAGTGGTAGTACCTGCTAGGGTCCCATCTATGGGTTAAATAGAAAAATGTGTTTATAAAAAAATTGAATCTCCATTAAGAATGAATTTATTTCAAAACTTTGTCGGCATTAAATGACCCACTGAGGTTGATATATCAAAGTTAATAAGCAAAACGAAACGAAACCAATTGGTTTCTAAATTAGTCACGTCACGTACTTAGATGAACTAAAAGATATATATAGTTATTAATTAAAAAAATAAATATTATAATAACTATCAGGAGCCGTGAAAAACTACTACTACAAGGTGGGTTAGGGTTATAGCCCGTCAGTTGGGGTATAAGAATACACCGATTGCGCTTCTGCAGAGGGGTAACAGCGCTATCCTAATTGGTCCAACTGTTGGTCGTGAGTGGCGACCTCTGATGCTTAAGGACAGAATCCTGGTGTCTGAACAGACATGCAACAGTACACTTTGGTCCTTACTTAGGCTAGACAGGCAGTTGGAGAGCTACTCCTCTGATCAATCGGCTGGTCATGTCAAGCCCTAGCACTTATATGATTTTATAGACCCTATTGTTCTTATGGCAAGTCCTCAACCCTTTTTATCATATATGTGCTAAAAGGTGGTGGCTGAGGGTGTCATGGTTATAACACTAAACTGCATTTGTGAAAAAGTTCCAATTTTGAAGTTTTTGGAGTGGGGAGTATCCCTTCATCATCATTACTCTCGGGTTCACTCTACCCCAGTGTGGTAGTACCTGTTAGGGTCATATCTATGGGTTAAATAGATCAAAAATGATTTCTACAAAAATACACATGTAAAGCAAAATTGATTACCATCTGTTGTTTTGCAACTCTAACAATTTATTTAAAAACAAACTATTTACCTAAAAAATATTCCCATACAAATCATACATACAAATAAAAAAAAGATTTGGCATTGAATAACCCACATGGTTGATATGCCCTTAAACAAACAAAAATAAAAACTATCGAGACTAAAGCTGTATTTACCAAGAAAGTAACGAACAATCAGGTCTCCAGGACTCTTCTGAGTATTCTGGCCGATTGCAGCAATGCAGTGGTCTGGATGGTCTTAATTCTAATTTCCAGTACCTCCAGACCTTTTCCCAAGCTTTTTGGGACCGTTCCAAGTGCATTAACTACAATTGGTATTACTTTCACCCTCATATTCCACAGCTTTTCAATTCTCTGGCAAGGTCCAGGTATTTGTCCATCTTTTCGTTTTTCTTCATCTTCACCCTGTTATCTGCTGGAACTGCAAAGTCCACCAGTTGACAAGTTCTCTCTTTCTTTTTTTTTTTTTTTTTTTTGTGAATCAATACTAGGTCTGGTCTCCTGGCTGGAATAGGATGATCCGTCTTGATCTCGAAGTCCCAGAGATTTTATGCGTTTCATTCTCAAGAACAGATTTTGGATGCATATACAATTTTGTTGTACGGTCAACATTTTTAAATGTCCCGTACGTCCAAAGTCTGGTGTTCCTGGAAATTACAGAGTTGGTGCAATTTTAGTTTCGGTTAAAGAATTTCAATAATAGATAATACTTTGATATAATAAAATATATTAATTAATTTTAATAAATTGTAATAAATGTTTTTGGGGGGGTTTTGTTTTCTTGATTAGATTAATATTTTGATTTACTTTGATAATACTTGATATACTTTTGATAACTTTAATAATAGATAATATCTAGTAATATCCATTCCAATATAAATAATGACGGAATAAAAGTAACTTTTTTCTTTTAAAAAATCAGTTGGGGTGTACTTATTTTTGGACAATGTCCAGTGGCGTATCTACAGAAAATAGCGTCTATGGTTTCGTTTCTTTGTTTAATGGCATATCAACCTTCGCAGATAAATTGGTGCCAAATCTATCCTTATAGAAGAATAGTGGGGGTACTATTTAGTCTATAGCTGAGAGGATTCATACATTTCCTAAGGGCATTAGTCTGAAACTGAATGTAATAGCAAAAATGGAGTTTGAACTCTCTTACTACGATGTCGCAGTCCAGCACGTTAGCCACTACACCACGGAGACTTGTCCAACACTGAAATTGCGCCTCTTTTGAGATATCTAATACCCAATTATTAGATAACTTAACCATAAAATCAGCTCAAAAATACAAGTTAATTTCGTTAATCTTTTAATTAACCAATCATGGTACTACTGAAAATTACAATTGTTCTTTCGTTGATTTCACTGATGATGTGTTCAAGTCTGTTTTTTGGGTTTTTATTTTTCTTTTTTCTTTTTCTTTTTTTTTTTTTTTTTTTTTTTTTTTTTTTCGGTTTCTTCTCTTTCTTCACTTAGAACAAATCTGCCTTGACCCATGGAAACTCGCAAATACGAAAGTATTGGTTTTGTGGGGATTAAAATAAAATAAAAATAGAAATAAAATAAATAACAAACTCCCATGAGCCTTCAGACCAGAAGCATCCTCCGAGCATGTGCGGGAAAAAGGACCCACTTCCAGCCCCAAAGATATTATCTCGCCTATTCGAACTGGGCCTTAACTGGGGTGAGAAACAACTACTAGTCAGGAAGGAATTTCCTTACCACGTGGTGGCTATGACCCGAGAATAAAGCCTAAATCCTCAAACTACCTTTTGTCTTTGTCTCTTTCTTTTCTTTCCTTGAATTCCTTTTCAGCGTAACCACCAGGTATGATGGGGTTAAAAGCAAACCCTAGGAATATGCACCAGCTACCTTTTAAACTTAAAACATTAAACCGCTTGCCACCCCACAGTTTTAACTTGCTGAATGAAATAAAGAAATGACACTTTGTGCACGAAATTCTAGACTCCCTTCTTAGCTTTTGCAGATGAATGGTCCTACTACAGGGACCATTACGTGTTCTACATGCCAAACCGTAGATATGTCACTTGCAGATCTATTACTACTGAATAGCAAGTTTGATTCTCACTGGAATCATATTTGCGGTCCTGTGTCACATCCTAACCGGGTGAATGGTTGGGTAAATTCCTACCGCAGAGGTAGTAATTTTGTTTGATAAAGTAAAAATCAAATAGTTAAAAAAAATAAAGTAGATGGAATGGCCTATTGTCTATATCAACCGGACAGTGAAGGAGTCTATCCTCTTTTCACTGGCACTTGACCAGGGATATTATTTAACATCTGAGGTGAAGCGCTACACTTAGCATCAGCTCCAATATTTACCACACAGATCCAAGGTATGCTTACATGCGCTGAGTTGGTGAGGAGCTTGGATTGAACCCGAAATCTTGTGGTTTCAGGGCGGATGCTCTACCATTCACAAAAAAAGAAAAGAAAAGAATCTTTGTCCAGAACATATACAATATCAATATAATAATAATATCTATTAATAATGAAGATTCGGTCTCCATTTGTCTGTAACCGAAATTACGTCACTGCTTACGTCACAATATCGTAATCGTCAATACATAGAATAAAGAACAACCCTGTAAATCAGTTTTAAAATATGTTTTTACTCTAGCCCTCTTTTCAGTATCAAGAGGTAAACTTAAAAGTTTACAAATATATAAATACCTACAATTTTATGTAAAAGTTTATGTGTAAAATATTCATAACTAAATAATTAATAACACCAGGGAACAATTATGGACATAATTTCTGTTCAGTATGATTTTTCATCTAATTTCGACTAATATTGGCATGCTGATTCCAAAACTGTAGTCAGTTTTCTTCTATCACGTCAAGTTTTTTCTCTACAGCTTACCCCCAACATAAGTGCAATTGTATTGTTTGTCTGTAAGTTATAGAACTGGTCAACTGATTGCGTTGATTTTTTTTATTGAAAATGAAGAATAATTATTCAGATCTGGTGACAAGGTTGATTTCCAGTCAAAGAACAAATATCAATGTATTTGTGAAGTTAGTCTATTTTGCTTATTTTGAATCAAAACGTGACGATTAAATATTGGGTCCCTTACAAGATGTGAAAGCAGTGTGTTGAGAATTTACGGGTGTGGATCAAGGAAACGTGTGATAAGTTGGCATTTGGTATCCCTATGATTTGGTGAGAGCTAAAATATCATTGCACAGACTGTTACTTTTGTATAATGAACATTTCACCATCTAACAAGAAAAACAAATATGAAATGAAATATCCTAGTCTACCATCAGCTATACGTCCAGTGCCTCATTCAGCTGAAATCCCATTGTGGGGCAGTAGAGCTTGAGAGAAACATTGGGTGGAGAGGAATTGGCCTCCAAGATCTGAGCTCAAACCTGTTGATCCCAACATTCTACATGAGCCATTTGTTGACATAAAGAAAATTATGTTCACACCTTGCACATGAAACTAAATCTCTTGAAGCAATTCCTTAAAGCATTGGTAATTGAAGGCAAGTGTTTCAAGTACCACATTTTGGTATTTCCTCGCCTGTCAATTGAAAAAATGAAGACCGGTGTGTTTAATGATCTACAGATTCTGGATGTTATCTAAGATCAACATTTCATCAGAGTAATATCAGAACTCGAAAAGAATGCTTGGTTCTTGACAAGGTCTTTACCTGACATTGATTTTTTTAACTTCCACCCACTTCAGGTAATGTCTTTCAAACACTCATTTTTCCACCAGCTGGAGAGTGTTTTTTTTTCTTTTTTCTTTTTTGGAGGGGAAGGGGAGGTGCTAGTCAATATAATGTCTATAAATTGAATCAAATTTTGTAATAGAGCTGACATCGAATACGGAACCTTGTGGTTCCGAGGAGGATACTCTACTGACTGAGCTAAATCAGATTTGATTTGATTTTTTTACGGCTTATCAATGGGTATTTAATGCCGACAAAGTTTTGAAATAAATTCATTGTTAATGGATACTCAATTTTTTTATGAACACATTTTTCTATTTAACCCATAGATGGGCCCCTGACAGTGGACCAGGGAGCAATGGTGGTGAAGGGATGATCCACATTCCTCAAACCTCCAAAACTCTATCAGATAGAATTTAATATCATTTACAGGACATGAAGACCCTGAGTCACCGCCTTTTAGCGCCCATATGATAAAAGGCTTTGGGGTTTGCCATAAGGGAAATAGGGTAGGGGCAATCATATAGGTGCCAGCCGATTGATCGGTGGAAGCCTCTCCGGTCGCCCGTGTAGACCGATTAAGGGCAAAAGTGGAGTGTTGCATGTCATGGACTGCTCAGCCACCTGGGTTCCATCCTTAAGCATCACAGATCGCCACCCACGGCCAACAGGTTGACCCATTGGGGGAGTCTTACCCCTCTGCAGTGGTAGAGTCGGTGTATTCTAAAGCCCCAGTTGACAGGGCGGTGAGATGCACAATATGATCGAGATCTGTATCTAGCATTGATGTTTATCGTTTAAAGATTAAATTAATAATATTATATTTGCAACAGTAATAACCAAGTATTCGGCTTTGCCTTCGTCATTAAATGACGACAAATTATTTAAAGTAAACTCCCTATTTATGAGATATCTCTACTTACTTGTATACCGGTAAACTAATTCGTGTAAAATTGCATTAGTTATACAGGTAAGTATAGATATTGATATAAACAGAGTAAACGACTGTAAGTATGTAAAGATCTAAATAGTATCTGAACTAAACAGAACCGCCTTCATGAACGAATGAAGATAAATTGATGCGGTAGATTATCCAACGTTTGTAAAACGTGACTTTGCTTATCAAAAAGGAGAAAAGAAAGAAAAAATCAAATAATTAAGTCGATATCTGCCTTTATTATCCCGCTTTCATTCACAGTCGTCAGCTTACACAAATGTGTTGCTATCATTTTTCTTACTCGTCGTTACTACAAGACACGACTTAAAAAGCTGGATTTTTTTTCATCTATCGGCGTCGACGGCAGCGAAAACTACAATTTTGTTTTAGGAACAAAAGCACAACTATCCAACGTCCTGAAAATATTGATATCTACCCAACCCCTCCGCCACGAGCAAGATGTGACACAAGGTCAACTTTTAAGTGGAGTTTACCAGGTTTGAATTTACAGTTGTCCTCCTTGACCAGTTGCCATACCAAGGTTAAAAAGAACAGTCTACTCTAGTAGTTTTACCCATAGCTGGAGGGAGAATAGTTTGAGGCATACTTTTCCCAGGAGTATAGTATCTCATCGTGATGTAATGGTTAGCAAGCTAATCTCGCAGATCCATTAAAACTGAACAGCGAGTTCAATACTCGCTGGATACCCCATAACTTGTGTCACATCCTACCTAGGTTGGATAAATACCTACCTTTCCCCAAGTAAATCGCTATGTAAAATGCAAACAGGCTTATCCAGGATTTGAACTCGGGGCGACCTATTCATTTCCTACGATGATAACCGTTCCACATGAAAGAAAGAAAGAAAGAAAGATGTTTATTTTCACACATTATTTTTTTTTATTACAAAAACACAACAAATAATTAATTAATGTAATAATGTATGGAGGATGATCAGTAATTAGGACTGAGCCTTTTCTAGTAGTGATCACTTCTGTTATTTCATAGGTTTTCAGATTTTGATTTGAAGAGATTGAAAGCAGTTTTAAAATGTTTTAAAAGAATCGAATGTCTTAATAAATGAAATTTATGAACGCCTCCATAATGTAAAATCAAAACACTGGAAATCTATAAACCCTTTTTTTATTTTCATTTTTCGATAATGACAATTGTTATTTGACTGAAGACTTTAAAAAAAAATGAAACCCCATGGTCTAGAAGCAAAATATTTTTATTTGTTTATTTTAAGAGCGAGGATGGGGAGAAATCATATGGGATAATTTTTTACTGGATGTTTACAATGGAAACTATCCGGATAATCATTCTGCTTTGTACAGGTAAGTATTTAAAAAATGGCACTATTGAAGAATAGCGCGCAAGTGATAAAAGTATTAGATTACGTATAAAAAGCATTGGATTTCAGTACATTCACGAAAATTCTCGAAAGCTTTGAGACGCTACAACAAGAATTTACCTTTTATTTTTATTTTCATTTATTTTTATTTTTTCTTGGGAATTTACATGAAACGGAGACTTAAAAGGACTTATTTTCACTACTACTACAAGTTGAAAAGTTGTTGTCTGCCGGATCATAACCCCCGAAAACCCGGTTATTCTCTCGACGTTATAGTTTCTCCTGTTGAAAACCGTCTCGTCTATCTTCACCGTGTGCCCTGGTCCACCAATAATTCTGGGGTTGTTCATGAAATGTTCACAGCAAACGTCCCTGATAAAAAAAATTTCCAGTCAGTTACTGTGTGTCACGACGAAATCTGGCAAAAAAAAAGAAAGTATTTCTTACTCTATTTATTTCCATAGAAGGTCCCTATCTTTACAACATTCTACGGAAGACGAAATTTTAAATACCAACTGTGAGAAATTCATTTTTAAGACCATTGTTTCCAGAGTTCTATTTGTAAAAAGAAATCATAGCGCCTCTCTACTTCGCCATCTAATAGTTTTTATAGGTAAAAAGGGATTCTAATACTTTTATCACTTGCGCGCTATTCAGTATACAAAATGTTTTCTTTTATCCCCCATCTGCTCATTTTTTGTTTTAAACAATTGTTGGTTATTTCCTAGAACTCCAACATAAAAAGGGGAACCACTCTGAATGAATTTTATCTGTTAATTAATCTACCCATTATTTTCCCATTAAACAAAACCTAAACCCTAACCCTAACCCTAACCCTAACCCCGTCTTCTCTTTTCCTAGTAGATCAATAAATAAATAAATAATCTATCAGTCAATCAGAGTGGTTCCCCTTTTTATGTTGGAGTTATAGGAAATAACAAAAAAACGGAGTGTTTTACTTATTCTTCAAGATAACGGTGAGTAATGTTTCCCTGATCGGATAATTTGATCTTTGAATTAACTGTTTTTCTTTGTAACAACTCTTTATGTTCGTTATTTCTTTTTTGCGAGATTTAAAAAATAAAGTTCAAAAATATTTACGTTTCTTCGTTCAATATGGCCTAAACTGATCACGTGACGTATTTTGGTGGTACCTAGTTATTACTGTGTATTAAGTACGGGGGTAATCCCAAAGGTAATATCTCCAAAATATTTAGAAATTTATTGTCTATTGTCAATTATGTTTACATCATTTTAAACTCCAAACATCTACTATTTTTCTACAAAATCGTCATTTCAATCGATGCATTTTTTGTTGATGCTGTGGCAGCTTTTGTATGCCCATGTCATACCAGCTCGCTGCCATGGAATCGATAAAACGTTGAACTCGTTGTCGTTACAAACTCCCTACACTATTTGTGGATGAATTTGAAATCCTTGTAAATCGCCATACACGCCATACATTTCCGTTAATTGGCGATGAATTTAAATGAATTTTCAATTTTGATGTTTGCGACACTGCGGTTGGTGTGGTATGAGGTGAGAAATCGGTAGCGTGTTGGAGTAATTGAAAGTGATAAGTCGGAAGGGTAGTGAAAAGACGGGAGACGTGAAGTCGGTAGCTTGAAGGGGCGAGAGGCAGAAAAGCGCACAAGAGATAATATTAGAATCTCATTTAACGTATAAATAGAACTAGATTACGGAAACTCCCGAAGTAGCCTAACCCTAACCCTAACTCTAACACTAACCATAACCCTAAAACTAACCCTTACCCCAACCCTAATCTAGCGTCTCAAAGGTTTCGGGTATTTCCGTGAAATGTAATGCTTTTTATGCGTAATCTAATGACATTATCTCTTGCGCGCTATTCTGCATTAGTAGCGTTGTTGATTCAAACCAGCTTCGTTCTGTAGTCTGGAATTCTTCTGCCTTGGATTGAAAAACGTATCTCTTTTTATAGGCAACCATTGAATCAACGTGAATCAGCCAAAAGGATTTTGTATTTGGGTGCAAACATTTTGATTGGTTTTAAAAGATCCTATTTTTATGTGTTCTTATTTTATTTATTGCGGAGGCTCGTGGTGTAATGGTTACCATAGTTGAAAATGGACACGGTGAGACTAGTTTGAATCCTGGACGCGGCTGTTTGCATTTCCACATAGCGCTAATACCTGTGGGAAAGGTACAAATCCAATTATTTTCCCTCCAGTTATGGGTAAATAGTAGGGCTGGCTGCGCTCTTTAACAATATTATGGCAAACGCAGATGGAAATCTCTGAATTTAAGCCAAATGGACTCTATAAATACTAATTTGAGAGCTCCCCCTCCTCCTATTTATGTCTTCAGATCAGAAGTTTGCACGGAGCCTTGCTGAGTTTTATCAACTAAAATAGTCCCTTGAGAATATAAGGCTACAGTCTGTAGGTCGAGTTTTCAGAACTATGTGGTAAATTACTACGCGATGCCTATCGGTGCCACCAAGAATTGGTGCGTAATTCGTTTTCCATTTGTCTTTGTTCCTCTTGTATCATTCTGTTCAGTGAAGTAAACCAACGTGTAAGCACGTATGTCCAGTACCTCCGTTAAAATACGTCTTGTGTTCTCATTTTACTAACACTGTGAGTCGACTAATCCACACCATACCAACAGGCTATGTATCTACTCTGCGTACGGGCCATTTTACGACACCATTTTCTAGAACGTCGTAGGGTCAACATTCGGTTTTCTGTATTGTGTATTCGGTATCGATACAACTTAAGTAATTATTCACATTTAATTAAACCCTAATCATTAGGCTGGATTATGTTGGATTGTAAAATAATTGACTGGTATTATTGCTTAGATGGGATTAACAATCTGGACAAAATGAAGAAATGTTTAAATCGATAAATCTCTCACTTAAAAATAACAGTTACGAGCAAAGCGATATCCGTTCTTCTGATTGGTTACATACTAATAGTGTTGGGAAAATTATTCTTGGGGACTTCAGGGTGGAGTAAGTTTGGGCGGTAAGTTCCAAAATTTTCAAGCTCGGATACTGATTTGAAAAGATAAGACAGAACGACAGCAATTGCATTTAATAAATTTTATATAAAGAAGAGAAATAAAAAAACAGAAGATAGATAGGTTGATATATATATATATATATATATAGAGAGAGAGAGAGAGACAGACAGACAGACAGACAGACAGACAGACAGACGTTTTGAAAATTGGTTGTCATTTGCGGTTCTTATTGTAGGTTTTTGTCCGGTCAACAAATTCGATTTCGTTGTGTTGAATGATTTTGGTTTACACTCGACTTACTTCTTCGTTCAGTTTTTCAGTTCAAGTTATTGTTTTAGCACCTTCTTGGCCATTTTTTCGTTTGGTTTTCGTTGGGACTGTTTGAAGAAGCGAATTTAACGACAGTTACAAGTCCCACTACTATGTTATAGGGGACCATATAATTAATTGAGAAAAATGCATTAAATAACCCAACAAGGATTGAAATATCGTAAAACCAACCAACCAATTAGCAATTGAATTGACAGACATGATTGCAAAAATATATTTAAAAAAATAAAAAAACAATGTTCTGACATGTTATTTTTGTTTTTGCAGCTCTTTCCCTCTGCAATGCTAGTTGCGGAGTGGAGACGTGCGAACCACCTCAGGAATTCGGCTATGCATCTTGTAGGTAAGTATAGACACGGCTTATATTTATATATATTAAGTAATTTATATATATTAAGTTTATATGTTATGGCCTGGGTTATAAAGTTCAAGGGTTAATTCACGGGCATTTCGTTGAAAAGAATTCTAACATGAAGAACACATTTGTTGACTTACTGTCAAATCACGGTGAAATCGTCGGTTCCCATTGGATCACTGAAGTTAAGCAGCGATAAGTCTGATCAGTATTTAGGATGGATGACCACTTAGTAATATTTCAATCTTTTTTCTTTTTCTTCTTTTTTTAAAAATTCCTATCGGAAAAATTATAGAAAATTTGAATTACCATAAAACAAATTAAAACTGCAGTCTCGATACTTTTTGATTAGCAAGAAGCTAGGATCTGCTGCACTTGCACAATTTCCACAACGTTTGAAAAAGATTAAAATCCGAAATCCCTCATCTTTAATACCATTTATTTTACTGATCACGATGGTAAGTATAAGGGAAATAATTCTAATTGTAGATTTTATAGTTATCTCCCTTACGTGATTTTCTTCTGTGTTAAGGCGATCTTTTCTGAATGAATATCTACTAAAAAAAAAAAAAAACTTCCTTTTGTCATATATACAGAAATCGGAGAGGTACTGTCACATTTTATGCACATAGAATGACAAAAAGTTTATTTGCCATTTTGTACTGAAAAATAAAAACTTTAAATTATCATTATCTTTATTTTAATGAGAAAAAAATATTCTTGAAGGTTAAATATCTAATTGGAATGAATAATAATAATCCGATAATGAATTAAAAAAAAAGAATTCATGGCTACAGAAATATATAATCATGAAGAAAATCTCACTTGCTTACTAGAACCTCATTTCATCTATCAAAAAACTCGTAGATGATACGCTTGTAAAATTCCTTGGGTTTTCATGAAAAATAGGAGACCAACCTGTGTTCAACTTCAACAGTACACATACTGTACCCAATTTTTTTTTTAAGTCGAGGCCCGTGGTGTAATGTTTGTTTTTACTTTTCTTTTCTTTTTTTTTTTTTTTTTTTTTGTCGTAGGAAATGGACACGGCGAGACGAGTTCAAATCCTGTATGTTTGGTTAAGTGAACCACAAAAATGCAATGCAAAATCAAATTATGCCAAATTTCAGGACAAAGCGACACAAATATTTAACCAGTTAATGCAGGTTTATGGAGATCAAATTATTTTGTTTGACCGAGAAACTGTAGAAGATGAAACTGTAAAGGTTATCGTCGTAAAAAAATGGACACAGTGACACGAGTTCAAACCAGGACGAGGCTGTTTGCATTTCACGTAGCAATAATATCCTTGGGAAATGTATGAATCCAACTATTCTACCTTCAGCTATGGGTAAATAGTAAGACAGAGTGAGCTTGTTTAGGCAACCAATCTAGAAGAAAAATTGAAATTAAACCTACTAAACTGCGCTTGTGTCACATCCTGCTTGTGTAAAAGGGTTGATAAATATACAAATGAAAAACCGGCAGTAACCTTAAATGTGTTGTAATTTTCCTTTTTACTCATTGTCTCATACAAATAATAATACACTCGTCGTTTATCTTTTCAGAGATTTCAATCGTTGTCTGATGGATCCGCAACAGGGAGGTTGTACGAAGAGAAACCGCGATCTGTTGATGCTTCCACAATGCTGTAAGTATTTAAATGCGGAAAATCTTTCTAATATTTTTAAGGGTTTACACAAAAACAGTAAAAAGGTGAACAACACTGCCGTCGTCATCATTTCCATTATTGTTACTAGCAAAATAATAATAATAATAATAATAATAATAATAATAATAATAATAATAATGAATGCTCCCTCTGAGCACAAGTATTTCAATTTTGATATAATTAATTACTGTATTGAATTAGAAAGAGTAATGAAATTAAATACGAACACAAAAAAGATTACACTTATTTTTACTTTATTCTAATTGATTTCAATATAACATTTTACACAGGATTGTTTTTAGTAAGTTGGAGAATAAAACAATATTAGAAATCAATAACACCCAGTAATTATTTATTAAACACAGTTTTATGAAAACCAGTATGTAAACTATCCATACCATATGTAAACATTTATTTCTTAATAATATATGACACATTGCATATTTTTAAATGCACTAACAACCTCTTCGGGGTCTGTGTTTGTGAATGTAAATTAACAGCGTTGATCCCAGGGGTTCATCCCCCAAAGCAACACATGCTCCCCTCGATTTAAAGGGGCATGGCTGGGTTTATTACCCAGTGCCTGAGGCGCCCCTCTTGACGCATTTTTTGCACCTGCCACCCATGAGTCACGGCTTGTGGGTGGTCCCACATTAGTAGGGCCTTGTGCCTAACCCGTACACGTGGAGTACGTGGTAAATACAAAAATAAATAAATAACCCGGCCCTCGGGGCGGGGTCTGGTGTGCTTCAGTCACTGAACTATTAATGTTAATTAACAGCGTTGATCCCAGGGAGCCTTCTCCCCAAGTAATACCTGTCCCCTTGATTAAAAGGGACAGGGCTGGGTTTATTGCCTAGTGCCTGAGCCCCCCTTCCAATGTGATCTACGCATTTTTTGCACCTACCATCCCATGAGCTTCGGTTCGTGGGTGGTCCCACATCAATACGACCTTGTGTCATGTCCGCATAAGTAGGATGCGAGGTAAATACCTTAATAATATGGGCTGTTTTGAGGCAAATCTATCTCAGCTTGACCTTAATAGAGATATTGTTAATAAATGAGATGCTAATTAAGATGACATAATGATTATTTAATAACTATTGAGAATATAACGTAAATAACAAAAAGAATTGCGACATTGGTGGTAATTTAGTTTCGGTTTCAAACAGACAGACACAATCTCCATTACAATAAGAATTTATAGTATTTAAAAAGAGTGCAACTGCAAATATTACTTCCTACTGCCAACTTCTAAGGCAAAATTCACCTTAGTTTACGGTCAAGTCACGTTGAAAGAACCGATTCCTGCTAGATCGCTGAAGTTAAGCAACAATGACCGTGTTCAATACTTAGGTGGGTGACCATTTAGCAACAGAAGATATTGCAAGAAACTGAATATCAAAATAATTCGAAAAGAGTTGATAAGCCATAAAAAAATAACCAGCCAACCAAAGATTCCCCTTTATTTATTTAATTAATTTAAACATTACTATTTGGGTTTCTATGTAGTACATCCATCAGGGAGGCGCGTGGTGTAACGTTTATCGTCTTAGGATATGGACTCGGCAGGAAGGGTTCAAATTAGTTGGTGTAATGGTTAGAGTCGTAAGAAATGGACTTGTCAACCCGAGTTCAGTTCCTGGACGAAGCTACAGTTCATATAGCACTAATACCCTTGGGAAAGGTACAAATCCAACTACTCTCCCTCCAGCTATGAGGAAATAGTAGTGCAGACTGGTCTCTTTAACATTGGTTAGGCAACCAGTCTAGGAGAAGGAAAACGGAATTCAAACTTTTTAAATTCCGTTTGGGATGATCACAAATAGAATAGGCTCAGTCCTAATTAGTGATCTGGGCAAAGTTGGTTGCATTTCATATAGCACTAATACTCTTGGGAAAGGTATAAAACCAACTATTTACCCTCCAGCTATAATAGTAGGTCAGACTGAGCTATTTAACTTTGCTGTGGCAACCAGTCTAGAAGAAAGAAAACTTTGAATTAAAACCTGTTAAACTCTTGCTTAATAAATTGACCTTGTGTTACACCCTACTCGTGCAAAGGTGGTGTAATACACCCAGCCTTATTGCTTAGTTATGACTAATTTTCTGGAAATGTTTAAATCAATAAAAGTCTTTAGACATTTGAGAGATTTACGAACCTTTTTTTATTTAAGTAAATGACCCATTCACTTAGAGAAAGAAAAAAATCTCATGAATTGTTTTACAGATCAATATTAACTTCATAAGATAATCGATAAATCACTTTTCTGTACACATGGATTTATTATTTATAATAACACTTCGCATTTGTAATTGTTGGATTAAGATATGGGATTTAGGGACTGCAAGCCAGGAGTCTTCTGCTAGTTAGAGAACATCTAGGGATTAAGAGTTCACCTTTGTAATAAACAGTGGATTAACGTCTTTATTCCCTAATACTGAAATAGCACACTGAGTTGGTCAGGACTGGTATCGAACCCAGAACCTTGCGATCCCTAGGCGAATGTTCTACCGACGGCACATGAGTAGCACAGCTTGGATAATTTAGTTGCTGACGGTAGGTGTGTTACTCCACTTCAGCAAAAAATATCCATGATTTAGCGCTAGCTAAAAGGAGATAGACTCCTTCGCTGTTCGGCTGATACCAACAATAGGCCACTCTGCAAACTAAAATGGACACTTAGAAACAAATTGAATAAGTGTAAGTGTTTTTGTACATTTTCAGTTAGTCTTGCCGTATTTGCGATTATCCGCCCCTGCTGACAAAAGGGTTATTTTCCCTTGCCGCCTGATTTTTGCCAATAGGCGGCTGTGTATTTAAACAGCTGCCTGGGAATTCTCACTCTCTTTTTCTTGGTCTAGCCACCACTAAACATGGGCTAGACGCTTGGTGCCTCAGTCCTTTAATTGACTTTTTCTTACTTCTTTAGGACTTTAGCCCTATCTTCTTGTATCTCTCTCTGTATCTATATTGTATCTTCTAATGTATATCATTGTATTTGTTCATTCGTCCATGTGCTCAGACAATAAAGTCTGTATTTTTTATTATATGAAATTCTTTGTTCGAATTATTTCATATCCATGTACCTATGTTGGAAGGTTACTCAGAGCCTTCTAGTGTAGTATAAGAATCACACATCCTATTCTTATACCGTGTTTGCTGTCAAAGTATTTACCTCTTAGTCGATAAGGATTTAAGTATACAGTAATGATAAACTGGGCAACAATATAAAAGAAACATTTAAACTATTTTTTTCATAAGAAATAAAGAAAGCATTAGAGAGCTTATGACGCCAGAAGTATTTACGATTTAACAGAATTAAGAGCTATATTTGGCATCGATGATCCCTTTAAGCTGATCGGTAGATTAATGAAACAAGATTAGAGTTAGTTATATTGATCTTTTCAAAGTTATCTTTTAAAATTTTGATAGATAATCAGATACGGAGATATAATTTTGAGAACAGTTGAGAAAGTAATGACTCTGATATTTTTTTCAGGTTGGCAATCTTCATTGAAAATCAATGGTTCGATGAACATAAACATATGTGAAAACAATCAGTTTATGTTTGCCTCTCAAACATTTTACAAGTTAACACAGGTTTATGGGAAATTGAGTTCAATCTCGGACACAGGTTTTTCGGTGACACAAGCCATTTTTCGTAGAAGATGAATACTGTTTTGGTCAATCGGTTATTTTAAGATGAGATAAAAATGATGACTCTCATCACATCTGATTGGAGAGAGAATTTTGAGGACGATTGAGAAAATAATGAGACTGATTTTTTTAGTTTGGCAACTCTCATTGAAAATCCGCTGTTTAATGTCGACTATAAACATATGTAAACCAATTTGTTTATGTTTTCTTCTAAGGATTCAGGTTAAGCAAAGCAATCTTATATTATTACAAGTGTGTTTGGTTAAGTGGACCACAAAAATGGAATGCAATATCAAATTATTCCCAATTTCAGGACAAAGCGACACAAATATTTAACAATGTTATGGAGAATAAGTTCTTTTTAATGACCGAGAGACCATGGAAGATGAATACTGTTCTGATCAACCGTTATTTAAAAATGAGATAAAAATGACAAAATTTACGGTGTTTGAGACAAAAATGAGGCAAAAATGACGGATCAGCGATGAATTAACATTGTTCAATTGTTTTTTCAATTAGGGTTACCAACCTGAAAAAATCGTTCTCATTACTTTCTAGAGATACTCTCTATTGTGTAGTGGTTATCGTCGACACGAGTTCAAATTCTGGATGAGATTTGTTGCATCTCACATAGCACTAATACCCTTGGGAGACATATGAATCCAACTATTATCTCTTCAGCTATGGGTAAAATAGTAGGGCAGACTGGCATCTAACGTTGGCATGGCACCCAGTCTAGGAGAAGGAAAAACTCTGAATTCAGATCTGTTCAACTGCTTTAGAAATTGATCTTGTATCACATCCTGCTCATGCCTAGGGGTTGGTAAATATATTAAAATTAATTTAGTGAAATAGATCTCTAATTAGGACCGAGCCTATTCTAGTAGCGGGGTTTAACTGGTTTGCATTCTGAGTTTTCCTTCCCCTAGACTGATTGCCTAAGGTTAAAGAGCCCAGTCTGTCCTACTATTTACCCATAGCTGACGGGAAGGAAGTTGGATTTATACTTTTCCCAAGGGTATTAGCACTATGTGAACTGTAGCTTCGTCCGAATTTGAATTCGGTCGACGAGTCAATTTTCCTACGACTCTAACCATTACACCAGACGGTTCCAACTAAAGAGTTTTGAGGCAAAAGAAATTTTCTGTGACACCACAGCTCTAAGTCCTTGTGACAATTTCACGTTCCTCAGAATCAAAACCCATTTCCCTGGTTGACATTTGAGAACTGTTAAGAACATGTAACAGCTAATCACGAACGAATGAAAGTAGTGCCAGTTGAAGACTTCCAGCACTGATTTCGAGAGTTGGATCATCTTTGTTAGTGTATGGCTTCCTAGAGGAACTATTTTGGAAGAGATAACATTTTGTTGATGATTAAGTTTTATACAGTCTCACTTAATAGACTGACCTTATATTTTATTATTTGAAAGATTCAGGCTTCTTCTTTCTTTTTTTCTTTTTCAGCATGTTATATGGTGTGTGAACGAAGCTTTAAACTTTTATTTGAAAATCCAAAACAAAGTTACTGTTAGTAAGTATAATTTTAATCTGCCTTCAATTAAAAAAATATACTTTTCTTGTCCATGAATCAATTTACTATCTGGTGAAGTTCCAGTGGCGTAGTGGCT
Source organism: Doryteuthis pealeii (assembly GCA_023376005.1). NCBI lineage: Eukaryota > Metazoa > Mollusca > Cephalopoda > Myopsida > Loliginidae > Doryteuthis > Doryteuthis pealeii. Next base: position 88,310,348 of record CM042137.1, on the reverse strand, counting down.
AATGTGCTAGACCATGACATTGTAATAATAGAGTAGGTCAATTTTGAAACTGTAACGTCTCCCATGTGGTGAAAGCTGCAAATTAATATAAAGAATTACCACAGAATATTTTTTCAAAACTTTGCCTTCGTTTGAGGAAATAGATTTGAATATTTTAAAATGTTATCACTATTACAGTTTACTTATTAGGTACAAAGCAGCATATTGGAGGTGTCGGTGGTGATGGGGGCATATTTTCAATTTGAATTCTAGTTATGATATTTCATTCGTTTCGTTTTAAATATTGAAATTGCTAAATTTTCTACCCAATTTCTAGGCTAAATGTTGCGACAACGAGGATTTTTGATGCATTTTAGAAGACGATATTTGATGCTATTTTCTCAAACAATGGTGCAAGTAAGAGATCTAGTTTTTGGTATCAGTATGTATTATACCAACACAAAACTTACGCTGTTTGAGAGAATTTGATATTTAAAAATTTTAAAAAATCAACCTACCCTATTGTAATAAGCGAGTTTCAATTCCAATCACGCTATAACGTTCATTTTCAGCCTAATACCATTGGGAAAGGTATGAATTCTCTGATCCTCCAAACATGGTACCACTACTGTTTTTTTTTTTTATAAGGATGGTTTTGGCATTAAATAACCCACGAAGATTGATATACTATTAAAACAAAGAAACCAGACCAATTTATTGTCATTGTTATTGTTACTTCTTTTGAAAAGGGTCATTATCATTCTCTTCTTTTCTTTTGGAAGTCCGTCGCAGACAACGATGACGTCACTCAATATTTTCAGTTGTGGACCCTTTGGTGGCTCGTTAGTCCAATTCTGACTTGCAGATGCGGTCACACATATTGCAGGGGAAATTCCATCTACATTTGGTTGTTCATGTCGACGAAGACGTCGCCGCTCTGCACTCCTGTTTACCTCGATATTGAGCTTCTTAGCTCCTGTGCGGCAGGCATCTCGCCAAACCCTGTCTGTTGGAGGCCAGATCTTCTTAGCTGTCGTTATCATACAAAACATTATTTGATCACTTGAACTCTTTCTTGTGATGACTTTTCGATCGGTGCATTCTCCGAACTTCTTCAAGTGTAATATGCAAGGTTTGGTTTAATCTGGTTTATTTGTTTAACGGCATATAAACTCCTTATGAGTTATTTAATACCAAAAATGTTATTAATTAGTAAATTTTATCATAACTATATTTTAAATGTTTCGTTGTTCCTTTGTTTATAATCATTTGCTTGCGCTTACGTATATGATAACAAGTATTCCGATCTAACACCATTATTAAAAACAATCTAACACAATCATTGAAGAATGGAAAAAACATTGGAATGCACTCATTAATAACAAACTTCAAAACATTAAAGCTACCATTGGAGAATGGAACTTAAAATACAACAAGAATAGAAGAGAACATGTTGTCCTGATCTGCCTTCACATAGGCCACACCTACATCACCCATTATCATTTACTAGAGGGCACAGAATCTCCAATATACACTACATGCCAAGATATATTTACAGTGAAACATATATTGCTAGAATGTGTAGATTTTGATCTAGTGCGAACATATACTACCAAGCAAGTAATTTGAAAAAACTTTTCACGAAAATAAGACCATCCAGGATTTTACATTTCCTAAAAGAAATGGGATTGTACTAAAAAATATGAGTAATTGAACAATAATTAAAATCTATACATGTATATGTTTTTTCTACCAAATTACTGGTACTAATCCAAAACTTAGTCGGCATTAAATGACCCACCGAGGTCGATATGCCGTAAACCAAACCAATCCAATCTAACACCAATAATTTGAAAGAAATTTTATGGTTTCAAGTAACTAATAAAAATCATTAGTAAACAATTATTTTCCTGTATGATAAAGAAGGATTTTAAAAAATCACATGTAAAAATTATTTGTTTTACAGTCTTTAAAGCGGGAGAATTTTTTGAATTAAAATGATGCAGGTTTTTTTCTCTTAAAGATGAGCTCTTTTTAACGTGATTTACTTCATAATTAAGAAATTCATAGAAAAAAATGTAAGTTTAGGATCTGTTATTAACGAAAAAATTGAAATAAGTGACAATTTATAATTTTTATTTTTTTCCATAAAGGTTTAATGGAGGTTCTGTCGTACCAAAATTTTGGCTATCCCTAGTTAAATGGTTTCAAGTATTCCTACAGAATATTACTAACCATACTTAATAACAATAATAATCATTTATTTACACTTAGTTATATGGTTTCATATATTGACACTAATAATTTTCAAACATTTTTTAGCCCTTAGATGGGATCCCATTATGCCATGCACCTCTATATATTATATGGAGGCGCATGACATAATGGTTTGAGTCGTAGGAAATGGACTCGTCGACCTGAGTTCAAATCCTAGACAAAGCTGTTTGCATATCACATAGCGCTATTACCATTGGGTTATGAATCCATAAATTCTCCCTCTAGCTATGGGTAAAATAGTAGGGCAGACTGGGCTCTTTAACCTTGAATAGGTAATCAGTCTAGAAGGAAAAAATACTCTGAATTTGAAAACCTGATTTCAGTCGTTGATTGGGTTTGTGGCATTTCTTATGCATCAATTCTTCCCTATCGACAGAAAGTGGGAAGTCCAACATAAGCCTTCACCACTATAAACAAAACACTGTGTAGGTTGTTCATTGGATGAACCCTCATGCATCGAAATCGACGAGAGAGTCAATTCTTTTTAGATGATACCCTAACAGGTACTATCACTCCGGATCAGAGTGAACATGGGGGTAATGGCAATAAAGGGGTGCGTACCCTTCCCAAAGATCTAAAACCGGGGCTTTGACACCAGATGCAGTTTAATGTCATACCCAGAATATATCTTATTCATTTCCAGTGGATACAATCAATATTTCATACCCCACCGACAGGTCCTTGTAATATGCAAGTCTCTCTTTTTACGGAGATGCTCATTACACCTGAATAAAGATAGAGAATATACTGATGTGAACAGCAGAAATAAGACGTTCAATTGACCGACTAATTCTTTTTTACATTGTTGTAATGGTGTGTAATCCACTTTTTATAGATTCAGTTTAGCATTTAGTAGCCGCGTGGGTGTGGGTCAGTAGTAGTAGTAGTAGTAGTAGTAGTAGTAGTAGTAAAAAAATAACGATTATGATTATTACTAGCATAGCACACGTCAAAAATAAAGGATTAATTATGTATGGATGAGCACTTCAGCTTAGGATCAGAGTAACAAACTCGGATCAAAGAGTTGTTCTCTGGCACTCTGCCCAGAATTAGTGTATTATCCGTTCGCTTGGTTTAACTGACTCTTTCTTAAGCTATTTTTACCATGCTGTCTAAGCTGCAGAACTTTGGAGTCGGGGGATATGCAACTATGAATTTCTTAATTATAACAATGAAATAAATTACATTAAGAAGAGCACGTGTTTATGAGATAAAAAAAAACCGCAATCATTTCTACACACTTTTAATAAGGACTAAGTTTCTTTTTTTAAGTGCCTCTTCCTAACCATGTATTATTACCATTATAATCTTTTTTCCAGCTATCGAGGTTTATTACACGAATGTTTAACTTCAAACCATGTTTGCTTTGGAATTACAAGCCACTACCTTCAGAATTTCACTGCAGATTGTCGTAAGTATTCAACTCATTAATTTAATCAAAAAAAATATTTCGTATGAAGAAAGACTTGGGAAGACTGACTTACTAAGTTTGGTTTATCGACGAACCAGAGGAGATATGATTGAAGTCTATAAATATAACCATGGATTTTATTCAACAAATTTTAATCTATTGAATCAATATCAGGGTTTATAAATTAAAACTCTTAAAAATAATTTACAAAACAAATGCAAGGCAAAATTATTTTAGTAACAGAGTGGTGAATACATGGAATGAACTACCATTAACAATAGTGAATCTCTAAACTACTTTAAGGCAAGTTGGATAATCTGTGGAATGATTATAAATATTTTGTGGAATTAAGATGAATGTTTGGAATATAAGGAACAACTGACAGATCTCAGGCCTAATATACTTGCTGAAAAAGATTATTATTATTATTATTATTATTATTATTATTATTATTATACTTAAACGCCGTGGTAATCATCGATTTTACAAGTAATATAATGTCTGACGACATTATATTACTACGGAAAATAGCGTCTATGAGAGGTACTGAATTTTTTTAGATAACTTAGAATCAACTAAAAATACAAGTTAATTTCGTTAATCTTTTAATTAACAAATAATGGCACTACTGAAAATTATAATTGCACATTCCCTGCTTTCACTGGTGCAAATTGGTCTATAATGTAATCTGTAACAGAAACAAGACGATAAGATAAAACACCTGCAATAGTATAAACTACAAAAACAAGGGTACTAATCTACAGGTGTGAATTGAGTGGTTGAATAATCAGACTGTCCTTGAAAAATTCAAAGCACCAAGAGACTCTAGTAGCAAAAGTCTGATCTTCAAATGGATTTATATGAATTGACAGTTCATAAATTTTATAGTTTAAACACCGTTCTATCAAAAACAAAATTAAATTAATTCAATTAAAATTAGTGAAATAAATCACTAATTAGGACTGAGTTTATTCTAGTAGTGATCACCCCAAGCGAAGATTTTAAGAGGTTTGAATTCAGTTTCCCCCCTCAAAGTTAAAAAACCCTGTATGCCCTACGATTTACCCATAGCTGGAGGGAGAGGAGTTGGATTCACACCTTTCCCAAGGGTATTAATGATATGTGAACTGTAGCTTCGTCCAGGATTTAAACTCGGATGGACGGGTTCAAATCCTGTACGAAGCTACAGTCACATAGCGCTAATACCCTCGGGAAAGTTATGAATCCAACTACTCTCCCTCAAGCTATCAAAAATAATTTGGTATTTATGCGTTGATGAATCTACAGAAAATAGCGTCTATAACAAGCACTGGAATTTGCGTCCCTGTCTAAACATCTGGCAACCATTTTTCAGATAACTTTTCCATAAAATCAGCTCAAAAATACAAGTTAATTTTGTTAATATTTTAATTAAAAAATTATAATACTACTGGAAATTACAATTGCACGTTCCTTGTTTTCACTGATGAAAATTGGACTATGATGAGGACAAAGTCTGCAATAGAAGACATAAGACGATGATTTGGGCCGTATCAAGTTTCTTACAAACTACGTGTCGTTAAAGGGTCGTTTTTCGGTACACGTTAAAGTCGAGTTTCCGACCACTTTTCATATGGAGCTTAGATTTAATGCAAAGTAATATTAAAGAAGTTTATCTATGCATATTTATACAATGTTTTAGCATCCTTAACAAGGAACGTGTTGTGCCATCGTATTACCGGCGTATAAAATATCTTTTTAAATGAATATAAAAGAATATATGGTCTTATATCATTTTAAAATTATATTCAACTTCATACGAGGTGTGTCTAAAAAGCAATGGGCTCCTTCAGCTTGAGAAGTGTGCGGGAAGGGACGATAGTTGTGGCAGAACAAATCGTGACTTTTTTCTTTTTCGCAAGCTCAAGGGGCTCATCAAGGGGACCCGTTTTGTTCCGTTGAGGCCATCAAGAGATCTGTAAGACATGCCAGAAGAATCCTTCCAGCAGAACAGAGAAGCATGACAGAGAAGGATGGGAAAGTGCATTCGATTCAAGAGGGGACTACTTTGGAGGAGAAAACATTTAGTTTGTCTTTTGGATTTTAAATGAATTGTTTTGTGACAACAGTCTCATTACTTTTCAGACACACTTCGTATACCAAGAAATATCATGAATCCTGCCAAGCCGACATTGCGTATTTTCATTCTTACAATACAAAGTGATCTTTTTTTTCCTTTTCAGCATGTGAGGTTGAAAATTGCCTAAATGGTGATAGAGGATTTCCTTCCGAGACTTCGTGTTAGTAAGTATCAAAGAAGCATTGTCATTACAATTTCGACACATGAAGATTCATCCAATGAACAACCTACACAGTGCTTTTGTTTATAGTAGTAAAGGTTTGAGTTGGACCATCCGCACTTTTTGGCACAGTCGATAGGAAAGAATTGGTGCACAAGGAATGCCACAAACCCAATCAACGACTGATCACATGTTTTTTTAAATTCAGAGTTTTCCTTTTCGCCATTACTATGAGGTAGTGTTGAAAAGCCCTCGATCTAAGAAGGGAATTACTTTTTTCATAATTTTTCTTGACATCTTTTATTTTATTCATTTATTTATCTATTTATTTTTGATTTTTGTTCTTTTGTTTTTCTTAAGGTTAAGAAAATGTGAGAAATTCTGTGCCAAGTGTGCTAAACTTAGGGTGACTATTGATAAATTTCCCATTGCTATCCACAAAGAAGGACTTGAGCAGAAAAAGGAAGACCTATTATGTTATCTATAGTGGTGTGTCGATAAACTGAACCTTTCTCTTAATTGCCAATCTTCACATCGCAATGGCATTGCTGTAGGTTGGTTGGAAGTAATTTTTATGTGAAATTTAACATTAAAGAAACAAGCAAAACAGTATAAATAATAACAAAGAAGTTTGAACCGTAACAAAATATTCTTTATATGTATATTATAAATTGTATCCAATGAACAACAAGTTACAAAGGTGTGGTTTGATTAATGAATTTTTCTTTTTACAAATTCTTACTTGTATTTTGTTAACCTGATCCGAGGGGGATTTGTATTCGTTTTTTGTCTGTTCGCTGGACACTGCCTTTCTGCTCTCTACTACTATAAATATTCCCTCCCACCGCTCTCAGAATGTCCGGTAGTTCACGGGTGTTTTGAATTTTGGCGTCGGTCTATTTTTAGAATATAATCCTTTTTTCTTTGATCCATAAACCTGGCCTAACAAGAATCTACTGCTTATGAACCATTACAGCATACTGTACAGAATATATGATATTCTTTTCTGCTTTGTGATATAAATCCAAATATTTTGCCCCATTCAGGATTAACTTTGGTCTTTCTTTTCGGCATTTTTCAGGGTGTAAATAAGCACATTAGCCTTAATACTACAAGATTTACATAAAGTCAGTATACACTTTAAAGTATTTATTTATGTAAAGTGCACACGGAATTTCAGCAGAGACTCATACTGAGCAAGAATAGGGGGAGAGGCATGCCCAAGCTTGTAATTTAAACCTGACTGAAGTGGAATGTTGGATTTGAACACCCCTCTACTATGCGTAGTGCGATATTCCATGTGGAATCCTTGAGTGACGGAGGAATGCTTGTTACCACGGTGACAAATTAGGATCCTGTTACAATATGTGAATATTTTCTTATAGCTAGAGAGAGAATAACTGGATGCAGACCTTTCCCAAGAGTATTAGCGCAATGTTAAATTGAAACAGCCTTGTCCAGAATTTGAACTCGAGTCACCGTGTTCATTTCCTACGACGATAACCGTTGTAACACGAGCGCCTCTTTTATAAATTTTTTTTAAAAAATCAAGGTAAGGATACTAGTCTAAGTATATCAGGGTATAATATTTGAGATTTTTTCATATATCAAGTTATAATATATATATATATATATATATATATATATATATATATATATATATATCTGTTATATATATATTATCTTTGCCTGGTAATAGTTTTTATATTTAGATTATAAGGAACAATCTAAAGGTAAAACCTCCTATTTACTTACACAGAAACTAAAATACGTTCAGAAAGCCGATAGAGCAAATTTTCAGCAACAAAATGCTATTTTTTTTATATAGTTGCCACTATTAGCTAATCTCAAAGTAAAAGATTAATGATAACAAATTCATACAGACAAAATTTGTTCAAATTGATGTTTCAATTCTGTTTTATTTTGGGTTAATATTTTCATTCTGTAATTATTTTTGTTTGTTTTTGTTTTGTTTTTTGTTTTTTGTATAATGAATCTGTGTTGCTTCCTTTTCAGCCATCATTTGATGTGTCTTGGAAATGGACCTGTCGCTTCTGATGCAGCTGGATGCTCATCAGCAGAAGCTGTCAGAAAAAAAATGAATGAAAAAAGACTTCATATTTCAAACCCGAATGGTACATGGGTTCTAAAGAAAAACTGCCGTAAGAACCTTTCTGTTTTCTTTCTTTAACTCAGGTGATGTGTTACGTATACAATAGACATACCCAATCATTTTTAAGATTAAGATTGCATTATTAATTCGGATAAATAAATTCACCTATTATGTATGTGCAAACCCTTATATAAAATTCAAATATATCTTTCGACAAGCATTATAAATGTATGGTAATAGTAGGACAGATAAGGCTCTTTAACCTTAGTATGGGAATCGGTCTAGGAGAAGGAAAATTCTGAATTCAATCCTGTTAAACTTCAGTTAAGAAATTGATCTTGTGTCACATCCTACTCATTCATTGGGGTGTAAATATACACAGTGTGATTGTAAAGTAATTCCCTTCCCTATTTAAAAATCTTATAATTTATTTCTGTATCATTCTTTTTACAAAAAATGAATATGAGAAGAACACACATAACATGGAGTTTTATTTTAAATTCCATATGGGCACCAGAATGTTTGCAATATAGTGTAGGATTTAAATGTATTGGTTAACCGTGGACTGCTGGAAAACCATCCAAAAGTTTCACTTCGAAGTCATCCAAGTGAGCTTCTTTGAAGTCTAAATAGATATTGGGAAAGTTCACACTTAGAATAGGTAAGAATCGGAGAGAGAACCCTTTGGAAGTGGACGCATAATAGCGTTTTCTGCTATTCTTCACTATGTGTGTGTTAACGTTGGGTTTCGGAAAATAAACTATGTGTACACCAAAAAGAATCAAATCTCCATGTTCCTGATTTAATAAGAACTAAAAAAGATGGAAGCGGAGAGAGATCCAACAGCCGAGATGACCCGAAACGATGAAGAAGAAAGCCAGAAGATACCATATAGGTCAATAAGGTGAGGATACTAGTCTACGTATATCAGGGTATACTTAGTCTAAGTATACCAGTGAAGCCAGTAATCGACTTAGAGTTAAAACAACTTTCTTGCCAACTGACCTAAGTATACACTACTCCACCACAAACTGTACAGATTGTCACAACTTCCTCTTCCATCAGCGTCCTATTATCAGACTTTATGTTTTGTTTTTGTTTTTAATACTTGTGAACATGTCTCTGACTCGTGCCTTTCGAAATGGCCAGCACAGAATATCACATATAGACATAGACATTGTGCAACGAAGGTGCAGCGAGTGCAGAGCGGAAATTGTCACATCATTAATCATGAAGTTAATGAAAGATCTATTATTTCTACCAGTTTAGAATACCAAACAAAGATATTACCTACAAACTATTCGCTTAAAAATCTTATATACAAAAAAATTGGAATTAGATAGCACTGATATGCCATTAAATCAAATAACCAACTATTATATATATTATATTTTTCCAGATTGTGTGAACAGTTGTCCAGGGGAAGTTTTTCATCTCTTGCCTTCCTGCAGGTAAGTATACAAAAATGTGCCACAAAATCACCATACTACAAAACGTACTTTGTCAAATTCCGCGCGAAAAAAAAAACAACCGAAAAACAAAACAAAAATTCTTGTACAGCAAAACTGGTTTCAAATAAATAATATAGGAATTTTAAAAATATAATCTTTATCTTTTTAAATTTCCAGTTCATTCATTAATTGTAACTTATTAATTAAGAAGGTATTTACCCAAACTATTCGCCATGGGTAGGATGTGACACCAAGTCGGAAGTATGGGGCACCCAGTGAGAATCAAACTCGTTATTCATTAGTAATGGATATACGAAATTAGCTTGATAATTATTACACCACGATGAAACACCCAACACCAGGATAGGACGCCCATAATTTTCCAATTAAGTAAGTAAAGAAGCCTGGGTGGCCTAAAGTCGGTATCAGCCAGACAGCGAGGGAGTCTATCCCATTTTCACTAGCACTAGACAAAGGAAATTGTCTTTGGCGTCTGAAGAGGAACGCTACACCTACCATCAATTTCTCACTTTACTAAACAGATCCCAGTTCTACTCATACGCTGAGTTGGCGAGGGCCGTTATTGAACCGGGAACTTTGTGGTTCTTAGTCGGACACTCTACCGATTTTGCAAAAAACACTCTACTGAATTTTGCAAAAAACATTCTACTGCATTTTACCAAAAAATATTGAATTAATTTTAAGTCAATTCAATTCATGAAGTCTCTCTATATATTTTTAGTTCTTTGCCAAGATAAAATTAGACACAATGTCGGTTTTATTGTGGGGTGCCCCGCTCGATTCCACTCATACGAGGCGGTTTTAAAAACTGCTTGGTTCCATCGGAATTCACTCTCAGTGTTAGCTCAGGCATTGAGCATTTAATTCAACCATTACTCCTTTTCGGCGAGAATGGGGGTGTAGCATGGGAAAGGGGGAAAGGTCCCCTGGGACCAAGCTGTTATTGTTTCTCATCAATCCCGCACAGCCGTGCCGAGTATGTAGCTATTTAGCTTCCCACCTAGCTAAAATGTGACATAAGGTCGTTTTAATCTGGGGTGATACGTAAGAAAGCAACCCCTTTGCGTACGGTTTAAGAATTACTTCGATTCCGTCTGCATTCCCTTTGAAGGTACTGTGCAATAATTCCAGCCCTTACCCCTTTTAGACAAACTAAGCTTGTATTTTCTAACCTAAGTTGTCGAGGTGGCCTAAAGTCGGTATCAGCCAGACAGTGAGGCAGTCTATCCCCTTTTCACTAGTGCTAGACCAAGGAGATTGTTTTAGCGTTTGATACGCAGCGCCACACATACCATCAGCTCCTCACTTTACCGCATAAATCCCTGTGCTACTCATACGCTGAGTTGGCGAGGGCCAGTATCGAACCCGGAACCTTGTGATTCCGAGGAGAACACTCTACCGACTGAGGTAATCAACTGGACGATAAATATATTTTTACATGTTCTGATTGTTGAAATTTTAGATGAATGAAATAAAAGTTGAAAAAAAAAGAATAACTGACAATACTACGGGATGCGATCGATGTGTAATGGTTATAGTCGTAGAAAATGGACACAGGGACCCGAGTTCAAATCCTGGATAAGGCTGTTGGCATTTCACACTGAGCAAATACTCTTGGGAAATGTACGCATCCAACTCTTTATGGCTAAATAGTAAGACAGAATGGGTTCTTTAATCTTGGTATGGCAACTAGTCTAAGAGAAGAAAAACTCTGAATTCAAACCAATTCAAATTTAAGAATTGACCATGTATTACATCTTGCTCGTGTGGAGGGTTTGGAAAAATACATACTTCATTTAGTAAATTCAACAAAGAGGAAAATATGACATCATGAAAATTTACATTTTATTCACTAAATGTTCAAAATTTCCTAAACTTTTTTTAAAGATTTGAATTTTATAAGAATATCTATATCAAATATCTATTAAAAATAAACCATCATTTTTCAGCCATTGTTTTAAAAAATGTCTACATAATTATAATTTTTCTGTCGTTGTATTCGCAGACGTATCCAGGAATTGATTGCATGTTACCAACGAGTAGGATGTTCAATAAAGAAATTCAAGAAAAGACTCGCTCCTTGTTGTAAGTATTATTTTTATCTTCAACCAACCCACAGGGTTATTTGTTTGTTTCTATTATATGATGACTTCATCCGTTTTCAGCCCGAATCTCATTCATTATTATGAACAGTAAGAACATAGTGTGATTCAGTCAGTGAATATAATAAATTGGAATTTGATATTAGATTAAATTCAAATTTATTGTATTCACTGACGGTATTTTGAAATCCAGCATTTTTTCTGTAAACCCCGCTCTTCCGAGAAGAAAATATAATCTTTCTCCCACATTTTCACAATGAAAATTAAAAAACTTCTGCTTTTATGTTTCCAGCGTGTGACCACCTTTGTAAATCGGAGATAGCCGATATGATTGAATTTACAAATGGAACAAGGAAGAATTTTGCGAGTGAGTTTTAAAATGTATTTTTTATTAATTCTTAATGACTTTTTAATGAACATATATTTTTCTTCATAATCATTAAGTTTTGCACAGCTTACATTTAAATGGACGGAAATGGATGTATGAAGATTGTGTTGCTTCAGGCCTCAATATGGTAGAGTGCCTGCTTTAAAAATCATTTGGAATCTTAACTTATCCCCTTTGGCTCAAGCAGGGCTGGATCTTTTATTAAATTAATTAAGCTTAAGATTTAGAGCCTCTTAATCCTACAGGAACCCGGGAATGATTTTTACCCCACTTTGCTTTAAAAATTTGGATCTATTGCCTGAGAAAGGACGTTTATAAAATTCATATTAATAATGTAGTCTAATTCAGTGGCACCCAAACTTTTCTCAGGCTAGCACTTCCCAGTAGATTCCTAGCACCACCACCCCATACACACATGCGAACACAAACTATTTTTGTACGCTTCAAATTGAAAACAAGATTAAGTACAAAGATGTATATAACAAATAAAACCCACTAGCAGAACCTGTCGATATACCACAGTATAATAATTTAATTACAACATTTGATATATATTTATATAAGTATTATTGCAATGATCTAAATAACAAAATATCTTCCGTTATTCACAATTTCAATATTACAAATAGAACAAACATGTAACTTGTTTTTGTTTTCAATTTATTTTAATTTTGCGTTGGGCATGACGCAAGACCATTTGGAATATTTCATTTTTAAAATTGAGTGAAATAAAATGGCACAAATAAGAAAGCTGCGATTAAGCGACAGCAGATAATTACATGTTTGCATTGCATCTTGAACAATTTGGACGGTCTCATTTTTAAGTAGATGGTGTTGCGGAAGATTTAGGAACATACGTATTTTTACCAAATGTTCTCATAAAATACTATGAAAATGAAAATAAATGGAATTTCTCAAAAGTGAAGACGGACAAAAAAAAAAATATAAATAAATAAATTTAAAAAAATAAAATAGGGCCGGTTTAGTTCAGTCGGTAGAGCATCGGCTCGGAACCACAAGGTTCTGGGTTCAATACCAGCTCGCGCTAACTCAGTGTATGAGTAGCACAGGATCTGTGCGGTAAAGTGGGGAGCTGATGGTAGGTGTGGCGTACCGTCCCGGACACAAAAACAATCCCCCTGGTCTAGTGCTAGTGAAAAGGGGATAGACTCCCTGACTGTCTATCTGATACTGACAATAGGCTACTACGTCGACTTTACTTTCTTACATAATGTTTTAGCCTTCTTAACAACGAGTGTATTAGGGTGGCTGAAAAGTTCACATGATGATGTCATATCTACAGTTGGTGGCTTTTTTTTAACCAGTGGGCACTGCAACACCGATGGAAGAAGTATGTGACTTATGTTGAAAAATAAACTTCATTTGGTCATATTACATGACAGTATCTTGGTCAGCCTATGGACCTTTCAGCCAGCCCTCGTATTGTGTCAGTTCAATTGTGTCTGCATTATCGCATATAAAATATAAAATATGTATTATAATGAGGATATAAGATATTTCTGTTGATATTTACTGAGATTGACAGTAGAAAATACGGCTGAATGAAAGAAAATAGATGTGGGAAGATTGTATTGCGTCAGGCCTCTAGTTGGCAAAGTTCCTTCCTTGAAAATCATTATTTTCAAATAATGATTCAAAATCCTACTTTATTCCCTTGGCTCAAAAATTGACCACTTGCGCTACTGGAAAGTGACGAACCAATATGGACTTGTGTCCTAAAGTCGATATCAACCAGACAGCGAGGGAGTCAATCTCATTTCCACTAGCGTTAGACAAGGAGATTGTTTTTGCGTCTGAGGTGGAGCGCCACACCTATCACAAGCTCCTTACATTACCGCACAGATCCCTGTGCTACTCATACACTGAGTTGGCGAGGGCTGGTATCGAACCAGGAACCTTGTGGTTCCTAGCCGGACGCTCTACCGACTGAGCTACCTTTAAAGTAAACGATGAAGGTGTTAGTGATGTAATGGTTATCATCGCAGGAAATGGACACGGTGAACTGAGTTCAAATAGTGGACGAGGCTGTTTGCATTTCAGATAGCGCTAATAGACTTGGAAAAGTATTAATTTAATTATTCTCCCTCCAGCTATGGGTAAATAGTAGTACAGACTAGACTCTTTGACCTTAGTATGGAAACCTGTCAGGAAGAAGGAGAACTGAATTCGAACCTGCTAAATCCCGCTTTAAAATTGACCTTGTGTCGCATCCTGTGTTGTTTGGTTGTGTTCGGTAAAAACATACCTTTAAAATAAATTATAAAAGCTCGATTTTGTGATTTTGTTTAATATCATATCAACCCTTGATTTAATACCAAATTGTTTTGTATATATGATTTTTAAATGAATAATTTATAGGTTGGTTAGTTATTTTGGTTATTGGAATATCAAACATTGTGGGTTATTTTATGCTAAATCTTGTTTTGTATATATGTTTTGCAAGCGAATAGTTTGCAGGTAAATGTTTTGGTTTGGTTTGGTTTGGTTTTTATAAACTGCTACAAATGATTCTCATTAATTTCATGTACATTAATAGATTAGAAGAAATAACCTTATATGTATTAATAAACTAGTGGTTGAAACAAGCCTTAGAAACAATTTAAAGTATACGGTCAGAACATAATTATATAGGTGCTATGGCTTTACATGACCAACCGCTTGCCCGTCTAACTCAAGTAAGGACCGAAGTGGAGTGTTGCTTGTCACTGGACCACTTGATACTCGGATTAAGGACCGCCTCCCCAGGTATTACGGGTCACCACATACAGCCAAAAGGTGGCCCCATTGGGGAGGGTTTCTATCTTCAAGAAGAGGGGGGTCAACGTATTCGACAGCCATAACCAACAGGGAGGATACAAGATCGGAAATTATGATAAAAGATCCGTATGACGTATAAAATTGATTATTATGTGGACTAGAAGATTCCCTACCTCCAAGAACAAAGCGCGTCCACATATATCTGGCCTGCACGATGGGGTGGGGTGGGGGTGTAACGGGTGACTACAGATATTGAACTCGTAGCCTCCTCATCGTGAGGAGTGGTTCGTAGTCAGACTATTGTCACCACTGTTGGATATGCAAATTCCGCAGCGCTGAGTGGGATTAGCTCAGATGTAAGATCTTGTGGAAGGCAGTTACTATTTAAGGTCTACACCACAGACAGTTGTATTTTGATCTTCTTAATGTGCGTTGAACGATTGAACTTTTGAGGGATTGATAGTGTTGCAGGCAAAAGACTGTGTCAGGGGACTTTTGCGGTCGTCATTTCACACAAACAATTTCATATTAATCAATCAACCGTTAGTTTTAGTAGTGCTGTCTACTTGATGAGTCATGTCTCATGCGATACACTTTTTCGAAAAAGTTTGCCCATACCTGGTCTAAGAAAACTTAGTAAAAAAGCAATAAAGTGTCATTTGGGTACCCCATGTGGTGTGATGGTTAGCGAACTAGTCTTGTAGATTAATTACAACTGAGAAGTGATATCAATCCTTACAATTTGCCCCATATTTCTAACCTTGTGCCAAACAAGGCTTAGTGAATATTAACAATAATAAAATATTTATTTGATTGATTTATTTTATCAAACCATTTATTATTTATAATAATGAATTAATATAATAATAAATTAATATTTTAATTAATTAATATTAGTCATTAATAGGAATTAATATTAATAGTATATAATTGATTAATAACTGAATTGATAATAATAAATTAATATCAATATATTAATATCTAATATATAGATAAATTAATATAATAATAAATTTATTGATTTCTTCGCATGAACTGAATTGAATATTATTCTTATCATTTGTTTATTTTTTCATTTAAAGGAAAAATTTAAAATACGAAACTTGCAAAAAAAGTTATGGTTGCATGCGGCGTGTCTCAAATATATGTAAGTATTGCATTCCTTTATTTTTGGGGTGGGGAGAGATCAGGACTATGCCTTCTGTAATTAAAAAAAAAAAGTCAAAGATCATTTGGTTACTTGAAAGTTTTGATTTCAGTCCCTGGGTTAGTGGAAAGTTTGTAACATTATAAATAAGAATTCACTAGTAAGAGTTGTAAAATTCTCTAAATACACTGAATATGACATGAAACGAAATACGTGGACTTGGTGAAGAGACCCATGGATAATTCTATGTCACATCACCCAGAAAAAGTAAAATTGTCACCCATCCACTTCAATTTTTCTAAAATGTTTTCCAGAGTTGGACTATGTTAAAGTTAAAGTTGGAGAGTATTACGACTGAAATATTTTCATAAAGGTGACAAAAGGGATGGTTTGGTCTGTTGGATTTTACGGCATACCAATCCTTGTTGGGTTATTCTATGTCGAAGACGTTTTGTTTTATTCATGCTTGATAGATATTCAAACTTTTTTTAAACAGAATTTTTAACACATTTTTAAACTCATTTTTTCTATTTAACCCATAGATAGGTCCCAAACAGGTACTATCACTCCAGGTCAGTGGACCTGAGAGTAAAGAGCTCTTGAATTGGAACTTCACCATTAGATGCAGCTTTACAACAAATGGGATGGAAATGGTCTGAATGAAATGATGCATAATGCATAAAATAATTCAGAATCATAAATAATAAAAATACGAATATTTGAAAGGAGACAATTTGACTTTCATACATGTCAACACATTGATAAAAATATTACCTAGATAATGATGATTTAATAAGTTTATCACAAGGGCGGGAATATAGGATACCAGGTGAGAATCAAACTTTCTAACAATGGTCTCCTATACATTATACCAAGAGAAGTGTCCTTAGTGTCCGTGTATATTTTCAATATTCCATGAATGTACATTTAAAACACTGACAGTAGTAGGATTAGGATATTTACTACACGCTAATTCCCCAAACTGGTCAGAAGAGGCTTTTTAGCCTTGGCCAGCAACCCATCTAGGACAAGGAAAAGTCCGTCGCAAAACCTCCGCTGCCTCGCGACTTTGCCTCATCTCAAGGAAGGGCTGGCGGAGTAGACCCCAAATACAAATCAGGAACTGGAGTCCATATGGTGGTGTGATGCTGAAATCCAGTGCTACCCGGCAACTCCTGTGACACTATCGCTGCATTGGCTTCTTGCCTTTCCTTTGGATCACAGCGGCAGTGTGGAGAGGAGTATGTATTGCTTGGGCAACAGCTTATTCTCCATATGAATCCGCCCAGGCTACGTAATAAAAAATGACACTATTCCATCCTCTCTCACAGACGGGAGGATGCCAACAACATCATTTTAAAAGATTCAATTAAAAAAAGACAATATCTTATGAAATTAATGAAACTTAAGTTTCACACCCCGTAATCCTGGAGAGGTCTGGGAATTAATATTAGTCCACATTGCTTAAAAAGTTAGTGATTACTGTTTGTGTCAGAGCGTTTAGAAAATAATATCTTATTATAATGAAGATTGTGTGTTTGTCCGTAACCGAAATTATATCAGTACCCAAGTCACATTATTTAAGTTATCTACGTCACATTCATTATGATTTTATTTTTATTTAAACGTCAATTATTGAGAAAATTGTTTTACATTATTAATACTGTTATCCTTATCTACATACTAATAATATGGAATTATTTAAGTTTTAATGTAATAAAATATTATATTAAATTAGAAAGGCTAATGAAACTAAATAAGAATGCAGATAAAAAGATTTGAAACAGAGAAAGGTATAATCGAAAAATAGAACAACTGAAACTTACTCTTCCATCACTCCCGTCTTTCATTTAGTTAAAATAGGTAGTAAAAAAATGAAATGACAGTTATTTCTTCTTGTTAATGGATTTCTTTTAAGATGTATCCCCGAGATTTTTGCTCATTCATTAAGATAAAACCAAATAATTAGAAATCAAGAATACCAAGCACGTATTTATTAAAATCAAATTTTTAATATCAATATGCAAATTAGCCTTTCCATTCACACTGTAAATCGCCATTTTGTTCGATATATAAATACAATTGCATGTTATGGGTATGTAGATGAAACCAACATTAATAATGCAAAATAATTTTTATTAATTATTGAATTTCAATTTAAAAAATAAACTCATAATGAATACATACCGAAGGGAATTGTGACTTGAGTAGTGATATAGTTTCGGTTACGGACAGACAAACATACAATCTCCATTGTCATAAGATTTGACTAAATATAAATGGAATTAAATCTTGTTATAAATCTTTTTTCAGGTTCTGGAAAATCTGGCCAATACTCATCGGAATGGCCGTGGCTCAACATGGTAATTTTGGCGCTGTATACAATGATGTCAAAAAGATTGTAATTTTCATGATGGCCATCATACGTTTGGAAAACTCCGAGACAATTTTCTGTCATAGTATTGGTAATCTGAACATTAGCAACCTAAATGAGAGTAACTTCCCTTTGTTTGTTTCACTTTCAGGAAGCCGTTTGTTTTGGTCGTTCATTTTTATTTCACCGTAAATCTACATTAAAATACGAATTTGTTCGAATTAATACAACTGCATGTTTTAACAAAAATATCATAAAATGTGTTTTTAATTGTGCTTGCGCATTATTTGAAATGAACTTAATTGTTATTAAGAACACATGTTGCTGTGCATTGGCGTTTGTTTTTTTTTCAATTTTTTAAAAATTCCATAGGGATTTTTTTTTTTTTTTGTTATCTTGTTTTCTCTAATTGCTTTTGACTCCCATGAGCTCTATATCTGAGTTTTTGTTTTGTTCGTATGCATTCAGCTGCTGCTTTTAAGTGGGCTGTGACAAAGTTTTCATATCCATCTTTATGTATGTCTTTATGAAGTCTCCTGAAGATCATTAAAAATGTTTTGAAAAATTACCGAATAATGTTTGTATATATAACTATTGGCAAAGTGAGGACCAGTCATATTGTACAGCTTGAGTAGATTTTTCTCTTGGGAAAAGGCTTTTATATCTAAACACCAAATATCAAAATATCACAAAAGGAGGGGTAAACTATGGACTTACATCTACCCAAACATCTCAAAAGCCCAGCTAGATTATATGAACAAGAAGTTGATAAACAGCAACTATGAATTGTGAGGAATTCTACTGTTTTGGAGGAGTATTTGCTGATCACAGAATCATCTCTGTAAACACATGCCCGAGTCTACGCAGAAATAAGAAGCAAACTGGTAAATATGTATGATATAACTGATGGTCACAGACAAAAATGAAATTGGCATGCTGCCTTCCACAGAAAGTTGGAGGGTAGTAATACAGTTTCATTTTTGTTTTTGTCTTGAAATATTACAAAATTTAAAAAATATTTTTGGATGCTTGAATTCCAACAGTGTTATATATGAGTACATTTTTTTCAACATATTCTTATTAGCATTTATTAGCATTATGACCATATGTAGACTGTCATTTTTATCAAATTTATATAAGAAGCATATGTGGAACACACACATATATATATATATATATATATATATATATATATATATATATATATATATATATATAGTGAAAGCTTCTATTTTAAAACGGAAATAATTTTTTAAATGCCCTAAATATGAGGCAGGTAATAAATTTTGCCTCCTATGTAGTTTTTTATATGAAGCTATGTCAAGCTTATCGTTTGACATAGCTTCATATAAAAAAAAATACAAATTGATTAATCAGAGATCAGAGCTTCTTACAGATTGGCTTTTTGGCCAAGAAAGTTTAATCATTTTGTAATTCTTTTTTTATACTAATTTTCATACATTTTTATACTTTCTTGTGGCCGCTTTTAATAATAAAATGTCTTTTGCACCAACCCTCTTCACTCAGAATTATCCTGATGATTCGTTAGGTGAAACCTAGGTAGGTAGTTTCTGACTGTTTAGGATTTATTATTATCATTTGGCTTAGTCAGAACTTTAACATATTTAACTTAGGCAACTCTTTCAGTATCATTTCTTTTGCCCATTGCACTGGTGCCAATTGATTATTTTCACCTGATGGGAATGTTCTGCTCTTTTCTTTTATATATATTTTTTTTCTCCAGGCACCAGTTTGTATTTTGTATCTAAAAATTGTATTGTCGAGGATTTTCATACACCATTAGAGTTTCGAAAATAAAAATAAAAACAATATATATATATGTGTGTGTGTCTGTGTGTGTCTGTGTGTGTGTGTGTGTGTGTGTGTGTGTGTGTGTGGAGAAATGTTTGTTCTACATTTCTACACATTCTGTCGGATTAATTTTCTTTTTCATATATATATATATATATATATATATATATATATATATATATATATATATAGTAAAGGTGGCTAGACACCCAGCAGGACGAAAATCAAGACCTGTCAAAGGGCAGGAGAAGCTTCTTGGTCAACGGCCATCTAGCACATTACATTACGCGGGGGCGTAGAAATACCTAGGTTGGTATCCAGGCGCGTAGCAAGACCACTTGAGGTATCCTTGTCTTGAAGTCTTGTCGAATTTGTTTGTCATGTTGTCTCTCTGACTCTGATTAGAAACAAGTGGAGCTAGTTCCGTGCACACTATATCCACTAAAATATCAATTAAAATTCAGCACAGGTATTACCTATTTCCTGATATATAGTTGAATGTTTGTTTATATTTTAAAGAAATGCAAATATTTTCAAGTGCTTACTAAATTTGCCATAGACTGTTTATTCCGTATTTAGTTTTCAATAATTTGTGAATTCTCTCTAAGTTTTCATTTATTCCTCTTTAAAGATTTTCTAAAAATGAATGCAGTCAAAATTATTCGCCCCTTTTGCAAATTATGAGATATTGCTTCATAGTAATTGTTTCATTTATTTTTCTTCTTAATTTGACATTTAATACAAGCATTACCTTTAAAAATGAAATAGTATTAACCCAATTCTATTCCATTTTGAAAGGTTTCGGAAGAAGACAATATGTGAGTGTCATGAACCACTATAACTCATTTATTCTGCTAAACTTAACAAAACGCTCTGAATGAAGATAGTTGATGAGCACAAGCAAGGTGATAAATATACAACACTTTCCAATCATTTTAATGTTCCTATATTAACCATTTGGTCCATTATCAAGAAGAACAAGACTTATTATGTTGTGAATAAGCAAAGGACTAACAGTTTAACTGTTAACTAATCAAGTGATATCAAGTCATAAAAATGATGACATGCATGGGAAAAATTAAAATAATTTGTTATAGATTATCTTTATCTGAATTAACAAATAAATATTTGTTCTATATTTGTATCTAGATGATAAGTGTTATTATAAGTGTTATTATAAGTGTTATTCTTAAGAAATTGTTCATTCTTTGTCAATTAAATAAAAATTGGTAATGCCTAAATAAAATTACATAAAATAGATATTGGTGTTTTAAAACATCTTATATTAGAATTTTAATTCGAAATAACAAATTTATTAAAAAAATTATCTGAAAAGCTGTTGTCTTCCCTTAAGTGTAATTTGATTTTAAATATTTTATGAAAGAAAAATATTTTAAGAAAGAAAAATTAAAAACATTGTATTAAAACGGTATTACCGTTGGTATTAGTTCTAAAAAAGTTTAAACGAATTTCGTAAAAAAAAAAAGCATTATCAAGGGACGCAACTTTGCAAACGGTTGTCAGAAGTAGTCTACCTTTTATCGAGAGCGAACGAAGGGAAAATATTTTTTTGGAAAGGAAATCTGCAAAATTTTATGAAATATTTTGAAAAATATTTTTTTCAAAACCCTTTTAAGAAAAAAGATTGAGAAGAATTATTAAAGAAAACCTTTTTTTGAAAAAGAAGAATGAAGAAAATTACTAAATAAACTGTTGAGAAAAAGAAGAAAACAGAAAAGCCTGAAGAAATATTCAGAGAAAAGAAAGAGAGAAAGGAATTCAGAGAATTTCTATTAAAAAAAACAAAAACAAAAAACAAAAAAACTTTGAGAGAACTGAGAAAAAAGTAGAAAAGAAATAAATATTAAAATTTTTTTTATTTCTTTCATATTTAAAAAAATATGTTAATAAGAAATCGTTGACACGACTTCTTTGCATAGGGAAGTTTATTGTCAGTGTGAGCTTTGTGTGTGTTTATTTTTCTTTTGTTTATATGTAAATAAAGTGTGTATTATTTATTTTTAGTGAGGTGTTCGACATGTTAATTTCATGTATTCGACGTGAATTACTTAATTATTTATTTCATATTTCTTGTTACCCGTGAGATTTGAATTCGGGACTACCGATAGATGGGGTTTCCCAGTGAAATTCCTTTTAATATATATATTTCTCTGGATAATCAGACAACAAGATATTGCTGAGAAAGAGGCTTCCGCCATAATTTCCAAATTTATGCAAGATTTAATTTAGAAATCTTTTAATTACCTCTCCCCCTCTCTTTCTCTGTCGTTCTCTTCTCTCTCTCTCTCTCTCTCTCTCTCTCTATATATATATATATATATATATATATATATATATATATGAAAAATATATGGAAATTAATCCGACAGTATGAAATATAACATTTTGAAAAAACATATGATGTTTGTTATGTGATTGCTGACAAGCTTGTTTCGACCAAAACGATAAGTTGGTCTTCATCAAAGAGCGACATAGACGAGAAGAAAATAACAGTCTTTTTAACGGATATTTTCTTCTCGTCTATGTCGCTCTTTGATGAAGACCAACTTATCGTTTTGGTCGAAACAAGCTTGTCAGCAATCACATAACAAACATCATATGTTTTTTCAAAATATATATATATATATATATATATATATATATATATATATATAGAGAGAGAGAGAGAGAGAGAGAGAGAGAGAGAGAGAGAGAGATTAAATACCTGTGGGGATTTTTTTTAAAACGAAAAAAAAAAAAATTAAATTTTTTTTTTTTTTAAACACGAAAAAAAATCAAATAAAATGAAATAAAACACCGAAAATAGAAATAAAATAATAACAACAAACTCCCATGAGCCTTGACTAACCTCTGCGCATGTCCGACAAAAAAGGACTGACTCTCTACACCCAAAAGAATAATTCGGCCATTTGGATTTAGGCCGCAATTGAGGTGGTCGTTTCCTAGCCAGGGGCATGTCCCATTGCTACAGACGACTATGCCCCGTTCAATAAAGCCTAA
This sequence comes from Doryteuthis pealeii, assembly GCA_023376005.1. Classification (NCBI taxonomy): domain Eukaryota; kingdom Metazoa; phylum Mollusca; class Cephalopoda; order Myopsida; family Loliginidae; genus Doryteuthis; species Doryteuthis pealeii. The sequence goes on along the minus strand of CM042137.1, from coordinate 88,287,195 downwards.
GTCGTAAAACTTCCTCCTGCCTTTATCTCTTTCCTTTCTCGTTCCTTTTCATTCTTTTTCGTTCCTTAAATTTCATTTTAGCTTACCAGCCCACAAGAAGAAGTAAGAACTAGCTTTATTGGGGACAAGATACCAAGACTAACAACCCAAAAACTTATTCCATATACCCCAATAACAATACTTTACCTACAGAAAACAATGTCAATATACGTATAAAAGGCAACAACTGTTATACACAGATCATCAATAATATGGAAATCTGATCACTGATAGAATAAAACGGAAATTCTTCCAAGTTTTAGCCGTATCAATACTACTGTATGGCTACATCACTTGGACTTTAACCAAACGCTTGGATAACTTTGTGGGAAGTTTAACAAAAATGCTATGTGCTGTCTCAAACAAACCTTGGGAGCTGCACCCCACAAAAAGAAGCTGTACGGTTACTTACCCTATATCACACAAACCATCCAAGTAAGATAAAGAAGATATGCTGGACACTGCTGAAAGAAAGAACTAACTATAAACAAGAAAATGCAAAACTATGTTTGATATTATATACCATGCACCCTTCGGGCATAAGTATTTACATTTTAATGTAATGAAATATATTAAATTAGAACGACTAACGAAATTAAACAAGAACGCTTAATTGGTCTCTATATAAATTGATTGATTTTAATACGTTGGAGAATAAAACAATAATATTAAAGATCAATAATACTAAGTAATTATTTATTAAACCCGGTTTTGTTAAAACCAGATTGAAAATTAACCACACCATATATTATTCAAACCTTTATTTCTTAGTGATATATAAGACACATTACAGGATTTTAAACGCATTATTAACATGGGCTGTTTTGAGGCAAATGTTTTCATAAAGACATAGTTGATCGATAAGATTTATTCACTATATCAATGATTTTAACTATAAATTAAATACTCATTGACAAACTTACGAAATTCCGAAGACTATTGTGACGTGAGCAGTGTCGTATTTCGATTACTGACAGACAGACACCGAATGTCCATTATGATAGGATATAATTATAAAATTATTTAAGTATGGACATTTGGCGGGCGATGTGTCTTTGGTAAACTAATTGGCAGAAATCCTTGTCAATGGCGTTTGAAAATATTTTGTTCCACTGAGTATGTTACAATTTTTTAAAAATCAGGAAATCAGTCATTTTCGTAATCGGTGGCTTTGCTTCCACCCTCACGTTCTGCTTTCTGTCAGTCCGTTTCCCTCTTGTCTAGCCCACCCCCCACCCACTAATCAAAACATAAACAAATTAATGAAGAATAAACTTATATTAATTTTCCTCTATTTGTAGAGTGTGTTTTTGTTTGTAAAGCATGTTCCTTTAGTCTTTTGTGTGTCCCCCCTCTCTCTCTCTCTCTCTCTCTCTCTCTCTCTCTCTCTCTCTCTCTCTCTCTCTCTCACACACACACACGCACACACACATACACACGCGCGCACATACACACGCACATACATACACACGCTATAAGTTTATAGTAAATCGATCCCCCATATCGGAACCGCTCTACCTTAACAGTTGGGCTGAACTTGAACAAACGTGTTAGGGGTTAGGGTTATGGTTAGGGGTTATGGTTAGGGGTTGGAGTTAGGGTTAGGGTTGGGTTTAAGGTTAGTTTAATGGGAAAATAATTAAATAATTTGGGTTCCGATATGGGGGATCGATTTACTATAAACTTATACGAGGAAATGAGCACCCGGGAAAACTTTTAAGATTTTTTTTTACAATCTGATAGATTGGTGTGTAATCGATAATAATCCACTGAAGGAAAAAAATGTTCCAGATGATCAGGTCCACCAAAACGTTTTTAAACAATGTGTTTTTAAAATACTATCTTAAGTTTAAGCAAAAATAGATATTGCAATACGAAGAATTTAAATTTTCGATTCTCAGCTTCTTTTTTAACTCAACATGCAATTAAGAACTAGATGGAAATTGTTGTTGTGTACAAAAAATTGTGGAAAAATTAAAATTGTTTCAATACAAGTTTATGGTTACTTTTTCATTTGATTAAAATGGTGAAATCTTTCAACTACTAATATGAACACAATTTTAATTCTGAGCTTCTGTTATTATTAGAGTTTTTAAGGGCTAAAAGTAAAAATAAAATAAAATTGACTAATACTTATTCATACAAATGTACAAACGAATACTTTCAATTTGCTGTATAGTAATATGTAATAATTTCAAACTATAAAACAGAAAATACAAATCCTGAAATATACAAATTCTCAATGATTTTAGTTTCAAGAATTATTTTCCTCTTACCCCCTCTCTAACTACTGTCTTCCACTTTCTCTCTCACTCCCTGGTGTTTCAAATTTCATTTTAGTCCGGTCATGGACCAGGTACTTTAGCTAGTATATATATATATAAGTTAATAGTAAGGAAATGAATCCGACGGTATAAGTATAGATAAAAGGATATGAAAACACACAATAGTGTCAAAATGAAAATATTTTATATCATATTCATAGTTAATATTGAACAATATTTCGATTTATAAAAATCATCTTCAGAGCTTGTTTTTACTCCGGACTCATCGAGAGAGGAACTGAAAATAATTTGAATTCAAAACGAAAACATTGATGTTCCAAAAAGTCATGCGATCGTTTCTTCATAAGCACATCCGCTACGCATTTCTCAGTCCCGACATAACGCGTAGCGGATGTGCTTATAAAGAAACGATCACATGTACCCCCTCCCCTTTTTAAGCAGAAAAAACATCGATGTATAATTTTTTTCTTTTATAAAATAATAGCCAATTAAATGATTATCGAAATGAGTAAAAAAGAAATCTCCAAAAAATGAATTATTTATTATTTTTTTACATTTTATTTTTCGATTTTCGGTACTTATTTTCTCATAGAAGCGGAACCCTAATTTTTTTTTGTTTGTTTCTATTCATAACTTGGGTCTTTTATCTCATTATTTATACTGTAATTAGTATAAAAAATGATCAACTTGCAAAACATTTTACGCCCCCAATATAAGGGGGGTCAAAATTAAGTGACCTGAAAAAAATAAGAAAGTTTTAAAATAAAATAAATCAAGCATTATAAATGTCATTCATTGATACATAAACACTGAAAATTTCATTGAAATCCGATAATTTCCTGATTTTTGGTAAATTATTTTCTGTAGCGGGGCTAAAGTCAAAAACGCATTTTAGGCTCCGTTTGCCAGTCCCTAATATATACATTTGTTTTCTACCAAACTACTGCTATGAACCAAAAACTTAGTCGGCATTAAATGACCCACCGAGGTTGATATGCCGTAAAACAAAACAAACCAAACCAAACATTAAAAATATCATTTTTTTATGTATTCTTAAACTTAATATATTTCTTTTTCAAAAACTTTTGTATATACGACAAAAACTTGAATTCAATTGCTTGTTGCGTTAAAGTGATAACAGCTGATTCGTTTAGTTTATTTTCTTTTTTACCCCTAAAAAAAGCAATAATTTAAAGGAGCTAGATATTCTTTATTTATTTAGGTTTGTCGGCTAGGACTGTATAACACACCGACTGCACCTCTCTTAAGGAGTGAGAATTAAATATATACAATTGTCCGTATTCCTTTTTGTGTGTGGTTTTTTTTTTTGTTATAAACAAAAACAAAAAAAAGGATACGGACAATTGTATATATTATTATACAATAGTGTTTTATTTATTTATTCATTTATTTATTTATTTATTCTAAAACTCTTTTGTACATACGACAAATTTAAATTCAGTTGGACAAATTTAAATTCCTTGCTGGAGAATTTATCAGTTTAATTTATTTCCTTCCTTAACCCCGAAAAGTAACAAAGTAGCTAATAAGTAAACATTACCTTATTTGTAGTTGGAATATTTCGTCTATATATTTGATAATGTTTATTTCATTAATAATTTCTTACCAAAAAGATTTTAATTATACTGATTATTCTAAAAGGAAAGTATTAATAAAAAAAAGTTGAGTTATCTTTAAATGTTTTCGTTTGCTTTAGTATTTAATTCACTATAAAAGAATTATTCAATCTATGAAAACACATACCAATCCCATATTTAGAAAGATTATTTTCTTTTCTTTCTAACCATATAAATATTTTAAAGATTGGAACATAAATAGGTGAGAGATTCCGAGCTGAACGGTTTAGACTACGATTAGATTATAATAGAAAGCAGACAGCGCGGTCGTCCGAAACAATTTATTTTCTTTCTTTCTTTTTTAACTCGCTGTAAAAAATAATTCAATGGATAAAAACACGTACAAATTACATATTTAGAAAGATTATTTTATTTTCTTACTAACCACATAGCCATTTTAAAGATTGGACCTTAAATAGGCGAGAGATTCCGAGTTGAACGGCTTAGACCGCGATTTTGTTTACTAAAATTGTGTTTACTAAACTGCTGGTATCGCTTATAAGAGAAAGCAGACAGCGAACAATATTCTATTAGCAACAGGAACTGGTATGCTGACAGTTCCGCAAATTAGTTGATTTTGGTTTAATTAATTTATTATATCAGTAAAAAGTCAATAAACAAATTTGGCGTGTTTCTTAGTTAGAAGAATATTAATGCGTATGCAAGATTTCGAATCTGAATGATCTCCCGTTTTGGAGTTATATGTCGATACGTACGTACCAAATTTCCTTATATATATATATATATATATATATATATATATATATATATATATATATAAAGAAAATTTGAAAAAAAAACAAGTGTTCCGAAAATAGGATGAATTTAATTATCAATGTTTAAACATTTCGGTTTCATTAAACCTTCATCAGGATGTATCTTGGGGTGAAGAAAATGATGGAAGTTTTTATATATGACAGGAGATGAAAATCTTTTTAGTTGTGTAACTGTATTTGATCAGCGTTATATTTTTGAAAGGCAAGTCGCGATCCACGCACGCGAAGATGTCATGACGCGTGACGCAACTCGAAGAAATGCAAAAGACGAGAAAAAGTATTAATGGACTGGTTTTTTTTTATGAGAACAAAGGGAACAAAAATATAACGCTGATCAAATACAGTTACACAACTAAAAAGATTTTCATCTCCTGTCATATATAAAAACATCCATCATTTTCTTCACCCCAAGATACATCCTGATGAAGGTTTAATGAAACCGAAATGTTTAAACATTGATAATTAAATTCATCCTATTTTCGGAACACTTGTTTTTTTCAAATTTTCAGATTTATTTTCCACATTTACTCTCATATATATTTACCAAACTCTACAACCGCTATATTCTACACGCGACACAAAATACACAAATTCCCCAAACTTAAAGCACAACATTCAACCAGCCACACCTACCCCAATAACGTACACGACATCTAACACCTCACAAAAGCCTTACATATCACCCCCCCCCCAGGAAGATCCATAATATCAGCTAACGGGACCCTAACTGAATCCCTATCAGGATACATAGACAACATCCTCAATCCCCTACGACCCACAATCCCTACACACATCAAAGACACCACGCACTTCCTAAATGAAATACAAAAGATTAGTACACTCCCCAAGGGAACCATTCTGGCAACAATGGATGTTGTATCCCTATACAAGAACATACCACATAAAGAATGGATTCAGGCATGCAGGGAATTCCTCACACAAAACAAACTCCCAACGGACAAAATCAACGACATATGCCACATAATCTGCTTCATTCTAACACATCATATTTTCTATTCAACAAAAAAAAACTACCTACAAACCAGGGGCACGGCGATGGGTACGAAGATGGCGCCGAGCTATGCAGACATATTCATGCACACACTAGAAACAAAATTACTAAAAGACTACCCTCTAACCCCAACCTATTTCTATAGATATATAGACGATATATTTCTTATATAGACACATGGCCTCAACAACCTCCTAGATTTCCACACACACTTCAACAGCTACCACCAATCCATCAAATTCTCGATAGAACACTCCACCAGCTCGATCCCTTTCCTAGATATAACCACAAAATTAAGAAATAATACCATAGACACCACTCTCTACACCAAACCCACTGATAACCACACATTTCTAAACTATAACAGCAACCACCCTCATAAACTAAAAAAATCCATAATCTATAGTGCATGCATAAGACTAAGACGCATATGTGAAGACCAATAAGAATATATGCAACACACAGCCAACCTAGCAAGACAATTGCTAAATAGTGATTACCCCATAAAATTAATAAAAAAAGCATTCAACAAAGCATCATCTCTCAACAGACAGGAACTACTAAAATATAAACCACACCAAACAAATAACCGAATCCCTATGGTATTTCACCACGGTCGACACATGCACAAACTAACTAAGCTACTCACCGAACAATATAAAACCCTACAAACCGACCCCGCAACAAAGTCCATCTTCAAAATCCCGCCCATCAACGCAAAAAAACAACCACTTAACCTATGTAACATCCTCACTGCATCCAGAAAACATTTACATAATACCGTACATTTGCATCTTATTTATAAAAGTTTATTTAGTGCTAAGTGAATGCCGCTATCAATAACAACAGAGACAAAAGATCCGTTGAACAGGAACAACAGTCATTTGATAAAGGGTATCTAACGAACCCGAAAATTTATCATAAAGAATAATAATAATAATAATAAAATAAGTGAATTCAATACTCCATAACATCGAGTTCATTCATTTATTTTTAGATGCTTCGTAATCACGTCTAACTTTAAAAAAAAAAAAAAAAAAACATAAAATATTATTATTATTATTATTATTATTATTATTATTATTATTATTATTATTATTATTCCATGTGCTACTATTACTATTGGAATAGAGGTTGTATTTATGTTGCATATCTAAGTTTCTGCTGGTATTTGTTTTAGGAAAACAAACTACAAGATCCTTCCATAATTTGTTCCTTAATATTGGATTCCTCCATGGTATTTCCCTTTGCTTGACTTGGAAAAATTATATCATTAATTTAGATAATCTAATCTAGTTTGTTTAAGATATATTTTATGAAGCTATAGCGTTCAGCTATTAAATAAACAAGAATTTGCATCTTATTTATATAGTGATGTGCAGAGAAGTGCAAAGGGAGGTAATTTTTTTTTTTTTAATTTCTTAATTTTAAAACAATTACCAAAAATCAGGGAATTGTCCGATTTTAATGAAATTTTCACCAAATTATTTTCCCACGACTTAATTTTATAAGGATTAGTTTATTTTATGGAAGAAACTTGAAAAAATACTTTTTTTATAAATTCAGAATGTGGGGGGGGGGTGACCTTTGACCATTTGAAGAAAAAAAAATCCCGGTCCCTAATTTTTACATTTCTTGAAAGATCATATCCTGAAGAATATATAGAAAATAAAAAAAAAAAATATAAATTCAATAACCTAAAAAAGTGATTTTAAAATTTAAAATTCATTTTCTTAAAACTCAAAAAATAAATAATGTAGCAAGTTTTTTTTTTTCATAGTATTAAAAAATGTAGTTTTCTTTAAATTGATGCAAAAAAAAATATTCTATCTAAGTTAAACTGAGTTTTTCACTACCTTAAAAATTTCAAGGTCCATTATATATGTGCAAGATTATTATGGACTAACTAGCAATTTTAACCAAAGATAGCCCAGAATTTTATCTTTGAAAAAATCTAAGTTAAAAACCATGCATAACCTGGCAACATATTTTAAAAGAATTAAAATGATTTTTTTAAAAATCGTCAATTTAAATTATGGAAGCCTAAAAGAGCCATTTATCTTGCTCTCTGACCACGTGATTTTTGAACGAATTCAACGCATCTCACAAGTTTGTGAACGAATTCAACGCATCTCACAAGCTATTATAATTCATTCATAAAGGAAGACTTTATTTCAAAAAGTACATTGTTCTTTTATTTATTTATTACATTCCTTTCAAAAATAGTAAACTGGAAATTAATACCTAATCTAATTAAAATAAAAAAATTAAATTATTGAACACTGAAATTAAACTGAATGTTCTTAAAAATATATTTTACACGAATATTTTTATTGTTATACTGACACTAACTAGTAAACATTTTTGTTGTTATATTTAAAAAAAAAAAAAAAAAAACAAACAAACAAAACAACACAAACAAATAACACTTTAACACTAACTATTAAACATTTTTGTAGTTATAATAAATAAAAAAAAAAAAAAACAAACAAACAAACAACCACAAACAAATAACACTTAAAGTCTTGTTAAATTTTGGCTGTTTTCATGTAAATTTTCATTCGCGTTAACAGAAATTATTGGCAAATGAATTCTTTTTGTTTATGAAATTATTCGCTATTGAAATTTTTAAAGTTTCCTAATATCGTTTATTCTGTAATTGGTCAGTCTGGAATTTTTTTCCGGTGCTAAAACCATAATTTTTATTGGGAATACTAAATAAATATCAATTTACAATATTAATTTAGGCCGAATTTTTTTAAAGTTAAAACATTTTCGGGTTAAATCGAACTCAACCGATCTAAATTTAACCATCGTTTTTTCACCTCGCAGAAAGAAAATAAAATACCAAAACTCAGGGAATTAATCGAATTTAATGAAATTTTCAGTGTTTAATGAATAAAAAATAATGGACCAGTTATTTTATCTAAGAACTTTTTACAGTTTTTATAGTCTTTCACGTATCTTTGAGGCGTAAAACAGATTCTGAATGGTATGTGATTAACTTACCTGAAAAATGCAAAAGTTTTTAAATGAAATAAATAATGCATTATAATATATTTTATTAATTAATATATCAACACTGAAAATTTTATTAAATTCAGTTAATTCCTTGACTTTTGTTTTTTTTTCTTTCAGCAGGGTGACATACGATGATGGAAACTTTTTTTCAAGTCGCGTGTTTAAATTTGCATAGCGAATAATTTATTTTCATTGTAAAATTTACTTAAAAGAAGTTTTAAGTTAGATTTTTTTTTTTGTTTGGGACAAATTTATAACATAACCAATTCTGAGCGATGCTTTTCAGCTAAATATGATGACCGTGATTTATTTAGAAATTAATAAATATATTTTAATTTTAATTTGTCATCATAAATATACCCTTTGACCTGGTCAAACATTGTAATAGTTCCTTAGAGAAAATAGTTCGTTGATTTAAAATAAAAAAAATTGTGGCTTCTGTTTTTTCGGCAAAATATAACTTTATACATAAAGTTTATAAACAGCGATTTTTTAAAAATATGTTTCGTCATTAAATTTTCATTCAAGAAATGTAAAATTAATTTTCCTCAAAAAAAAAAAAATTAAACATTTCTTCGTGTTTGTTTTTACAAAAAAAAACAAAAAAAAAAAAAAAAAAAATACCTACCACTTTATCTTTACTTTAAATTAAAATTTAAAGTAAAGATTTATTTCAAATATAAGATCTTAATTCTTGATATACCGATCATTTCATTAAATTCGGATTATTATTTTAATTTTGCTGATTCTTTTTTTAAATTGTTGTGCTTAACAAATAAATTTTGTTCATGATTTAAACATTTTCCGTTTTAAAGTAAAAGAAAAAAATGATTTTACGTGTTTGTTTTTTTTTGTTTTTTTAACACTTAGCGCTTTTTTCTTAAACTAAAAATTAATCTTTACTTTTTAATCATAATTGACGCAATACTTTTAAAATTCATTATTCAACAATGTTTAACCGAAGTTCAAATCTGGGTATTTGAAACATACGAAATAGAATTATGTCACTCTAAATAACATTGGGCCTCCATATCTTTTTTCACCTATCGTAAAAAAAAACAGGAGAGTTCTAACCTTTAGAGACAGGCGTTCTTGCCAATCTTTGCACATCGCTATATTTATAAAAGTTTATTTAGTGCTAAGTGAATATCCACTAATTTTAAATAAACAAGAATTTGCATCTTATTTATAAAAGTTTATTAATGCTAAGTGAATATCCACTAATTTTAAATAAACAAGAATTTGCATCTTATTTATAAAGTTTTATTAGTGCTAAGTGAATATCCACTAATTTTAAATAAACAAGAATTTGCATCTTATTTATAAAAGTTTATTTAGTGCTAAGTGAATATCCACTAATTTTAAATAAACAAGAATTTGCATCTTATTTATAAAAGTTTATTTAGTGCTAAGTGAATATCCACTAATTTTAAATAAACAAGAATTTGCATCTTATTTATAAAAGTTTATTTAATGCTAAGTGAATATCCACTAATTTTAAATAAACAAGAATTTGCATCTTATTTATAAAAGTTTATTTAGTGCTAAGTGAATATCCACTAATTTTAAATAAACAAGAATTTGCATCTTATTTATAAAAGTTTATTTAGTGCTAAGTGAATATCCACTAATTTTAAATAAACAAGAATTTGCATCTTATTTATAAAAGTTTATTTAATGCTAAGTGAATATCCACTAATTTTAAATAAACAAGAATTTGCATCTTATTTATAAAAGTTTATTTAGTGCTAAGTGAATATCCACTAATTTTAAATAAACAAGAATTTGCATCTTATTTATAAAAGTTTATTTAGTGCTAAGTGAATATCCACTAATTTTAAATAAACAAGAATTTGCATCTTATTTATAAAAGTTTATTTAATGCTAAGTGAATATCCACTAATTTTAAATAAACAAGAATTTGCATCTTATTTATAAAAGTTTATTTAGTGCTAAGTGAATATCCACTAATTTTAAATAAACAAGAATTTGCATCTTATTTATAAAAGTTTATTTAGTGCTAAGTGAATATCCACTAATTTTAAATAAACAAGAATTTGCATCTTATTTATAAAAGTTTATTTATGCTAAGTGAATATCCACTAATTTTAAATAAACAAGAATTTGCATCTTATTTATAAAAGTTTATTTAGTGCTAAGTGAATATCCACTAATTTTAAATAAACAAGAATTTGCATCTTATTATAAAAGTTTATTTAGTGCTAAGTGAATATCCACTAATTTTAAATAAACAAGAATTTGCATCTTATTTATAAAAGTTTATTTAGTGCTAAGTGAATATAATTTTAAATAAACAAGAATTTGCATCTTATTTATAAAAGTTTATTTAATGCTAAGTGAATATCCACTAATTTTAAATAAACAAGAATTTGCATCTTATTTATAAAAGTTTATTTAGTGCTAAGTGAATATCCACTAATTTTAAATAAACAAGAATTTGCATCTTATTTATAAAAGTTTTTAATGCTAAGTGAATATCCACTAATTTTAAATAAACAAGAATTTGCATCTTATTTATAAAAGTTTATTTATGCTAAGTGAATATCCACTAATTTTAAATAAACAAGAATTTGCATCTTATTTATAAAAGTTTATTTAATGCTAAGTGAATATCCACTAATTTTAAATAAACAAGAATTTGCATCTTATTTATAAAAGTTTATTTAGTGCTAAGTGAATATCCACTAATTTTAAATAAACAAGAATTTGCATCTTATTTATAAAAGTTTATTTAATGCTAAGTGAATATCCACTAATTTTAAATAAACAAGAATTTGCATCTTATTTATAAAAGTTTATTTAATGCTAAGTGAATATCCACTAATTTTAAATAAACAAGAATTTGCATCTTATTTATAAAAGTTTATTTAATGCTAAGTGAATATCCACTAATTTTAAATAAACAAGAATTTGCATCTTATTTATAAAAGTTTATTTAATGCTAAGTGAATATCCACTAATTTTAAATAAACAAGAATTTGCATCTTATTTATAAAAGTTTTTTAATGCTAAGTGAATATCCACTAATTTTAAATAAACAAGAATTTGCATCTTATTTATAAAAGTTTATTTAATCCTAAGTGAATATCCACTAATTTTAAATAAACAAGAATTTGCATCTTATTTATAAAAGTTTATTTATGCTAAGTGAATATCCACTAATTTTACTAATTCCATAATTTTTGTACGGCGTAAGTCGACGGAGTGGTTTAGTGTCGGTATCAGCCAAGGGAGTCTATCCCCTTTTTACGAGCGCTAGACCAAGGAGATTTTTTTTGCATCTAAGGTGGAGCACCACACCTACCACCAGCTTATCCCTTTGCCGTACAGATCACTGTTATTCATCCGCTGAGTTGGCAAGGCCGGTATCGAACTAGGAACCTTGCGATTCCTAGGCAAGTGTTCTATCGACTGAGCTAAACCGACTCTAATGTTATTGTGAGAAATTCACTGACACACTGCTCAAGTTTGTTTGAAGTCTTTATTTTAAGGTATGATAGATATCAAAGGTTTTCATCGACTAATAATAATAATAATAGTTTTAGATATTCAGTGATATTTTCTATGCAGAGATTTGTTAATATGAGTATCCATCTCTATATTACTTAAATCCTCAATATGTTTTATGTATATAACTAACTCAGATGGCTTGCCGGGGAAGAGAATATCGAGTTAATTGCAACATCGAACGTCGATACAAATCTTAACCGAACAAGTCAGGGTTATAAAGAATATAAAAGTTAGTATATATTTGTATATGGTCAGGGTGTCATCAGACAGGTGGTATGGGTAATAATGGGAATTACCACATGCCAGTTTTATTTTTTATCAGAATTGAATGCGAAATAACAAAATAGTTACCGCCTTGGATACAGGCGGTTCTTTCTTCAGTAAACAGGATGTACTTTAAATATATTGGATCACATAAACCCCGCCTTCTAGAACAAACATTGACCAATCATAAGTCTAAAGCAGAAATTTGCGATGGAAAATAAAACACGGTATCTTTTGAGTCTTCATTCTATAGCTAATACATTACTCAAAAAGATTAAAAATCTTAGAATATCATGTGAATTTCTACAAAAATGGATTTCTAATTATCTGTAATAATTCAAGATAAATTTAAGAAGAATAAAACAAACGAAAGAAGTAAACGGGGTGGAAATGGTATAGATAGATAAGAAAGGAAATATTAATATTTTAAAAAATGATTTTGATATTTTTAAAAATTTGATCCAGAGGGTCAATTTTTTGTAAAAGATACCAAATATATTCCTAGCCAGACCGCTCTGTAAAAAGAACATATTTTACATAGTGAAGTGGGATATAATGTCATTTAAAAGTTTTGTTTATTTTAACAAGGAAATTGATATGACACATATCGAATTACATAGATCTTTAGCTTTAATTTCTGTTAAAGATCTATGTAATTCGATATGTGTCATATCAATTTCCTTGTTAAAATAAACACAGACACACACACCCATACAGACACACAGACAGACAGACAGACAACCAACCACCCACCCACCCACACACATATATATTATATATATATATATTATGTATATATATACATATAGGTATACCCACATTTTCACCTGCTTTTTATTTTAAAAACGAATTAAAATTAATTAAATCGATTATTTAAGGTCAAATTTTTGTCGAAAAGTAGTAACATAATGAACATCAGTAAAAGCAAAATAATATTACACATGTGATTTATTTTAATACATTTAAAACGTTTTTTTTTTCAGTCAATTTTGATCAAATATGACCCTAACCGTTATATAAAGATAGCATAAAATCCGTGATTATCAACGAATGAATTTTATAATGCATTAGTTATTTCATTTATCGCTCTATCTTTTAAACAGGACAAATTTTTTATTTTTTTAAATCTCTAAAAATTATTTTTTAGTATTTATTTTTATTTTATTTTCCGATTTTCGGTACTTATTTTCTACCAAAGTATCATCCTTAAAAAATGTTTTCTTCTATTCACACCTTCGGTCATTTGTCTTTTTATTTATACTGTAATTAGTTTCGACAGTATATAACCCCACCGATATTTTGCGCCCCCCAAATAAGGGGGAGGGTTAAAGTTAAGTGTACTGAAAAAAAAGTTTGAAATAAAATAACTGATGCATTATAAAATTGATTCATTGATAAAATAAATTTTTGGTAATTTCTTTTGAAACGGGGGAGGGTTAAATTTGTTTTATAAAAACCGGATTTTTCGACAAATTAGGTACACCTATATACAAGGACCGGGTTAGCTCAGTCGGTAGATCGTTCGGCTAGAGACCATAGGGTTCCTAGTTTGATACCAACCCTCACCAACTCAGCGTATGAGTGCGGTAAAGTAATAGGCTGATGTATATACACACACACATATATATATATGTATTATACTAAAGCTGAGATAAACACTTTTTATTTCCTAAAGACTTTTTTCCTGTTTATGTTACTCATACAAAATTTATACTAAGATATTCCTTGTTTTAGGACTACTTAATTTTTGAAAAAAATCCCACTTTAATTGGTTTTAATTAGTCGTAATTAGCAATTAAGTCAAAAACTGACCCGTCCCTCACTGCCATTGATTACCTCCTCCCTCTATGATGTTAGTCTCTCTATGTGAGTGTGAGTAAAAACGGAGAGTTATTGTGTTAGAGATATCTAACTATGTTAAAATTAATTAGGGGTGAGCAGGTACTGTCGTAACCACCGTGGACACTTAGTGGACTCACCCGTCCAACAAAGCCTCCTCTCCAGTCGGCATAAAAATGATATTTTTACTGTGACGTCGGGGAAGGGTTTTTAACTCCTAACTTCACTGTAGTTAAATGTTGTGTTTAGCTCTGTTGTGCGAGTCAACGTTTGGCTTTTCTTTTTTTTTTCTTTTCCCTAAAAAACGCTATGCTGTGTTTGCTGAAAATCTGACCCATGCTACTTAACTCCCTAACTGCTTAAAGGTGTTTTTCCCGAACAGTTAATGTGATATGAAAGTGATATTTTAACACCCCCCTCCCAAGTCTATTCTCGACAAGTAATTGTAAATATTTTCTATTTGATTTTGTTTAATATATTTATTTTATTTTCGAAACTCTGTCCTATTTACTTAAAACCTTTTTAAAAGTTGTTTTGAATAAAATGCAAATAAAACATTTTAAATGTGGTGGGTGAAATATTTGCATTTACTTGTTGATAAAATAAACCTGGGGGTGGGTTAGTTTTTATTGCCTTCAAACCACTAAAAGTTATTAGTCAATAAAAATGCATTCAAACCGGTAAAAAAATATTTTTAATTCGGGGGTCCCCCACCCCCGAATTTACATTTGCTTGTCGAGAAAACTTGTGAGGGTGCTTAAATTCTTTTACAAAACACATCTACCCACCCCCACCCGATTGAATAGAAATTAACAAAAACCTGGGAATTATCTGATTTTAATGAAATTATCAATGAATGAATTTAATAATGCATCAGCTATTTTATTTCAAAACTTTCTGATGTTTTTTTTTTTTTTTTTTTTGTCATTCCCACCTTAAGTTTTTAGGATGTAAAATATTTGTGGGGTTATATACGGTGTTATTTGCAGAATTGTGTCCTGGTCTCCCGCATTAAAGTCTAGGCGGCGATAAAACAACTCCACCTACGAATAAAAACCCCATCTGATGCGGTGCCTGCTGAAAAAAAACCAGCTCTTAGAGTGATTTTACGAAAAGTTAACACGATATTTTTTTTCGACAAGTAGATGTAAATATTTGAAATATTTTAAGGAGCACTAATAACTTTTAGTGGTTTGAAGGCGATAAAAAGTAACCCACCCCCAGATTTTTCTTTTATCAACAAGTAAATGCAAATATTTCACCCATTTTTACACAAAATATTTACATTTACTTGTCGATAAAAATATGGCTTACTTTTAACGCTTTAGAACCACTAAAAATGTTGTCGATAAAAATGCCTTCAATCTGCTAAATTCTTGTTTTTCATTTTATTTTACTATATTAATTTCCAACAAACAATTACAAATAGAAAATCAAAATATTTAGATATATTTTTTTTATTTTAACTAAAAATAAGACCTTAAACAAACATAAATATGAACAAATTTGAAGATTTAGATATTTTTTTGTATTTTAATAAAAAAAAGTGTCAGGCCATTTCTTAAAAAAAATAAAATTATGGTATCGCAATTGTACATTAGGTACGATCAAAATGCGTCACGTGATCAGTTTAGGCCATATTGAAGGAAGAAACGCAATACCCTTTTCCTGATAATTTACGTTTTCTTTTTTTTTTTTAATTTTTTTTTTTTGTACAGTTTATAATACAAAACTAAAATCCAATTTTATGCTTCAAAATTATCGAGTCGTATTCTCATTATTTTTTTTTTTAAGACAAATTATAGCTGACGCCAATTTTGTTTTATTTATTTCTAGTATTTTTTTAAAAGTAAAGTCGTCGGGGTGTCCTAAAGTCGGTATCAGCCAGTCAGCGAGGGAGTCTATTCCCTTTTCACTAGCGCTAGACCAAGGAGATAGTTTTCTTAGCGTCTGGGATGGAGCGCCATACCTACCATCAGCTCCTCACTTTACCATACAGATCCATGAGCTACTCATATGCTAAGTTGGCGAGGGCCAGTATTGAACCAGGAACAGTGAGGCTTCTAACTGAATACTCTACCATAGTCTGCTGTAAATAAATGAGAACAATCGTTTGTTAAAAAAAATTTTGAATATATAAAAATTCGGAAAACATGTCTGGTTTAACGTTAGCAAAACTTGCCTTTTTTTTAATAATCTAAATCAGAGAATTATTTCAAATTAACTCATTTGCGAAACTCGGTCGTATATGTTTAAAATTCGTGATATTTAAAATAAAATGAAAATACGGGAAAGATAAACATATATTTTTAAAGGGGGGGGGTATACATTTGCTTGTCGATAAAAGAAAAATCTGGGGGTCGCTTGCTTTTTAACGCCACTTAAAAAGCTATTTGTCGATAAAATCAACTTCAAACCGAAAAAAAATATTAAAGAGAGGGGGGGGGTAAAATATTTACTTTTACTTGTCGTGAAAAGACTTGGGGTGCAAAATATCGCTTTCATATCGCATTAATTTTTCGAGAAAAACGCCTTCAAACAGCTAGGGAGTTCATAAGTAGCACGGGTCGGATTGTAAGCAGGCACCGCTTAGCGTTTTTTTTCTTTTTTTTTCAGCCAGGAGGCCAGAACGCATTTATGCGATCTGCACCAAAATGTTGGCTTATTTTCAATTTAAAAACGAATTAAAATTATTTAAATCCATTATTTAAGGATAGGTTTTCATTTTAGTCGGGAAGTAGTAACATAATGAGCATCAGTAAAAAAAAAAAAAAAAAAAAAACAATAAATAAAAAGAAAGCAAATTAAAATTACATGTCTAATATTTTTAATACTCTTTTAAACCATTAAATTCGTTCCAAAAGGCGTTTTTTCTGTTTAAGTTAATTACCATAAGAAGCTGTAGCACAATCTTTTTTAAGAATAATCATAGCTGAAGCCGACTCTTTTTTATTTGGCTTTCAGTAATTTTTCTATATTGTAAATTAATGAGAACAATCGTTAGTTTTAAAAAAAAAAAGAATAAATAAAAATTCGGAAAACATGTCTTATTTAACATGATTATTAAACTCACTTTTTTGTAAATAGGTTAGATAAATATTTAATTAAAAATATTTCATGTTGAGTAAAGGTAGTTACTGAGTTTTTCTAGATATTTAAAAATTATGGAATTTTATTCAAATGAACAAACGTTGACTTCCCCCACCCTTTAAGCGAAATAAAATTCTTCCAATCCATAGTTTTATTATTGCTACTGTACGACTGCATCACTTGGACACTAACATAGCGCCTAGAGAATGAGCTAGATGGGAACTGCTCAAGAATGCAATATGTAATTTTAAACAATTTGTGGAAACAACACTCCACAAGAAAGTAGCTATATGTCCACTTGCCACATCACACAAACCATCCGTATAAGATGAACAAGACATGCTGGACACTGCTGGAGGATTTAGGACAAACTCGTGACATTTTTCTATGGCAACCAGCACACAGGCACGCAGTGTGGACCGTTGAGCAAAGACGTACATTAACCAACTCTGCGCAGATACTGGATGCTGAGCAGAGGATCTCCTGAGAGCAATGAATGATAGGGTAAGGTTGGCAAGAGACTATCATAGATATCCACGATTAAAATATTAATTACCTGTAGTTAGAAATTAATTAAATAAGTGACCCCTCTCTTGTTTTTTTCCTTTAGTCAAATGAAAATGTTTACTCCAGTTTAAATAACTTATTTGGACAGTTTGGGAAAACTTTAAATTAATGAAATTAATTCATCATGTGATTTTTCCAACGATCTAACAGGGCTCAATGGGTGACCGAACGGGTCACGTTTTTTCTAGTATATATATGTGCGTGTGTGTGTGTGTGTGTGTGTGTGAAGAGAAAAATGGAAGTGTATCCGACGGTATGTAATATAGTGAAAAATTTGAAAAAACACAGGTTCAAATAAAATGAGTGATATCTATTCAGCCAATGCTGCAGTGTTTCAATCTGTTTAGTAGATCTTCTTCAGGGCACCACCTCAGATGCAAAAACAATCTCCTTGATCTTGCGCTAGAGAAAAGAGGATAGATTCCCATGCTGACTGGCTGATACCGACTTTAGGCCACCAGACGACTTATATATATATATATATATATATATATATATATATATATAATGGAGAATATGTGCTTAATTGAAGTCGAACCTATTTTTTTTTTTTGAAAGTTAATTCATTAATAATTAATTAGGCGGGATTAAATATATATATATATATAAAGTACAAAGAGTCAGTACAAAGATTATATATATATATATATATATATATATATATATATATATATATATATAAAGTACAAAGAGTCAGATCTTAGCCCTGAAGAGTATTAAGCGAAACTTTTAGTAGGTTCGTCTGACTCATTAGATTTATCTTTATATATATATATATATATATATATATATGTGTGTGTGTGTGTGTGTGTGTGTGTGTAGGAGATATATTTCGCTGTGCCTTGAGCACACATTTGAGCATCATACATGTGTTTTTATAGAAGGGAAAGTGAACGGGTGAGGGGTAAATTTGAGAATGAAGTCAGAAGGATGGGGTAACGTTTGAGAGGATTTGATTGGTTAGAAGAAAATAGCGATCGCAAAAACTATAACACGTGAAAATAAAATAAAAATAAAAATTTTAACTGGATAAAACTGCAGTCTTATAACCAAAAACTTTCCCCAAATAAGCTGATCTACACATCCCACACTACCAACTCCCATCCCCTCTCCCTACCCCTACACCTACCAAACGTCCTCCTACCCATACACTTTTCTTGTTCCTTTTGCTCCTAACTAGCCGGCCAAAATCTCCAAAACCTTCCATAACCCACTAAATGAATAATGACCAATTCCTTCCACCCCGCCCATTCATCTTAAACTTCTTCCCTTCTACTCAAAGAATCAATATTCTCTCCAAGCCAACCAAAGAATGTTGACCTAATTTCTTATCTACCATGCTTCTCCCCCTTTTGCACTAAACTACCTCACTCACTATATATATATATATATATATATATATCTGCGGGCTATCAACGAAATCCATAACAGCAAGGCCTAATCCTAAAGAGGTCCCAACATGTTCCTGTAGAATCAAGAAAGCCTGTCCGTTAAAACAAATGTGCGGCATGAAATCCATCATATACGAAGCGACAATAAAACCAACCGCCTCTGACCAACCCAAAACCAGCGAAAAATATGTTAGAATGATCCAAGGGAATTTTAAACAGAGATTTTACTCTCATATTGAATCATTCAGGAACGAGAACAAGAGGGCAGCTTACAAAACGCGTATGGAAGTACAAAGACCAAGGGACCCCATATAAAATAGATTGGAAAATATTGGAACAGCACAAACCATATATTGATGGATCCACGAGATGTGGACTATGCTCTGAAGAGAAATTCCGGATCCTACAGGGTCTAAATTCAATGCAAAAACATCTAGAAATACCTGAAATACCGACAAGAAATACCTGAAGAAGGCCGGAGGGTATATCGGCTGAAACGTTGTACAAATAACAATGAAGATGGGGACAATAGTCCGAATAACGCTAATAATACTAATCTTCAAGCTTCATCTCAAACATTCAGAGAAATATTAAGAGCTTGTCCACACAGAAATACATTTTTATTAAGATCTTGTACTGAAATAGTAACAACAGACGATCAACCACCTTAAAAAGAAAATATTTCCAAACATTATGTTAGCATCATGAACGCACGAGTGATGCACGCGGTGAAATAAGATGAGAGCGCAGTTTATAACGGATATTTATTTAGATGTCACTTCCAAGGTTATTTATCTAGAATAATATTTTAAAAAGCTAACTTGTAAATGTTTTAAATGATTTTTTCTAAAACTTTTAAATTCAAAACAAAAGTAACAAAGAAGCCACCTAAACATTATATTTCGCATTTTAATTTAAATTTCTTTATTCTTCTTTCAAAAATGTTTTGAGTTTCACTGATTAAAAATGGATGTATTCAATTATATTTCTTTGTAAGAAATATGAAAATAATAGTATGTGGGTATTCACTTTTTATATCCTTTTTTTTCAATCGCTTGAATTATTTTTTTTCTAAAACTTTTTCGTGCATAAAACAATTTTAAATTCAGTTTTTGTAATTGCTAATAACTTAATATTAACTTATTTGTTGGTAGAATATTTCGCATATTAATTAAATTTTATTATTTTATGAATAGTTTCTTTAAAAAAAGTTTTGAGTTTCGCTGATTAAAAATGAATATATTTTATTCTAAGAAATATGAAGATATTCGTAAAAAATATTGATTAAAAGGTTTTCATTTTTCTCTTTTACATCTAAAAAGATACACTTGGTTTGAAAATTGATTTTTTCTAGTTCTTAAAAAAATAACAGTTCGTACTAAATTACAAAACAATCGCATTCAACAATGTTGACTTATTAGTAGAAATAAAGCGGACATTTTGAATTATCGTATGATCGGCTATCCGAAGCAAAAGGTTTTAACTCGCTTTAAAAAATAATTCAATCGATAAAAATACATAAAAATTACATACTTAGAAAGATTATTTTCTTTACTTTCCAACCATATAAATATTTTAAAGTTTGGATATGAATATGAGATGAATTCCGAGCTGAACGTCTTAAAGTGTGAAATTTATCCACTAAAATTAACTTCACTGCTGGTATCGCTGTAACAAAAAGTAGGCAGTGAACAATATTTTATTATCAGCAGCAGCTGGTATATGGCCTGTTTCGCAAATCGGTTGATTTTGGCTTAATTAATTATATCCCTTAATCAGTAAAAATCAGTAACCAAATTTGGTGTATTTCTTAGTAGGTTTTTTTCAAGGTGTATTTCGAATCCGAGTGACCTCTCTTTACGTCGACACGGACATACCAAACTTCCTTCTAGCAGCGGCTACCCGGCGAAGCCCGGGTAGAGGAGATAAAGAACATGGTTTAATAATCGTTTGCAGATCTATTACTACTGAATAGCGAGTTCGGTCCTCGCAGGATGACCCATAAAAATCATCATGTAAAAAAGATCTTAATTTAATCCGGCCTGGTGGGAGGTCAGGGAATTTTATTTTCATCAGATTTGAGGGAATGACATCACATAGTTAAACTTGCAAATCGGTTGGAAATTAAAACATTACAGGATGACCCAGAAAAAAGAGAACCCATATCATTTATTTATTTTCCAATTAAACTAACCCTAAACCACAACCCTAACCCTAAACCCCAACCCTAACTCTAACCCAAAACACCCATAATTAAAATTAACAGTTCTGTTATAAACCGTATTAGCATGCAAGCGTATGGTGATGAGGAAATGAACAAAACACAGATTTTAAGTTTAAAATTGTATTAAAAAAACAACAACATGAGAACGGTGAAAGGATAGAAATGAGAATTACAGGATAAATTTGGTTATAGTTATGGGTGGATATTAAGTCCGTAAAATGTCCAGCGTGACTGTGGTAGTGGGGTGGTGATATAGGCCGAATATTGTGTTTTAGTAGTAGAATTTTTTGTATCGTCGAGTGATATAGAAATGTTCGGTAGTTGACTTGTTGATTTGACTGCCTGGTGAGGTCAGGTTTGGGTAAGTTGGGGGTGTGATCCGCCGCCTTTGATGTGTCCTTCGTTTTGCTAGCGGTCGTCGGGACTGCGTTCGTGATGGTGTCTGAAGCTCTGACTGTCGGTGCCTTTCAAAGCTGTTCGTTTTATAGAGAGTGCTAGCCGAAGTTGGATCAAGTGAAGTTGTTTGTTTTTTCACCCGGGAATCGCTTTCATTGGATGATAATGCGAATTTTATTTACCAATTTTTTTATTTTTTATTTAATGTCAGGAATTGACTATCAAAGCGGAACTCCGATCGGAGCCCATGCGCAGATATATGTTAAAATGGTCATTCCGTTTTAGGTAACGATAGAGGACACTTCCGACTTTGTCCGTCCCGTTGGCGAGTGTATGTAGCTTGTATTAGTGAATCGGGAGATTTCGACTTTTGCTATACAACAGTTCTGTTTAGGGTTAGTTTAATGGGAAAATAAATGAATAATTCGGATTCTGCGGAAGCGACCGAGAAAAAACCAGGGTGACCCAGAAAAGCAGAACCCAAATTATTTATTTATTTTCCCATTAAACTAACCCTAAACCCCAACCCCAACCCTAACCCTAAACCCCCTAGTTAAAATTAACAGTTTTATTACAAAATTTGTAGGTTCTGTTTTTTCTAGGTCACCCTAATTTTCCGACCGATTTGTAAGTTTAGCCCATCACATAATGATATAGTAAGAAATCTTAATTCAATGATTAACTATATTTTTTAGATAAAATATAAATGACGCGATTTGCTAAACTTAATTAATATTTGAGAAAAAAAAAGAATTGAATAAAGTAATCAAATTAATGTAAAACGATAAATAATCTTAAAAAAAGAAACATTATTAATTCAAAGCGTAGTAATCTAATGGTATTATTTCTTGCGCACTATTCTGCATTAATATCATGGTTTTATTTGTATTTCTAATATTAAGATAAATAAATTAACGCGATTATGAAAAATAAAAAAGGCTTTGTTTACAATTGACGAACGACGGGAATTAATTTTTTTAAAGTTAAGTTATCTTTAAATGTTTTCGTTTGATTTGTTATCTAATTCGCTGTAAAAAATAATTCAATGTATGAAAAAACATTCTAATTACATATTTAGAAAGATTTTTTTTCTAACCAAATAAATATTTTTAAGATAGGAACAGAAATATGCGATAAATAAGATTTGATTTTATGTTAAAATTTACTATGAATAAATTTATACTACGAATTCTAGGCTGACTGAAACAAAATATTATTTTTCTAACTCGCTGGAAAAAATAATTGCATTGATAAAAACTCAATCAAATTACATATTTAGAAAGAATATTTTATTCTCTTTCTAACCATATAAATATCTTAAAGGAGATTGAACCATAAATAGGCGAGAAAAAAGGATTTGTTTTTTCCTTAAAATTTAGTCTGAAAAAAAATCATACTTATCAGCTCTCCGAAGTCAATTTTGTTTGTTTTTTTAACTCACTGTAAAAATGATTCAATTCAAAAAACGCATACAAATTACATATTTAGAAAGATTATATTATTTTCTTTCCAACCATATAAATATTTTTAAGATTGAACCAAGAATAGGTGATGAATTCCGAGTGGAACGGCTTAGACTGCGAAATTTATTCACTAAAATTAAACGTTACCAGCAGTGAATGCTGGTAACGCTGTAAATTGCTGTAACAAAAAGTCAGGCAGCTAACAATATTTTATTATCAGCAAGGGCTGGTATACGGACAGTTGCGCAAATTGGGTGATTTTGGCTTAATTAATTAATTATATCCCTTAATTAGTAAAAATCAATAACCAAATTTTGCGTGTTTCTTAGTTAGAAGGTTATTAATCTATATGCAAGATTTCAAATCTGGGTGACTCCTCTTTTCTGAGTTATAGGTCAACACGTACATACCAAAAACTTTATTTTATATATATAGATACTAGCTAAGTATCCGGTCTATGACCAGACTAAAAAAATAGGAACACCAGAAAGTGAGTGAGGAGAAAACAGGAGTAAGGGGAAAATAAGAGGAAAATGATGAAATTTTTAAAAAATCGCCGAGAATTTTTATAGTAGAATTTTTTTTTATTTTAGGATTTTTTTTTCTTTTTGTTTACATTTAAGATGAAGTGAAACTTGTGCGTGAGATATTTTAAGTGGAAAGAGGCTGCAAAGACCCCAGTCCACTATCTTGGCAGTCCCGCAGTTAGTCCAGTGGCGGGGGAAAGTCCGAGACGACTGCCAAGCTGTTGCAGGGTGCTGTCTCAGGTAGTATTGAGTCACTTCACGAGAGGCAAGACTGACCGGAAGCCCCAGCGCTTGCACCCAAGCGCCAGTTTGTGTTGGGAATTTATGTGAGTAGTAAGTACTCCATCCTACTACTAAGGTTTGATGTTTCCGAACGCTGACAGTCGAAGTAAACAGATCGAAGATAAAGTTAGATATACAGATCTAACTATTATTATTATTATTATTATTATTATTATTATTATTTCACTCCATTCGAATTTTCCACACCTACCGTAGCCGGTGGTTCACTGGGGGCTGAGTGACAGCAAGTCGCCTCATCTCTTCAGGATGCTTCTGAGTATTCCAGCCGATTATTATTATTATTATTATTATTATTATTATTATTATTATTATACAGCTCTAATGAATAAACGGCCGAAATAAACGTTCAAATTTGAGACGCCACTTATAGGAATGAATTAAAGTAACTTCTAAAGTTAAAAAAAAGAAGTTAATAAATGATTAAAAGAAATATCTAGATAAGTATATACTATATACATATTTGTTGAAAGACCATTTATCTTAACGGTTTTTAGTAAAAATAAATAAATAAATAAATTAAATAAAGGAAAAAAAGGGAAATGGTGACTTCATTTTTTTTAAAATCTGTTTATTTATTTATTATTAGAATTATATTCTTTATTAAATAACACATTTTCTTATTCAAGTAAGTTACATACATTAGAAATTTCACATTTAAATTTTATTTTTCTAATAAAAAAATGTAAATATAAATAAACTTTCGACAACTATATGTCTGTATTTATTTAGATATTTCTTTATACTTTTACTATTTTTTTACGATTTACGAAATGTAAATTAAGTTTATTCAAATAAGTTATATAACTTAACTACCTTGTATTTTTTAACTCATGTTTTGGTAAAAGGCTAAGAGAAGACTATGTTATCAAATACTTTTATTAACTCTTTAAGTAATGATCAAATAGAAAATGTTTAGCATTTAAAACATCGCCAATACATCTCTTTTTGTTTTTCGTAAAAGTTACAGTACATTGTATTTAACATTTAAATGTTAAACTGTTACTAATAAAATGAATATAAATATAAATAAACTTTCGACAACTATATGTATGTATTTATTTAGATATTTCTTTATACTTTTACTGTTTGTTTACGATTTACGAAATGTAAATTAAGTTTCTTTCTTTTAAAATTTGCTCGGATTACAATTTCTTTTTTCTTTTCTTTTTCTTTTTTCTAAAACTCTTAAAGTTGAGTTATTATTAATTGTTAAATTAAATGTTTTTGTTTATTATTGTTATTTACTTCGCTGTAAAAAATAATTCAATCAATAAAACCACATACAAATTACATATTTAGAAAGATTGTTTATTTTTGTTCTTACCAAATAAATATTACTAAGATTAGACCGGTGATACGCGAGAAATTCCGAGCTGAAATGACCAGGGCACAAATCTGTCAACTTCAAATTACCAGCAGCGACATCACGGCTGAATATAAGCAGCAGTCAATCGAATTTTTTTCATATTAACAGCAGCAGCTATGCCACGATTATCGCAAATCTTTTGATTTTTGTTTAATTAATTAATTACATCCCTTAATCCGTAAAAATCAATAACCAAATTTGGCGTATTTCTTAGTTAGAAGGATATTAATCGGTATGCAAGATTTTTAATCTTGATCCGTTTAGGACTTATGCGTCGACACGTACATAGTATTTGAGTATTTAATTTTAAAGATCATCAGCAAAAATATACACAAATATCTCATTTCTGCAGGATTTTGCTGACATTTCATTATTTCAATAATAAATGCAGATAAAATTGATATTTTTCTTTAGATACAATAAATGGAAAATATATTTAATTTTTTTCCATTGTTCATTGAATATTGCACTAAAACCTCGTGTCCTATATAAGTATAGTGTATGTGATGATGTAATAAGAGAATTAAATTGTTCAGTGTAATTTCCTTTCTATGAAAATATAGGTCTTATTTGGTGGCACTATGATTTGGTTATAATGTGCTTATGCCTTGCTTCCTGTCCATACACAATCTGTGAAGCTTCTATTGTTAATTTAACAGCTCTTTCCACACTTTGTGAGTGGGTGGGTAAATTTGGAAATTTCAATTTTGTTCCATTCAATAGATATTCTAGTTCATTCATTCCTTGAAAAACCTTCTGCAAGTGCAGGTTCACAAACCCCACTTTGTGAGAGATCAAAGTTGACCAATGTGTGGCTTTAAAATTAATTGAAGAATTTTTAAAAATCTTTTCATTAGTTACTTCTGAAAAAATATTGGAAAATTTACCCATATTTGATTATATTTTTGCGATGAAATTTGAAAACTTGTAACTTATTCTTGTAAATCGAGGGCCATTGATAAGTTCAAATTTTACCTGGAGCAAATCATTGTAATTACTTCCACAAAATTTTCCTAGCGGATCAATGAAAGTAGTAGGGTTTTGGGTAGTTCCATTAATTGTTTTAAAGATGTCTCTAAATGAAAGTTAATTTTGATGAAGTGAACAGCCAATGAGGTGTACCTTCCTTTTAAGTTTTTTTCTCCAAAGCTGTCACCAGCCCTGCTTCACAACCAGTGTTTGTACTAGTATTTTCCACCAGAACTTCCTTGAGAGTATTTACACAGTGTACTCTTCTATAACAGAAGCAACATCCTCTGCTAGAAGAATACCAGTTGTACCTATGTTGGGTGTGAGTCAGTGGCTAAGATATTCACTTAAAATGCCCATTTCTCTTGTGTATATTATATTGCAAAGTGTCCTTATCCAACCTACAATCAAATCCAATGCAGATGAGATTGTCAGACATATTCTGGTGGCTGGTTACTTTTATTCTCTCATTTTCTCTATTTTAGATTTGTCTAGAATAATGTCTTTTAAGTGAATGTTTGGATCAAGAAACTCCATATCCTGTTGATCTAATAGAAAGGTATTAGCAAGGCAAGCCCCAAAGTTTGAAGATACATCACCCCTAAGTTCCATAAAATATCTAATGACTTTTAAAAGCCTGTAAGTTTCCTTAAACTTTGTCCCTGGCTCAAAAGTGTCAGCCATGGTTGTTCACTGAAAAATATTTGATGTCAACGAAGCAACACATGAAGAATCTTGTTCTCTGCTTCTGATGAATTCTTTTCTTTTTTTTTTGTTTTTGCATTGTTTGACAGCATCATTGTCAATAGGTTTTATATGGAAACTGCCTTTTGGTTCTGTTTTCTTTCAATTTGATTTTTTTTTAAATTTAGGGGCGATTCTCCGGTAGAAAATAAGTATTGAATATCGTAGAATAAAATGAAAATAAAAATTAAAAAAGTAATTATTGGAGATTGTTTTTGACTCATTTTGATAATTATTTAATTGGCTATCTTATAAAATATAAAATTATGCATTAATAATTGCTCTGTTTAAATGGGGTGCAATAGAATTTTCGACAAAAAAATATTAAAGATTGATACTAATGTAAAGTAGTTATTAAGAATATGTTTTTAGAATCTAATAATATGACATTTAAAACTTAACATCATGATACTCATATCTTAAATGAATTTCATACATTAATTTATCATAATTAAATCAGAAAGTTTTGAAATAAAATAACTGATGCATTATAACATTCATTCATTGATAAATCAATACTGAAAATTTCATACATCAATTTATCATAATTAAATCAGAAAGTTTTGAAATAAAATAACTGATGCATTATAACATTCATTCATTGATAAATCAATACTGAAAATTTCATTACAATCGGAAAATTCCCTAATTTTTGGTAATTTTTTTCAATCGAGAGTGATAAATTTATTTTGTAAACATGGATTTTACGGCAACCTAGACGGCCATATTAAGTCATATTTGATCAAAATTGACCAAAAATCGTTTTAAATGTATTGAAAATAAATTACATGTGTAATATTATTTTGCTTTTTTTACTGATGTTAATACTTTTCGACTTGGACAAAAATTGGACCTCGAATAATCTATTTGATTAATTCTAATTCGTTTTTAAATTGAAAAGCAGACGAAAAAATGGATATCCCAAGTATGAAGCTGTCATGCTGTAATTTTTAATGCTCTCAATGTCGTACCGTTGAGAAGAATTTTCAATTTATGAAGCAAAAAAAGACTCGCAGTGCTAGGCCTTGTGAGTATGGAAAATGTTGCACTTGCGGAACCCTGCGTTTCGCCAAATTCTGATTTGCTCATAAAGTATTGGGATTTGAATTTACCAAGATATAAATGATCAATGAAGGAAACGTTACTTTTTTAAATTAATATTCCCTCTTGCTATTCAAAATACTTATTACAATAAGTTTCTATAGATTTAAGTAGCCCTTACTTTTTTATATGGTGTGAAGCTACATTGTAACATTTCTTTTTGTGATCTACACATTCTTAAATCTTAACTTTAAGATGAAATTTCAATTTAGTAAACAGTAAAATATTTTAATTGCACTGGCAAAATTCTGTTTCACTGAAAAATGCTGATGAAAAAGTATCAATAATTGGTAATGACTCGTCTAGACAGTAGTCTAGACGTCTAGACATTATCATTTTATTATATAAGTTGCCCAGTTCTGCACAACTTTCCATTTAAATTTTAAAATAAAAAGAATAAAGATTCAGACTTAACACTTTTTGAGCACACATCCAAAGATTTATGTAAAATCAATATACCAGAAAGAAGAAAAACAAAATATATACACGTAATGCTTTTTAAATTTGTTTATTCATAATGGGTTGAAAATATGAACAGATTTGTACAAGATGAATAATGATCATGTGGTATAGGACTTGAAAATATAATTCGGAAGTGTGTGAGGATTGAGGAATAAACGATTTAATAATTATTTTTCAATAAATTATTTATTAAATAAATCCCTCTTCTAAAGTTATATGACTTCTAATTCGAGATATACAAGCAAATCTTTTTAATGTTTCATGTAAATTGATCTGTCTTTTGTAAGTAACTTTACCTATAGGTCTTTTCAGAAGAAATGGTATCATTAAAAATATATTTATAAAAAAGAATTACTACCTACTAGTAAATCTACTGATATATGATGACCGAAAATGAAATAAAAAGATATATTGCAGACTATTATCTATTTATTTTATTTTTAGATGAAGAATTATTATCATTATTAACTTTGATTAGTGCATTTTTTTTCATTTTCTATTTTTTTTTTAAATCAGATTTCACTCAGTTTATCAATGAGGGATGTCACAGATCAGAAATAATAAATAGTTTAATTTGATCTTCTGCAGACCAATGGCTCTTCGTAACTCTATTGGTAGTGCAGCTGATGTGTTCAAATAGATTGATATTAAACAAATAATCTATGACGTTAGATCTCACTGAGATCTACTTTATTATTCTGATCTACGAATTTTCTTGCTATCATTGATAAACTAAGAGAGCTGTGATAAAAATCAATTGCAATTTCAACATGAAATAATATACTAGTCAGATTTAATAAAAGAACATTTAGACTGAATCATAGTAACTGATAAAGTCTTTTTTATAAAAATTGCTATCATAAATATATAAATAAGTGATCTATAAAATATTTTGTAAAATATTTGTTTATGTACTCTACAATGAAAGTTGTACTGGAATCGTTTCCAATAGTTTCTATAGAATGTTTGATAAATAAATTCACTAAATATGTAGTATATATATATATGTATATATATATATATATATATATATATATATATATATATATATATATATATATATATATATGTATGTATAAAAGGAAATAAGTAATCTTACTAGATATAATATCAAACAATGCACATTAATAAAACTAATCCCACCATATATTTGGCAGAAGAATTAAAGTATATTCTAGTGGGAAACACACCCATTATTCAGTAGTAATTGGTCAGCCAGATGTTTTTTTCCTGCTTTAGAATGTTCGGGATTTATCAAAAATAATTTTGACTGATGCTTTTTCGTCTTTTTTAATTTTAGTTGCTTTTTATGTTCGGTATCTCTTTTCACGATAATTTTTGGGAGCAAGAGAACAAGTTCGTGTTTGGTAGACTTTTATATATCCGTCATTTGCAGCATACCTGAAAAAAGATAAAAGATACATTACAGACCTTCATTTTTTTAAATATATTTATTCTATTTTTAGATGAGGCAATTTCAGTGATTATTATTAATAATTTTGACTGGTAGTTTTTCGTCTTTTTGAATTTTAGTTTTTTATGTTCGGTATCTCCTTTCAAGATAATTTTTAAAAGGTTTTTATTGTAGATTTTTTTTTTTATATATATATATATATATATATATATATATATATATATATATATATATATGTGTGTGTGTGTGTGTGTGTGTGTGTGTGTGTGGCCGGTTTAGGTTAGTTAGTTGAGCATCTGGCTAGGAACCATATGGTTGGGTTTGATACCGACCATCACCAACTCAGTACAAGAGTAGCATAGCTTGGATCTGTGGGGTAACATAGGGAGCAGATGATAAGTGTGGCGCTCCACCTAAGATGCAAAAACAATCTCCCTAGTCTAGCGCTAGAGAAAAGGGATAGTCTCTATCGCTGTCCGTCTGATATCGATAATAGGCCATTCCGCTTACTTTAAGTGACAGTGTGGGGTGTTTGTGTGTGTATTTGTGTGTGTGCGTATGGTGGTGTGTGGCTGTGTGTATGTGTGTGTGTGGCTGTGTGTGGGTGTGACTGTATGTGCGTGCGTGCGTGCGTGTTACATCTCGTTTCATTTAATTGTTTAATTTTCTAAAAATAAAAAACCAAAAACACATTTCGACATGAAATTCATATTTCTTATAAAGATAAATCCTCAATGAATTTAAATCGTTAAAATATTTACAGAAAATCTTGTCTGAATTGTAAAATGAGAATTGCATTAAAACAAAAACCTTTTTCAATTTAGAAAACTTTACGTTTTTATTTTAGATAAAAACTTTGTAGATTTTTTCTTTCTGTCTGTTTGTCCTTACATCCTTTAACCGGAATCACATAAATCTGAATGGCCAGAATTTTAGCTGGTGATTTCCCACATCTACATCGCTATTGCCAATAAAATGTTGCAATTTTGTATATAAATTTTTTTAGATATATTTTAGATTGTCTATAGAATTTTGTCAAATAATAAATTACATCTTATATTTATAGTTATTATTTTTCCTGCTAAGTAAGACCAGGCTGCAAGGCCAACGATCATGAAAGGCTGAAAGTACTAAGGAATAATAGTACAAAATGGTTATAGAAAGTTATAAACTGTACACATGGTTTTCAAATTTCATTGATATTTAATTTTAACTTATATTTTTTAAAAAGTATTGAATTAAATTCAATCAAGAAATAATTAAAACATGAATTTAAAAAAATTCTAACTTTTGTGTAATAATGAAAAAGGTTTTGCAAAAATGCTAAGAGTAAAATAAAAGTATAAAAATAAGAATACATACTTAATATGTAATGTTTTCAAATGTTCTTCTAATTTGGGTCTCAGTACAGGTATCCCATTTTTGCTGTGTTTACCTTTACCGGTAATAAACTTCACATATCCCTTCATGTCGGGGTGGGTTCTAAGCGCTTAAAAAGAAAAAAATATTTGGTAATAAAAAATATTATCAATACAATAATCACATGCCTATAATTTATAAGAATTTTTGAATATTTACAATATCACCCAGGAATTAATACAACCCTAACAATTTCTTTATCAAAAAATATATTTGATCCTAATCCAAAAATACCAGGATTCCTTGTGGAAGGTTATACAATCAAAACGGATATTATTATTATTTATAGTCAAACTCTGTAAGAAAGATTACAGATTGAAAGAAAAGAAAAACAAAAACAAGACAAAACTGGATAAATACATTTGCCTTTCAAGAAAACTGACAAAGCTATGAACCGTAAAGGTGACACTAATACAAATCTTTGTTTGAACTCTTGAAACAACAAAAAAAAAACCGAGACTGAAAACAAAACTGAAGGAATTGGTGAGTGAAACTATCTAGACGACGGCACTATTTAGATTGGTTAGAATACTGAGAACAATTTTGGAGAATTTGCTCTTCCAGTGGATCATGGTTTAAAAATAAAAGCAAGTGAAATACTTGGGTCTTTCTAAAGATCTGGAAAGGCTATGGGATATTAAAGTAACAATGATGACAATTGTAGTTGGTACCCTTGGAACATTCCCCGATGACCTGAAAAAGAATCTGAGGGAAGTGGCAATGGTAGGAAGAATCGAGGCTATCCAAACAAGAGCACTTTTACGATCAGTTTCAATACTTAGAAGTGTCCAAAAAACCCGAGGAGTCTTGCTGTCACATTGACTGCAATGAAAAGACACCAATTAAGGCGAAAAAACTTGCATAGAGTGAAAATGATAATATCTTTAAATATATATATTACACATTATGAAAGGTGCTCGTCGTGTAATGGTTATGATCGTAGGGAAATAGACACGGTGACAAGAGTTCAAATCCTGGACAACACTGTATGCATTTTACATAGCGCTAATATATTTGGGAAAGTATGAATCCAGTCATTCTCCCTCCAGCTATGGGTAAAATAGTAGAAAAGACTAGGGTATAGAAACCGGTCAAGGAGAAGGATAACTCTGAATTTAAACCTGTTAAATTACGCTTAAAAATACCCCTGTGTTGCATCCTGTGCGTGCGGATGGTTTAGATATATACATATATTAAGTATTCTGTAAAATTTATTTCTATCCCAAATATAACCAACTATGAAATAAATGCAAAACGAATTGGAGAGGCTTTTCTTTTAAAATCGATTTTTTCTGACATTGTATTAAATTTAAAGGGAACTACAATAAAAATAAAATAGAAATGGATGATATGAAGTCATAAATTGGAATATATAGATTATAGACATAGATAAAGGCTGAAATATAAATAAAAGAACATTAATATTGATAATAAAAAAAAAACTCACCATCATTGTAATCATGATACGCTTCGTCAAAGATGAACGCTGCTTCAGACCAATTCAATAAGTGCATATCCACTTCATTGTAGGATTCTCTTTTGATCCTACTGAAAAAATATATATAAAACAAAGATTATATGCATGAAATACTAAAATCTGAAAGTTAAGGTACAAATAGATATAAATCAACTTAAATTAAAACGTTGCGAAAGCTGCAAAAATAGTCTTCTATGATGACATTAAAACCGTCAGCACTCACCTTCTAGCACATATAAGATAAAAGGGTTGGGAGTTTTGCCTTATGAGCAACAGGGACGGTAAAATAATATAGGTGCTAGGGCTTGACGTGACCAGACGATTAATCAGGGGCGGCCTCTCCGATCGCTTGTCTAGCCCAAGTGAGGAATAAAGTGTTGCGTTGAATGATATAAACAACGCAAACACTTGGATCTGGTACTTAAGCCAAAAGGTGGCCCCATTGATGTGATTTTACCCCTCTGCAGAGGTGCAGTCGGTATATTCTACAATCCCAAATGACAAGGCGATGAAGAAGATGCAACGACCATTAAGTGTATCGCGACTTGCACAATTGAACTGCAGTGGTATAAATCAACAGCTTTAAAAGTTTTAGCTTCTTGCCAGACACCAATCGCCAATCAGTATCTACTTTTGCATTGATGCTTTTCCTTTTTTTAGTGTAATTGGCGTCTTGTTTTGAATTCAGCGTTGTTTTTCTAGACTGGTTACCAATCAAGGCTTACATAGACAAATAGAGTTCGATTCATATCTTTTTTCAAAGATATTATAGTACGAGGAATTCAAAATCATTGTCTGGAATTTGAACGCAACTCACCAACATCATTTTCTATGCTGATAATTACTATATCTTCCACGCCACTTCTTATTAAGAATTGAGTATATGCATTAACATTTATGTATTTTAAGAAGAGGCAACAAAGGAACTACACACTAAAAACAATTTGAAAAATAGCACATGAAAATAAGAAAAATTATAAAGGTTAATCGAAATACTCAAGAATTCTACTTCCTATATGAAAGTAGGCTGAAGCTATTTTCAGCTATAGCAATAAATCTTATTGGTGGTTGGTATAGAAATAATCAAATAAACAAATGGACTTACTTCTTAGCAGTATCTGCCTTTAGATCCAGAAGTATGTCTATTATCCATCTTGCCTTATCTCCAATGCTCTATAAAGGGAGGAAAAAGAAATAAATCAAATCAATTGCTTCATAAATCAATAACAATTTACTAGTTAAGCAGTAAAATAAATGTTCATATATAGTATCACCCATTAATAAGAACATACATAATGTTTTTGATGAAATAATTTTTCAAGCTAATGATACTAAGATGTTATTTCCAGTAGAACATTATAGAATTAAAATGTAGGTATTATTTATTCCAAAAGTCTAGAAAATTGAAACTCTCCAATCAAAAATGTAATAACAATACTTTCAAAACCAAAAATCAAATTGCAGAAATGTACATAAAAGTTGTGGGCCTATTGTCCGTATCTGCAAAACAGCAAGGAAGTATATCCCCTTTTTGCTAGCGCTAGACAGGGGATATTGTTTTTTGCCTAGGCGCGCACCAGACCTATCGTCAACTCCTAAATATTTTCCCGCAGAGATCAGATCGCCTAAGCTGTGCTACTCCTGCGTTGAGTTGGCGGAGATCGGTATCGAATCTGTCAGTTTGCGATTTCTAGGCGAATGTCCTACCGACTTCCAATTTTATTTATTGTTAGGGGTGTTCGTATTTATTGATGATACTGTACAAATTCTGTACCTTGAATTATAAGATGCAACATATATTCAAATAACACATATCTTAATTATTATTCACATCTCTTACAGGACGTTTTATGAATTAGGTTCGGTTTCTTAGTTTAAAGTAACGTTTTGTGGGTTATTTAATGCCAAAACCATCCATGTAAAAAGAAAAAAGCTGGAGGGATGAGGGGTTCATACCTTTCTCAAGGGTATTAGTCCGAAAGTGAATGTAATAGCGTGAGTCTGAATTTCAATACGTTATTCACTACACAACGGAGACTCCCCACTTTTATGAATTATCATGAATTTTTTACAAGTATTTCTTTCATTTTTCTATTTTTCTTTAATTCTTTTAATCATCACTCTATGATCATTATTAAATTAAAACGGCTTTCCATTTAATGACAATATGGTAACATTTTGATTAAAGCACACGAACACTGTTTTATTTGTGTTCACTTAGAGACCAAACCTCTTTCTGCCTACTCCAGGCTATGCATCAAAGATTCGGTTTGAGCATGTGTATTTGCAAGAAGCGTTAGATCATCTACATATTCTGCATTACCATTCTTTTATCTATCTATATCTATCTTTATATATTTATATATATTGATATATTATTCGTATCTATATTGATACATTTATGTATATTGATATCAGTATTAACTTACCATATTATTACTCATTTTCATTCTGTACATGAACTTTTTATATATGGATGACCCTCTGGTCAGTTCACGTTTCATTGCTTCGAACGTGATCAGAATTTTGCTTGTTTGCAACCATTCGTAGTTTATGACAGGTGCCAATTTCTGAAAATAATGAACAACAAAAGAAAAATTGAATATAGCAACAATTAGATTTGCATGTGGATATTTACATCAGCTTTTGTCGACAAGCTTTTCTTCAACAATGTTCTTGGGACCAATCCTTGAATTTATTCACAACATTAAACATGACAATATGAAGCTGTTTACCAAAACAAAAAATGAGCTGAACATAATAATAGAAAAAGAATCTTCAACCAATTATGGGGATGGATTTTAAAATTGAAAAATGGACATTGCTTGTAATGAATAAACGGGAAATATAAACAACAACAGAAAGAAAGCAAATCAATTAAGAAAGCATCAGAAATGATTACATCAACCAATGAGAGAAACAACAAATAATACAAAGACAAACAGAAAAAGAGGGATTATAAAATTGTGCAAACAAAAATGGGAATAATTGGTAGTTGAGAAGAAAAATTGATAAAATTGCATACAACATTACATGAACCCGGTTAAGCAGAGAAAATTTGAAAAGGTAATCAAACAGAATATTTCTCGAATGCATCGAAGTGATTGTTTAAATTATTACACATCATGCAGAAGTATAACAATGAAGGGTAAAAGAAAAACGAACAAAACAACATTACTTACTTGTGGTCGTTTTGCAACTTGTAAATCGCAAGTGCTCATCACAATTTTTGTCGTCCCTACTTCTTCTTCTTCGTTCTTTAATAACCATATAGTCCGGTCCAAATGAAATCTTGAAAAAAAAACAAAAAAAAAATATAAATGAATTAAACAAACATAGAAGCAAAGAGAGAAAATAATAAAGAAGACAAGAAGAGGCAAAATAAGGAAGTAAATAAAAGAAAGACGAAAAACAAAATAAGAGAAAGAATGGAAAAATAAATTAAGTAAGAAAATTAAAGAAGAAAATGCCAAGGGTAAGTAAACGAAAACGGATGTACCCGAATGAATGACAAAAGGACTAACTACCATAATCCAGAAAGACCTACAAAAAGGAAATATCCCTAGAATTATAGACCCATATCTTGTCTGCCTATGATATGGAAAATATTGACAGCGGTAATAGAAGAAGAAATATACTTTTCACTTAATTGGCGTAAGCTTTTTCCAGAAGAACAGAAAGGATGCCTCAAGGGAAAAAGAAGAACACATGACTTACTATATATAGATCAATACATCCTTAAAGAAGTTTTTAAAAATAGGCGGAAAAATATTGCAATGGCATGGATTGACTAGAGATAAGCTTATGACATGATCCCAGATACTTGGATTTTAGAATGTCTAAAAATGTACAAAATATCCAACAACATCCTAAATTTTATCAAAAAAGCATGAAAAACTGGAGAGTCCAATTAAAAGTAGGAGGACAATCCCTGGCAGAAGTAAAAATTCAAAGAGGTATCTTCCAAGGAAACTCGCTATCACCACTACTATTTATTATAGCAATGACGCCACTCAATCATATACCCAGAAAATACACAGGGAGCTACAAATTCACTAACTCTCAGTTATACATAGATGACATAAACTTTGCAAAAAATGAAAAAGGACTAGAAACCATGGTACAAACCATCAGAATATATAGCCAAGATATAGGGATGGAATTCGGAATTGAAAAATGTGCTATGCTAGTAATAAAAAAGGGGGAAAGAAAATTAATGGGCGGAATACAACTACCACATCAGCACACTATAAAATCACTTGAAGAAAAAGAAACTTATAAATACTTAGGAATTTTAGAAGCAGACAATATCAAGCAAACAGAGATGAAAGGAAAAGTTAAAAAAAGAAAAGAAAAAAGAATACCTCAGAAGAACAAGAAAACTCTTAGAAACGAAGCTCAACAGCAGAAATCTTATCAAAGGAATTAATACCTGGACCATCCCCATTATAAGATACTCTGGGCCATTCTTAAAATAGACAAAAGAAGAGCTCAGTCAGATAGATCAAAGACTAGGAAATTAATGACGATGCACAAGGCTCTAACCCCAAGAACTGATAAAGATAGGCTATATGTATCAAGAAAAGAATGTGGAAGAGGTCTTGCCAACATAGAGGACTGTGTAGAGGCCACAATCCAAGGACTTGAAGAATACACAAAAAAGAGCAAAGACAGATTACTTATGGCAGCCAACAATAGCATATGTAATGTATGGACAAACAGAAAAACAACAAAAACTAGAAAACAAAAATGGGAAGAAAAACAATTATATGGGCACTTCAAACGGCAAATCGGAGAGGTTGCACATCAAAAGACTTGGACGTGGTTAAGAAGAGGAAACCTCAAGAGAGAAACTGAATCACTAATAATTGCTGCACAAAATAATGCGTTAAGAACAAATTATATCAAATTAAAAATTGATAAGACGCAACAAATTTGTAAATGTAGACTGTACGGTGACAGAGATGAGACTGTAAACCATGTATTAAGTAAATGTAGCAAACTAACACAACGTGAATACAAAGCTAGGCACGACTGGGTTGGGAAGGTGATCCACTGGGAATTATGCAAAAAATTTTGACCATACAACAAAATGGTATATGCATAAACCAGAATCTGTTCTTGAGAATGAAACGCATGACATTCTCTGTGACTTTGAGATAAAGACGGATCACCCTATCACAGCCAGGAGACCAGACCTAGTGTTGATTAACAAAAAAAAGAGAACGTGTCAACTGGTGGACTTTGCGGTCCCTGCAGATCACAGGGTGAAGCTGAAGGAAAATGAAAAAATGGATAAATACCGGGACCTTGCCAGAAAATTGAAAAGGCTGTGGAACATGTGAGTGAAAGTGATACCAATTGCAGTTGGTGCATTTGGAACGGTTCCAATAAACTTGAGAAAAAGACTTGAGAAAAAGACAAATTATATCAATTCAAATCAGAGGAATAATTAAGACCATCCAGACTATCGCATTGCTGTAATCGGCTAGAATACTCAGAAGAGTCCTGGAGACCTGAAGAGTCTTGTTGTCCCTCACTCCAGTTAAATACCAACAGCTAACTCAAAATAATAAATATCAGCACAAAATAATGCCATGAAGACTAATTCTATCAAAGTGAAAATTGATAATACACAACAGAATATTAAGTGTAGGTTATATGTTGACAGAGATGAAACGGTTGTTCACATAGTAAGTGAATGCAGCAAACTTGGAGTATAAACTAGAGATGAACGGGTGAAAATGTTGATTTATTGGGAATTGTGCAAGAGATTAAAATTTGATTATGCTATGAAATGGCATGTGCACAAACCAGAATCTGTCTTAGAAAATGAGAAGCATATAATAGATAGGTAGACTGATTTTCCTTTTACTTGCGTTCAGATATATCTTATTTTAGTTAGATTACAATATATATATATATATATATATGTATATATATATATATATATATATGTGTGTGTGTGTGTGTGTGTGTGTGTGTGTGTGTGTGTGTTTGTCAGTGAGAGAGAACAGGAGTGGGAGGGAGAGATATACACATATGGTGGGGGGTTACATTTAATGTACATTGAAAACTTTCTAAGATGCATTACTTTAGGGAAAGAGTATGAAATTGTTGATTCAGTCATCAATTATTCCCACATTTCCATATTATAATACTTTTAAAATTTCAGATCCAAAAAGAAAAGAAATAGAAAATTTCTGTGCACTTACCTATTATCTTTAAATATTTCGGCTAAATACTGCCTGTCGATATGGTAAAATGTTTGACAAAGTTTAATAAAATTTCTGTTATCAGCAAATGCCTGTAAAGGAAACAAAAGAAATAAGTGAAAACAATTCTTATTCTTTAGATGTAATAAAAAAACTAATAATCTATCTGTACATTATTACCCATAATCGAGTACATTCCTACCAAGTTTTTAGAAAAGGTTTTCTTCTAAATCAAATATTCATTAGGAATTTAGTATTTCAAGTGAAATATTACATAATGAAATCGGTTATTATTACATATTATTTATTACTTGGGCCGGGATAGCTCAGTCGGTAGAGCGTTCGGCTAGAAACCACAAGGTTCCTAGTTCGATACCGGTCCCCGTCAACTCAGCGTATGAGTAGCACAGGGATCTGTGCGGTAAAGTAAGGAGCTGATGGTAGGTGTGGCGTTCCACCTCAGACGCTAAAAACAATCTCCTTGGTCTAGCGCTATTGAAAAGGGGATAGACTCCCTCGCTGACTGGCTGATACCGACTTTAGGCCGCCCCGTCGACTTTTTACTTATTTATTACTAACATATACAGCATTAAAATTAGGTAAGAAAGATTAAACTTGCCTATACATGAGTGGTGTACTTATTTTCAGATTGCTACGTATTCGTATTTTTGTTTGTAGAGTTGCATATATATATCTATTTATAATCAATTGGCACGCATATACAATAATGAAACATCATGCAATCAAAACGGATATAATTAGGTATTATTTATTGCCAAAATCTAAAGCATTTGTATTCTTTAACTAACAATATGAACAACATATCCATCTAGGAAATAATATTCGCTTCTTGTTTTAAAATTTTATCACCTAAAATTTAAAAAAAAAAAAATTACTTACATATTTTTCCCTGAATGACATTTCATTTTTCTTTTCCTCTTCCATGATCATAACTAAACTTTTTTGTGGAACTTCGTTTTCTCTGGCTGAAGCTTTCCTCTTTTGCCCCGTTAGTTGGGTACCATCACCGCTATAAAACAAAAAAATAAATCAAACAAATTGTTTGTGACACACACATAAAAATGTTTTACTTGTCGCAATTAAAACTTCTTCATTATTCAATATTTTGCCCCTTTTGTTTCCTTTCATTATCCTCTCCTAATGAATGCAGATATATTTACTCATCTATGATGAAATGTTGATAGTGTTATGATTATCAGTAAATCAGAATCAGCGAGACGAGTTCAAAATTCAGACCGAAACTCTATGTGTTCAATTCGGACTATTTGCCCTTGCGAGCGGCATCAATCCATTTCTTCTTCCCCAACCTGTGACTAAGATAGTAGAAATAGATGATTGCTCGCCAAATGTAAGTATATCATGGATATACTAATGCTGTTATAGATCCTTGATGAGTGGAGACTCGACTATAGAGTTCCTTACCATCAAGCATCTGAATAAGACAAGGATTGTCCTATAGTCAGATCTTCAAATGAAAAATCATAATGCCAAAGTATTAAAAAAAAAATAAAACAAGGTGTTTTTTTTTCCTCATTTTGCTATTTTTTCTTATAATTTTTCAGTATATATATTTTTTTAGTTCTCATCAGTCGTTGTTTCTTTTTTAGTTACCTGTCACAGACTGACACACATATAAACCTACAGATGTTTCGCCTTTATCTATATACAGATTTTTCTGTAGTTCTTTTTATTCCTATAATTTTGATGAAAACTTATTAAGCCTTTATATATCATATTCTATTCAAGAAACTATCAGACCCTAAAGACCTAGATGTTATAGACCGGCTGCAATCTACCTAATAAGCCCAACAGATAAATACATGTGGATAAAAATAAATGTAGATAGAAATGTTGAAGCTGTTTATACTTACGACATATTCGATAGTTCATCAACAGTAAATGGCTGAAAATCATCTATCATCTTTTGTATACGGTTGGCATTTACGCCGTGGACATTTTTTCTAGAAAAAAAAAGAGGAAACATCAATTAGTTTTTTGTAGTAAAATTCACATATGCTTTCTTAACTCCCTGACCAACTTCTGGGGTCGTGTTATATATATATATATATATATATATATATATATATATATATATATATATATATATATAAAGAGAGATACAGAGACAGACTGAGTACTGTAGTCTACCTAGTTACTCACACACTCCTTTTGCATCAGATGGTATCAAGTAATATACGTGTTATCGTAAAAACTGTGATAAGACAAACTTGTGTGATACACACACACACACACACACACACACACAATATATATATATATATATATATATATATATATATATATATATATATATATATATATATATATATATATATATAATATATATAACAAAATGAATATCAGCAACTTACTCAGCTAATATAGCAGGATCACTTCTCCAAGGAGTGTTAGTTTCGGCTATTTTTACGGTATAAGAGTATTCTTGAGCCTGAAATGGAATGAAATTAAGAATATAGATAATTTTTGTTCAGTTCATTTATTGAATATTTTTTTTAACACATAAAGAGTTTGTTTACAATATTATAATTTTCCATATAGTTTTGAAAAATGAATGATAAAATACTTTCGTACTTTAATGTTAAATGAAACTTAAGGGTTGCAGCTTCTATGTAATTTGTAATGTGAGATATCAAATTTTAATTCCCATAGTATAAATCGTGTGGTGTAATGATTTGCAAGCGTGGCTAGCAAACCATTACTAGTGTGGGGGGGGGGGGTTAAAATAAAATTCAAATTATTTTATTTCTTAAATAACAAACTCCCATGAGTCTTCAACGGAAGAACCCTCCGCGCATGTGCGAGAAAAAGGACCAACTCCGACCCCCAAGTCATTCGAGTTTAGGCCTTAACTGTGTGTAGCCACTTCCACAGCCAGAGGAATATCCCCTAGCCACAGTCAGCTATAGCGGTGGAATAAAGCCTAAGTCATTATCCACATTCTGCCTTTGTCTCTTTCTTTTTCGTTCTTTAAATTCCTTCCTTTTCAGCGCGTCCACCAAATGAGATGGGGGACAAAGCAACAAACCCTAAGAACACGCAACCAGAATATCCATCTACATTTAAACCTTAAAACACCCCAAACCTTTTGCTACCCCATACTAGTCTGTTTGAATCTCAATGGTGGGCACATACGTTGTGCTACAACTTATCAGAGCTTAGTAAATAACTAGATAGAGGACCTTTGAACACCTTAGACAACCGTTGTCACAGTGGTCCATGATTATACTCTTGCTTCTATTTAGCAACGAGTGAAGGATTTCCATTTCTAGTAATCTCCGCTATATTCTCCGAGCTGGAGCATTTATAAGTGCTCTTATAAAAATTACCTTATGAGATACTATTTCTTTTTTCTATTGGTTATTATCATATAAAACATAACGAGACTTTTACTTATATATATATATATATATATATATATATATATATATATATATATATATTATATATATACATATATATGTAGAGATACATCTTATATCTATACATTATATCATAATCATGTGTAAATAAACAAATAAATAAGGAATGTACGATATAATTAAAATTTAATAATTATCTCCCTTAATAAATTATAAGGATTGAAGTGAACGCTATTATTATTAAGTTGCAGATTGGATTAGAAAGTGTTTACTACCCTAAGAGCATTTCAGTGATATTGCGTAAAAACAACCCTCGCTACGATATACCAACCTATGATAGCTTACTTAGAACAAATAGATTCTTAGCGAATAACAATAATAATAGCAACAAATAAATGATGGTCTTGATAACGGCAAAATAACAAAAAATACAAATAATAATAAATGACCGACTTTGTATAGATCAGAACATTCTTAAAGAAGTTAAAACAAGGTGGAAAATTTAGCTATGACATGGATTGACTACAGAAAGGCCTATGACATGGTCCCACAAACTTGGGTAATTGAGTGTTTGAAGATTTACAAAATGCAGCAAACAAGCACAACGTGAATACAATGAAGGCTATGAACGATTGGGTTGGAGAAGTGATCTACTAGGAATTGTGCAAAAAACTCAATTTTAACCATACAACAAAATGGTATATGTATAAACTAGAATCTGCTCTTGAGAAGCATAATATTATCTGGGACTTTGATATAAATACGGATCACTTTATCCTAGCCAGAAGACCAAACCTAGTACAAAAATAACTTGCCAACTAGTAGATTGTGCAGTTCCAGCAAATCACAGGGTGAAGATGAAAGAAAACGAAATGATAGACAAATATCTCGACCTTGCTAGAGAATTGAAAAAACTGTGGAATATGAGGGTGAAAGTC
Source organism: Doryteuthis pealeii (assembly GCA_023376005.1). NCBI lineage: Eukaryota > Metazoa > Mollusca > Cephalopoda > Myopsida > Loliginidae > Doryteuthis > Doryteuthis pealeii. The sequence continues at coordinate 88,243,324 of CM042137.1, read as the reverse complement.
ATACCAATTGTATTTAGTGCACTTGAAACTGTCACAAATCTTAGAAAACAGACTAGAGGAACTGGAAATCAGAGGAGGAATTGAGACCATCTAGACAACAGCATTGTTGAAATAGGCTAGAATACTTTGAAGAGTCCTAGAGACATGAAAAGACTTGTTGTAACTCCAGTGACTCCAGTGAATGACAATCACATAACGCTGCTGTGAAAAACTGACAGTGAGTGAAATAATAATATCACCTTATGAATAATTTATATTTCTCCATCAAGATTACCATATTCCAGAGTTTACAGAGTCATATGGATTATTGATGTACTTAAAACACATGAAGTTAAAATTACCTTCACATTTTATACTGTAAACTAAAATACTTTCACCAAAACGTTATTTTGAAACTGGCGAATCGTTAGAAGGTGACTGATAAAAATGCAACCTGTTAAAGAATAAATTATTTGTATACAAGTTTTTAAAAATATTATTCTGGTCCGAGATTCGAAAATGACTTATGAGATGGCCTGATGTTAAAGATAGTAACCATCGCTTTAGTTACATAGAAAATTGATATAATCATACTTACCATATCAAGATAAGGGGACATTTCCCAAAATTTTATATTTTTATCATCAATTATGATCAATATGCTTTCTTTTTTCATTAACTCGGAGGCTGAAAAAAATAATAAACTGTAGTTAATATATATTAAAAAAAATCAAAAGAGCAATTTTTTAAAATGTCACGTTTTACGCGGTTTTAATAACTACATTTATCGGATTATGAGATGCGCTTAAAAAATGTTGGGTTTTTTTTTTGCACCTTATATATCGAAACATGTCTTGGATATTGAAGACGTGTGTGGTCTACGGATTTATTGCATGGAGATTGGAATCAGTTTTTGTTCACTTCGCAATAATTACTTGAGAAAGGCATGAATCAAATGTTACTTTGCATCTATTGGTATAGCAGAGCATATGGATCCCTTTATCCCCATACATTTTTAGGGAAAAGACGATTATTTTCACGGCAAATAATTATGTTTAAAAATTTCACATTAAACATTATCGATATTTTGTCACTTTGCGCAAATGTGTCACAGAAAACTCCGATCAGACCTGGCTACTATTCTGTATTGATCACGTGATATTCCTGAAAAATGACACTGAAATGTGGAATTATAATTCATCCTTGGAGTAAAAATCCATTATTCTAAAAATGTATACACTTTAAATGGTAATTTTTTCCTTTAATTAAAACAAACAAACAAACAATTTTTTGAGGGGGAGGGGGCGTTGTAAAAGCTCTATTCTAGATCATAATTTTAACCCCCCCCACCCACCCGAAATTGTAAAATTGCTCGTAAAAAAATAAAAAAAGACAATATTCATAAATACCCATCGTAGTTGTGTCCTTGTAGGCTTTACGTAACGAAGCGTTATTAGGACGATATACCCCCATGGTGTCCTTAAAATGATCGTTTGTTGACACTATATCCACATTGTGGATCCAAAGTTTGCGTTTAAGCCAACTGAAAGATAAAAAGAAAAGTTATAAAAATCTTGTGTAAACCATATGTAAAAATAGTTGAGATAGAGAGGGATATATATATATATATATATATTATATATATATATATATATAGAGAGAGAGAGAGAGAGAGAGAGAGAGAGAGAGAGAGAGAGAGAGAGAGAGATTAGAAGCGAGGAAGACAAACGAGAGAGAAGAGGAAAAAAGAAGAAAAAAAGAGAATAATTGTCTTTGAAGGATTAATGTACAGCGGATAAAATTGGATTCATTCATAATTGGGAAGGAATAAGGGATGAAATTGAATGACCTTGTGACAGATATGTTTTGCTGTTAATGATAATGTTCAATAAAAATTAGATTAGAAGAGACACGCATAGAAAGAGAGTGAAAAATGTTTCATTTTTAATCTTATTTATTAATTCTGATATTTCAGACTTCAATAGTAACCACCCTCTCAACCTCAAAAAACCCTTAATATACTGTATTATTAAATAAGATTAAAAATATAACAATATTCATCACGTTGGATTTTGGTTATTATTCTTTATCTTATACTTTTCCATGCTTCCAATACAACCAAAATCATTCTCCAACATCCATCACACACACACACACACATATATATATATATGTATATATATATATATATTTATTTATTTTACAATGTTTTCATAGATCAATGTTCATTATCAACCTGTTGATAATGAACATTGATCTATGAAAACATTGTAAAATAAATAAATATTAGCTCTTACAAACTGTGATTGAGCACTGTATTTTCTTTGTTTCATCGCAAAAGAAATTTTGTTTTTACATATACCTATATATATATATATATATATATGTGTGTGTGTGTGTGTGTGTGTGTGTGCGTGCGTGCGTGTGTGCGTGTGTGTGTGTGTGTGTGTGCGTGTGCGTGTGTGTGCGTGTGTGTGTGTGCGTGTGTAATCGTGTTGATAAAATACTTTAGCATATTCATAGATAAAGACTGTTCAATATCTGTGATTGATCAAATACAGGCGACAGTTACCCAGCGCCTTTGATTCTATGTCTACGCTATCCTACCTATATATATATATAATATATATATATATATATATATATATATATATATATATATATATATATACGGCTTCCAGGGTGTAGCTGTTGATGGTGATGGAGGGAGGATTTCCAGTTCCCTGACCCATCGTCTTAGTTTTCTTTATACTAATGGTCAGGCTGAAGTCCTGGCAGGCTTGGGTGAACTGGTCCATGAGTGTCTGCAGCTGCTCCCGAGAAGTGTGCTACCACTACTGCATCATCAGCAAATAGCATGTCCGATCCACCATCACTGACAAGAGTGTGGGACAACAGCAAGCTCACAACAAGAGTGTGGGACAACAGCAAGCTCACTATCCGTACAAAGGTACAAGTTTTCTTTATACTAATGGTCAGGCTGAAGTCCTGGCAGGCTTGGGTGAACTGGTCCATGAGTGTCTGCAGCTGCTCCCGAGAGTGTGCTACCACTACTGCATCATCAGCAAATAGCATGTCCCGATCCACCATCACTGACAAGAGTGTGGGACAACAGCAAGCTCACAACAAGAGTGTGGGACAACAGCAAGCTCACTATCCGTACAAAGGTACAAGTTTTCTTTATACTAATGGTCAGGCTGAAGTCCTGGCAGGCTTGGGTGAACTGGTCCATGAGTGTCTGCAGCTGCTCCCGAGAGTGTGCTACCACTACTGCATCATCAGCAAATAGCATGTCCCGATCCACCATCACTGACAACCTATCACTTGATGCTGAACTCAGTTGCCGGATCGGAAAAGCTGCCTCAACTTTTGGGAAGCTCACAACAAGAGTGTGGGACAACAGCAAGCTCACTATCCGTACAAAGGTACAAGTGTATAGGGCATGTGTCATCAGCACCTCATGTATGGAAGTGAATTCACCCTGATACAACATCATGAAGCTAAGAGGTCCATAAGAAAGCAACGGCAACAAAGCATCGGAACATCATCATCTACAGGGACAACCTACAAATGCAAAATCTGTGGTCGAGAATGTTTCTCAAACATAGGACTTCATAGTCACAGGAGGCGCTGCAACTCAGGGGCACACAAAAACTTTTATCATAGTCTTTCGAGACTGAATTGCCAATGATGATGATGATGATGATATATGATATATATATATATATATATATATATATATATATATATATATATATATAGTTTTTCCGGTATTGGATTATTGAAAATAAAGTGCTCGATTATGGGCGTAAGAGCAATGCATCAAGTTAGTCACTGACCGTCAAGACAACATACCCTTGAAAATTATTTTTTACACGGGCGTGTTGTCTTGAAAATCAATGCTTTGAAATCAATGGTAACCACCACATCTTAAATGTAATTAATTTTTTTCGATATCATATGACAAAACATTCCTAATCATATAAATAACAAATAAGAGTATAAGAATATATTGATCTGACTGTCGACATTTTGTTTCCTCCGCCCCCACCCCAACATATCAATTGTAAAACAAAAAAGAACAAAAGATAAATAAATGATTACACTTACTTGGCTAAAGTTGTCTTACCACTCCCTGGACAACCTCTGAGTATTAATAAAACTTTGTTACTCTTTATTTCCTGTTCGATCTCATTTAAAAGATCTTTGTCTGCTTGACTTACTAAATCCATTTCAATTTTTTGATAATTTAAAGAAATTCAAGTCTCTGGTATCTGTTATCTGTAAAATAAAAAATAAACATTTTAAGCAATTACAAAATATAATTGAAGTAAATTAACAGCGTAAGTAAAAAATTAAAAAATAGAAAATATGAAATAAAAAATAATAAATAATAAATAAAAGATTAAAAAATAAACAATAAACAAAAAAATAATAATAAACCAACAGTAAAAAATAAAGCAAAAGGAAAAAATAAAAAATAGAATTTAAAATTAAGAATAAAGTATTAAAAATGAGACTGAAATAAACTGAAATAAAAACTGATACTCTTAATAAAAATAGGAATAGAGATAGAAAGACAGAGAGACAGAGGCAGAGAGGGAAAGAGAGAAGGGGATATACAAATTTCTTACACGTATGTAAAAAGTGCTTATAACGACTTCGATGTTTGATTAGCTTTTATATTATTCGTTCGATTTGTATGTCTAAAGTCCAATGAATTTGATATCAAAGTTCAATGGTTGTACTTTGAACAGCTCGCAAGATCGCTATGTGAGCTCAAACTGATCCATGTAATTGGATATGTGCTCTATAAACAATGTTTTAGTTAGCAATGTGTTTCAACTCATTTCACTTCTTTGTTTCGTTTTTTATTCATTCATTGAATACTTTATTTTATTCATTCATTGAATACTTTATTTTATTCATTCATTGAATACTTTATTTCAAAAGGCAAGTAGATTTTTTATTTATTTATTTATTTTTTTTTTTTGTTTTTTGTTTTTTTTATATTCCTTTCAAATATTTCAATGATTTTTGCTAATTTGTTTTGAAACGGGGTTGTAAATTTGTTTTATAAAAACTAGGTACCACCAATTTGACCCTGTGCAATTTACCCCCCCCCCCTACATTTAACACAATGAAACTTGCAGAAAAATTACTATTTTCTTGAAAAGTTTTTCCATTCGAAAGAAAAAACATAAAATAAACTCCTGATGATTTTAAAAAAATTTTTTCAGCATACGGAAATAATGAAAATTATGATTGAAAAACAATATTTTCATTTTTGCATTGTTAAATCAACTGAAATTTAACGTAGCTAAAAACAAGTTACGATAAGAGGATTTTTTAAAAATTCTATGAAAATCAATTAATAATCTGATTTTCACGAAAATTTCCATAAATGTTTACCATTGGATGTAAATACATCTGAAATAGTTTTTTTCTAAAATATATAAGGGGAAAAAATTTTTTACGAGGTCTATTCCCCCCCCCCCTATTTATTTTATGTGATAAAAAAATGACGCGTCAGAAAATTTTTTTTAACTTTTTTTCTATAAAGATAAGAGTCTTACTAACTTTATCAATGAAATTAATTGAATGTACGAGGTTTACTTTTTTGAGGAAAAATTAATGAAATCGGAAATAAAACGTGCAAAAAAATGTCATAATATTAATATTTGAAAACTTTTTTTTTGCTTTTGTAATTGGTATGTACTATATTCTATTAAATTGTCAAAAAAAAATTTTATTTTTAAGAAATTAATTTTTAAGAGATTTTCAATCTTTTGTGTGATTAAATATTCTTTTTTTCTGCGTGAAATAAATTAAATATTTTTTGAAAATAAAGTATTAAAAATAAAAAATAAAAGATAGGAAATAAGCCTTAATAATAATTACTTACATATTTCGTCAAGTTGATGATGCGTAAATTGTTCAATCGAATATGTTATTCCGTGTGATATCAAATCGTATCAGTCAACAAGGAAGCAACGTTCTCAATTGAAAAAATTCTGAAATCTTTTTTTATTTATACAAAATTTTCTTTACTCTGATCAAAGTCTAATGTTCAATGTCTAATATCTAAAGTTTTGTATAACATTTGACAATAAACAGCAAAGTGCGAATTGCATATATATATATGTGTGTGTGTGTGTGTGTGTGTTTATGTTATTACCTTTGATCCTATCACTTTCCATTTCTTTTGTTTATTTGTTTATTTTACTTATTTTTCAATTTCTCTAATTACCAATTTTCCCCGTGAAATTTACCGTAAAAAATATTTCCGCTAATATATTTTAGAAAAAAACTATTTCAGACTCCTTTTATTCTAAAGATAAGTAATTATAAAAATGTTCGTGAAAATCGGACCATTAATTTATTTTTCATAGAATTTTTTAAACAACCTTAGTTATAACTTGTTTTTGGCTACGTTAAATTTCAATTAATTTAACGGTGCAAAAATGTAAACATTGTTTTTCGTTTAGAATATGCATTATTTTTGTAAGCCGATTTTTTTTTTAAATCATTAGAAGTTTGTTTAATGCTTCTTCTTTAGAGTGAAGAAAAAAATTTAAGATTTTTATTTTTTATTTCAAAAATATGTTGGATATGTTTTCTAACTATTTTTCCTTCTAATATATTAATAATACTAGCAAATATATGCATCCTCCAGGTGCAAGTATTTAAGTTTTAATGTAATAAAATTAGAAAGGCTAATGAAATTAAATAAGAATGCTGATAAAAAGATTTGAAACAGAAAATGGTATAATCGAAATACAGAACAACTGAAACTTACTCTTCCATCACTCCCGTCTTTCATTGCGAAATTTTTCTAATTGAACTATTTAGTTAAAATAGAAAGTAAACAATAAAATTACTGTTATTTCTTCTTGTTAATGGATTTTTTTAAAAATTTATCCAGAGATTTTGCTCATATTCATTAAGATAAAACCAAACAATTAGAAATCAATAATACTAAGCACATATTTATTAAAATCAAATTTTTAATATCAATGTGCAAATTAGCCTTCCTGTTCACACCGTAAACTGCTATTTTGTTGTATATATAAATACAATTGCATGTTATTAGTATGCAGATATATTCAACAGTATTAATAATGTAATACAATTTTATTATTAACTATTAGATAAAAATAAAATCATTGAGAATGTGATGTAAATAACTAAGGGAATTGTGACTTGAGTAGTGATATAGTTTTGGTTACAGACAGAAAAACACACAATCTTCATTATAATAAGATTTTCTCTATAAATTTGAGAAAATTCATTAAATAAATCAGCTGTTGAATTTGGATTTTTTTCATAATTTTTTAGTTTTGCAGCAAGTTTTTTGGTTTTTATTTTTTCTTCTTTGGCTTTTCTTTTTATCAAACTTTCATAAATTTCTTTGGCTATTTTACCTTTTTTTATTTTGTTTTCTTTAATTTGTGACCGAGCATACGGTATTAATTTGAAATTAGTTTAATAATATGAAAATCTAAGGTCCGAATTAACTCGTCTGTTTTATTTCTTTTTGTTTTTATGATATTACTAATTGATAAAATATTAGCATTTGGATTTTTTTTCGCAAAATTCGCCTCCTATCACACTTTCTACTTCCATTGTGTGTTGTCTCGCAGATTGTAATTGCTTTTCTCTTAAATCATTAAAATTTTCAAAATTTCTTCTATATTGTCTTTGCAAAACATTGATTATGCATTTAATTGAATCCCCCATCATTGATCGGAATAAGGAAATATTTGATAGTGGTCTTGTTAAAATATATAATAATTCACAGAGTATAAGTATACACGCGTCACGGATTCGAACCCATAACACCTCAGTGAAAATAACAACAAAGTTTGTTTCCCTTAGATCCATCCGTAATCATTCTGACGACAATTTTTAATTCAAACATTATTTTCAAAAATTCATAAAAATAAGAATGGACATATATTATGTCATTATTTTTAGCGAAATATGTTTTATACAATATTTTCTTTGATTAAATAAATACGATTTTGCTTGACATTAAACCAGTATTTATTTTACATTTTATAATTTTTTAAAAATCTCTGAAAAATAAAATTAAAATGTAGACAATACGAACTTTTAATATAAAATTCTTTTGAAAATAATCTAACAATTAAAAAAAAAAAAAAAAGATACATATTTTTTCTTATTTACGAGATTTTAATGCGCGAAACAAAAACTAACGAAAAAAATTATTAGCATTTTCAATTTAGTAAAAATTTATTTACAATAAAGTTCGTCTTTTATTACTTCATAAACCGAAAGTTTTATTAAAATCGAATCGTTAGTTTATTTTATATGATTTTTAGAAGAATTTCATGTGATCATCCTTTTATATAGTAGGCGATAATTTGCACATAGCTATTTTTTAGAGACTAAACAAATCGAGTCTCATATATTTTTAATCTAAAACTTTATTTGGTGATGGATTAAAATTAGATTTGTTTACAAAGTAGAAATTTGAGAAGATGTAAATCAGGGGAGGGGATTAAAACGTTTGTTTACCTTTGAACAATTGAAACCTTGAGTGGTGCCATTATTGTAATGTAAACTAAACAAACCCCCTCCCCTGATTTACATCTTCTCAAATTTCTACTTTGTAAACAAATAAAGTTTTATGTCAACAAACAATTAGGAAATCAAATAAGAATTTCATAAGAGGTGTTGTTGTCAGTTACCAAACTTTGCTTATTGTAACACACGGACTTCAGATTACATACACTACTAGTTCCTAATAAGTGGTTACCTATTTAAGTACTCTTCCTGGCCTTCGGGTCGGGGGTCCGGTGAGTTATAATAATAGCGTCGATCCCAGGGGGCCATCCCCCCCAGGCAACACCTGCCCCCTCGATTTAAAGGGGCAGGGCTGGGTTTATTGCCTGGTGCTTGAGGCGAACCCCCTTGAGGGGGAATGCTGACGGGATACACGCAATCTTTCACCCGCCATCCCATGAACTTCGGTTTGTGGGTGGATCCCACGTTAATAGGACCTTTGTGCCTGACCTGGTACGAGTGGGGTACCGGGAAAATACAAACTGTTGTTTAAATATCTTACAACTGAAAATTTTTTTCAGCATACGGAAATAATGAAAATTAAGATTGAATAACAATGTTTTCATGTTTGCACTGTTAAAAACAAGTTACGATAAGAGGATTTTAAAAAAATCTAGGAAAAATCAATTAATAATCTGATTTTCACGAAAATTTCCATAAATGTTTACCATTGAATGTAAATACATCTGAAATAGTTTTTTCTAAAATATATTAGGGGAAATATTTTTTTACGAGGTCTATTCCCCCCCACCACCACCATTTTATTTTATGAGATAAAAAAAAATGACGCATCAGAAAATTTTTTTAACTTTTTTTCTATAAAGATAAGAGTCTTACTAATTATATCAATGAAATTGTATGAATGTACGAGGTGTAGTTTTTTGAGTAAAAATTAATGAAATCGGAAATAAAAAGTGAAAAAATTTCATAATATTAATATTTGAAAACTTTTTTTTGCTTTTGTAATTGGTATGTACTATATTCTATTAAAATGTCAAAAAAAACATTATTTGTTTATAAGAAATTAATTTTTAAGAGATTTTCAATCTTTTGTGTGATTAAATATTTTTATTTTCTGCGTGAAATAAATTAAATTTTTTTCCTGCGTCAAAAAATCGAATTTTTCACGGATATTTAAAAATATGAATTTTAGAATTCAGGTGAACTAAACATTGGTCCGATCCGAGCTCGATTAATATTTTTAAAAGAATTTGTAATTTTTATTGTTGAATAGTAATGTGTGATTCTTAGAATATACGGAAGAGCAAAACTGACATATTTGTTTTATTTTTATACAAAGAGTAACCAAAGTTTGTTTATGTTAGCGTAAAAAATTATTTTATTTAACTTTTTCGACCAATTAGAATAAAAAGTATAAATTGATTATTTTATCCGTTTTTCTCTTGGAAAAAATATTCAAATTTTCATTTTATTTTCGATTTTAAAAATTAATACTAAAACCGAAGACATTTTTTAACGTTAATTTCACTGCGAAATTTTAAGATTACATTTTTTCAAGTTTTTATTCATTTTAATAGTAAATTGTAATATTAAAGTTTTTAAAGAATTTATTCATTTTAATAGAAAATTTTTGGCTAAAACAGTTTGTCCGTTACACCCATCCGTACTTAGATGCATAACCGTAAGAGGGTAATAATATGTATTTTTTCTGTCTAAATTGTGGCCTGAAAATTACCCTTTCGCATGTAATACGGATAGGTTTGTTTATTTTTTAAGATAACGATGTAATTTTTCCCAATCGGATAATTTGATCTTTGAATTAACTATTTTTCTTTGTAACAACCCTGTACGTACGATCTTTAATTGTTTTTTTTTTTACGAGACTTTTGATAAACAAAGTTCGGAAATATTTATTTCCGTTTTATTCAAGATGACCTAAACTGATTGGTGGTACCTAGTATATACACAGAGAGACAGAGAGACAGAGACAGTAAAAATTTTGAAAGGAATAAAAAATAAAGCATAAAAATAACAAATAATCAATACAAGATTTTTTAAAAAACAATAAAAATAATCAAAAATAAAAAGTAAAAAAATAAAGCATAAAACTAAAAGGAAATAATAAAAAATAAAATTGAAAATTGAAAATAAAGTATTAAAAATAAGAACTAAAAGATAGGAAATAAAGGTTAATAATAATTACTTACATATTTCGTCAAGTTGATGATGATACCGACAGCGTAAATTCTTCAAAAGAATATGTTATTCCGTGTGATATCAAATCGTATCAGTCAACAAGGAAACAGCATTCATTTGAAAAAATTCTGAAATCTTTTTTTATTTATACAAAATTTTCTTTTCTCTGATCAAAGTCTAATGTTCAATGTCTAATGTTCAATGTCTAATGTTCAATGTTAGAAAACTTTGAATACAAAGTTTTCTAACATTAAGGATAACATTTGACAATAAAGGGCAAACTGCGAATTGCGAAGATTATAACATTTAAGAATAATTTGTTTTTATTTTATCAGGTTACACTTTTACAGCTGCCTGGAAAAATTACTCATTATTATCGTGAAAAATAAATAAAACAGTCCGTTTATTTACCAACACGGTCCGAGCAGAAGTCTGTATTCATGGTTCTTTTACTAAAAAGCTTTGGTATTGAGACTTTAAAATCTTGATATAATTATTCAGATTATTTATAGAAAAAAAGTAAAAATCGGTTTTTGCCGGTTCATATTTTCATAAAATAAAATAGAGGGGAGCAGACCTCGTAAAAAATATTTCCTCTAATATATTTTAGAAAAAAACTATTTCAGACACCTTTTATTCTAAAGGTAAGTAATTATAGAAATTTTCGTGAAAATCGGACTATTCATTTATTTTTCATAGAATTAAAAAAAAAAAACCTTTAGTTATAACTTGTTTTTGGCTACGTTAAATTTCAATTGATTTAACGGTGCAAAAATGTAAATATCATTTTTCGTTTATAATTTTCATTATTTTTGTAATTTTGTTTTTGCCGGTTCATTTTTTCATATTACATAAAATAATATAGGGGGGAGTTGACCTCGTAAAAAAATATTTCCCCTAATATATTTTAGAAAAAGACTATTTCAGACATATATTCATCAAAAAGTAAGTAATTATGGAAATTTTCGTGAAAATTGAACCATTAATTTATTTTTCATAGAATTATAAAAAAAACCTTAGTTATAACTGGTTTTTGGCAACGTTAATTTTCAATTGATTTAACGGTGCAAAAATGTAAACATTGTTTTTCGTTTATAATTTTCATTATTTTTGTAAGCCGAAATTTTTTAAAAAATCATTAGGAGTTTGTTTAATGCTTTTTCTTTCGAGTGAATAAAAAGATTTAAGATAATATTAACCTTTATGCAAGTTTTATTATGTTAAATATAGTGGGGGTAAATTTCACGGGGAAAATTGGTGGTACCGACGGAAAACTTCAATATAGACATTTACGCTTGTGAAAAAAGTATTTGTTTAGTCTCTAAAAAAGATAAAATTTTGAAGTAAAAATGTTCTTTCGTTTTTGTTTTTTTTTTTACGGGAGGCATACTCGTTTGTAGGTAATATTATATCTATTGGATGAATCCCCATCATAAATTTATATCTAAAACTGTCCCCTCTCAGAACATGAACTTACATTCACAGAATTAGAAAACACAAATTACACTTAAGACCTGCCGTAGAAAATATGCCTGTCAAAGAAAATTGACACGGATAAACGCGAAAACTTTTTGAAAATCTAAACATTCATCAAAATATGATCTAAAACAAAAGATGTATACTGGTAGGATACGGCCCAAAGGCCAATACGGCTCAAGTTTTTTTATTTAATTAATAATTTTGATGGTGGGAAAAAAAGCGGCCAAATGAATGCCTATAGACTCCTGAATATCATACTTTTTCCCGAAGTGTAAAAGTTTTATTATGTTAAATATAGTGGGGGGGGGGTAAATTTCACGGGGAAAATTGGTGGTAGCCACGGAAAACTTCAATAATAACAACATTTACGCTTGTGAAAAAAAGGATGATATTCATGAGTCTATAGGCATTTATTTGGCCGCTTTTTTCCCCCACACCCTCAAAATTGGTCACGAAATCGAAAAAACTAGAGCCATATTGATCTTTTGGGCCCGTATCCTATAAATGCTTGTAATGCTAAAACATCTCCGATTAAAATGATGTCTCTAGCTACAAAAATATAATAAATGTGTATGATGAGTAATACAGGTAGAATATAAGTGCCTCTTTATGAGGAATATCAAAATTGATCAAAAACTGTATTTTTAAGTTATACATAAAAAATATCGATACTGTATATTTCCAAAATAGGTTGCGTGATCAGTTTAGGTCACGTTGAAGGAAGAAACGTAAATATTTTTGAAATTTCGTTTTTAAATCTCGCAAAAAAGAAATAACGAACATAAAGAGCTGTTACAAAGAAAAACTTCATTCACAGATCAAATTATCCAGTTGGGGAAAAATTACTCATCATTATCGTAAAAAATAAGAAAAACAGTCGGTTTATTTACAACACGGCCAGTTTCTTTATTGATATCATTTTTTAACAGAAGTTTGTATTTATGGTTCTTTTATTAAAAATCTTTGCCATTGAGACTTATAAAAATCTTCTGATATAATTTACTGGACGAGAGCGTAAAAACAAACGGTCTCGTCACTTAGCCCCAAAACAGGGCTCACTTATCGAAAAGCAGTATTGGAGGAGAGACGTAAAACACCAAGCTCTCATTACCAAGCCCAACAGGGACCACTTATCACAGAACTCTACCATCAGCTCCCTTCTAAGGCATTGTATCAGCATACGTTAAAAGGCGGTACAATAGCACACTTACTGAAGAACGAGAAACTACCGAGACGAAGCGTCTTATCAACATTTCCTACCGACGAAAAGAATACCCTTTTATCACCATTACTCCAAGTAAATTACTAACTCAGATAAGTCCTGTTGCAAATACCATTAAAATTTGCAACAATTCTATGTAATTTTTGTCAATACAAGTGTCTGCATTTACTTTTGTGTTTGTTCCTTCTTTGTCCGACAATTTGTTTACAACCACGGAGAAATAAGAGCTCCTTCGAAAACCGTAAATACTCTTAACTCTTTCATGCTCTGATAGTTAAATACTGACCCTGTTACATAATTCTAGTTGTGTGGTATGTCAACTCTTGTTGGGTTATTTTATGCCGAAGTCAGTTTGACAATTATAGTCTCTAATTATATATGATACAAAAATAATTTTAAACAGGTAAATACTTCATGATCTAAAACAGATCTTTTTTTATCCATTGATTGGACCCAATCATGTATCACCACTACGTATCAGTGGACCTGGGAGTAATGGAAACGAAGGAGTGAGTACCCACTCCAGAACTGAGATATTACCATTGGATACAATTCAATTTTATATTCTGAACAACTTTGTGGATAGAGGGTGAATACATAAAAAAACTAAAGTCAGTGGAATCGCCTATTGTCAATATCAGCCGGACAGCCAAGGAGTCCGTCCCCTTTTCACGACCGCTAGACCCGGAACATTGTTTTTGCGTCAGAGGTGGAGCGACACACACTACCAACAGCTACCCCCTTTACCACAAAGATCCAAGCTGTGCTACTCATGCGCTGGGTTGGTGAAGGCCGGTATTGGACCCGGAACCTTAATCATACTCGAGATTATTTAAAGTACTTCTTTATGATTATAAAAATTAATATCTAAACTTAGAAATAATTATACAAATATTATATTCTCATTGAAGGACCGGGTTAGCTCAGTCGGTAGAGCGTTCGGCTAGAAACTACAAGGCTGCTAGTTCGATACCGGTACTCGCTAACTCAGCGTATGAGTAGCACAGGGATCTGTGCTGTAAAGTAAGAAGCTGATGGTAAGTGTGGCGCTCCACCTCAGATGCAAAAACAATCTCCTTCGTCTAGCGCTAGTCAAAAGGGGATAGACTCCCTCGCTGATTGGCTGATACTGACTTTAAGCCACCCCGACGACTTTGCTTTACTTATAATCTCATTAATATTATATAATAATTTTATCGTGAAATATTAAATTTAACTAAAGAACACCTTTTTATTTTTTAAAACCCTGTGTCATTGAATCTGAAAAAAAAAGAAGCAAAGGAGGTAAGCGTTATTGGTAAAGGGAGTAAGTATTACCGAATTTATTTTTAAGCAGATTGAGGAAATTGTAATGAAAAGTGGACATATCCTAAACCGGATACAGTTAAATACACAAATATCTTCAAATTTAATGTAGAAGAACATTATGTGACTATTTCTTGTTTGTAAATAATTGTCTCGTAAAGATCTATACGTTAGATAACTTTGAATATATATTAAAATAAAACAAACTATATATAAATCAATAATACCTGGCATCTATTTATTAAAAGTTGCTTTAATAAACAATGTGGACCGTTTAATGCTGCATACATTTTTTGTTTATTCTATGTATTGATGAATTCGATTTTTAGCTTAAATACTCATTGATAAACTTACACAATTACTGAGGGTATTGTGACCTAATCAGAGACGTAGTTTCGGTTACATACAGACACCGAATCTCCATTATAATAAGATTCAACAAAATAATTAATGGTGCCTCACAATACCTGTTGCCCCGAAGCCCACAAAATCTCAATCTAGCACTGATTGTGAAAAACAAAATGTAATTTGGCACAAGTTTCATTTTACAGTTACCAAACAATGTTTAAATGTTATAGATTAATCATTTTATTTACATTCTAACTTTTACTAAGAGTCCACGACACCATTGAGGCCGTTTTTAACACAATCCTTTGATGTTATTGAGAGATAAATATAGCTTTGATGATTGGAGGGTGAGAAAATATATTTTATGATCAAAAGAAAGATTTCAACGAGCTGTATTCAACCATAAAATGGGTTTAATCTAACAGCAAAAAATATGGATTAAAGCACAAAATAGGCCTCAATGGTGTCACGGATTGTAAATTTAGATAGAAGTATTGTAGCAGTTAGTTGAAGACATTTGGATGCCAAAAATTAATATTCATTCAACAAAAGAATATGCTACAATACCTCTTCATTTATCGTTGCTTCATTTATAACATATAAACTCTTTTTTTTAAACACACTATTTTGTTTGTTAACAGACGATTTTAAGAGGGTTTTTTTAAATTATAAAACTAACCCCTAACCCTAACAAAATATTTTTTAAATAAACATGTTTTAATAAAACTATAAACGAAAGACCCGTTTTATATCGATTTTTTTTTTAATCAGAAGAGAAATATATGCAGATATGTTTATTTCAATAGTATTTTTTTTTAATAAAAATATTTTTTTATTTACAAAAACTTAAAAACAAAACAAGTTTATACGGGAATAGTTGTTGTTAGCCTATGTGAAAAAATTAATTTTACACTAAAGATAAACTAATATTGTTATTTTAAAAAAATAATAAAACTTAAACCGAAAGACATGTTTATTTATTTTCCATGTGTCTCTGCAGATAGTTAATATTAAAAAGTATCTATTTAAAAAATATTTTGCTAGGGTTAGGGGTTAGGGTTAGGGCTAGGGGTTAGTTTTATAATTTTTTTTTAATCTCTAAAAATCGTCTGTTAAAGAACAACTGGATTTTGACGGTGTAAATGAAAAATATCCTTATGAATCGAGATCGCAGATGGGGTGCCTACAGGTCATATGGTCCGACTTTTCTCCTGAGGATAATCTGTTCTCGAAACTAAGAAGAAAAAAAAAAAATTAAATGCTATATATATATATATATATATATATATATATATATATATATATATATATATATATATATATATATATATATATATATATAAAAATAAGCCAAATAGTAATATTTCTTTAGTGCAATTTATTTTTTTATTCTTCTCAACTAGTTTCGAGAACAGATTATCCTCAGGAGAAAAGTCGGACCACATATGGTAGGCACCCCATCTGCGTCCATTGTGGTTAGTCAAAAAATTTCAAAACATTTTTCTAAATTTCTAAAAACATTTTTTTACAGAAAGTATTTCTCCTGGCGATGACCTTAGGTCGAATCTAGTTGAGAACATTAAAAAATAAATGGCATAAAAAATATTTTATGTGGAGAAAGGTAGACAAACACGTGATGTTGTACAAAATGGATGTTCATAGTAGGTAGTGATGTTGATGTTATAACGTTTCGGTCTGTTAGACCTTCTTCAGGATGTTGGATTGAGTTCTTGCTAGGGGTGGGGAGTATATATTTAGTCATCCGCCTAGAGTCCTGTTTCGATGTATCTCATCTCTTCAGTACGGCTAGTCTTAGCAGGCTCTCTCTCTCTCTCTCTCTCTCTCTCTCTCTCTCTCTCTCTCTCTCTCTCTCTCTCTCTCTCTCTCTCTCTCTCTCTCTCTCTCTCTCTCTCTCTCTCTCTGGGGTGAAGGCACCTGACTAATGCTTTTTTATTAGGTTTGGGAGTTGTTCGTTTTCAAGTTAGATATGGGTGGTTAATATCAATTTATATAGGCGTTAGTGACTCCCACATTTTATTTCCAGGATGAGCTATTATGTTTTATTTTTTGTTATTTTTATTTTGTTTATCCATTTGTGTTCCTGTTTTTCGATTACTGTTTTTATATTGATGTCTTTTTCAATTGTGAAAATACCCGGTCTGTACTCGCTGCACCTTCGTTGCACAATGTCTATGATCCCAACGTTGTGATATTCTGTGCTGGCCGATTCGAAGGGCATGAGTCAGAGACTGGTTCACAAGGATTGAAAAAAACAACACAAAGTCTGATAACAGGATGCTGATGGAAGAGGAAGTTGTGACACTTGTGCAGTTTATGGTGGGGTAATGTACACTTGGGTCTATGTCAGCTGGCAAGAAAGTCGTTTTAACATTAAGTCGAAAACTGGGTTCACTGATGTGGGTCCCTGGCTATTTTCTATCTCTGCTGCTACTGAAATAACACTATCACCCCAACTGCCGGGCTAAAACTGACTAAGAGCTGGACTTGGCTGGATATATGTAAAATTCCATCCCACACATCCCCACGGCACCGACCACCCGGATGCTCGGCACTTAATTTAATCCCTGACTTTTTGTCTGCGATTTCCCTTAAAATTAAAGCAATAACTTTTTTCTTCAGACTCAGCGTCCCCAATAATCCGACCATTAATTTCCCCAAAGAAGATTTCCTCATAAAACAGCTTTTTCTTCTTAACACATAGATACCTAAATATATTACGTCTAAGTGGTTTAACTTCATAGTGGCCGTTCAATTCTATTAAACTTTACTGCCCAATCGTTTGTGTCCGTAAAGGACACCCCACCTATATACAAATGACCGGGCTTACACATTCTATTTTTATTTATTTTTTTCTGGCCATGTTCCCACTTAACCATAGTGTCACACAATTCTTTCAATGATTGTGAATGTAGCATCTCTGTTAGAATTGTGACCATTTGGGTATTCATTTGCTGTGATCCATAGATTTGTACCTATAATCGTTTAGACTAAAATAAAATGGCCATTCTGGCTTTCCGAATTATTTTTGACACCGTATGCACGCCAGTAAGTTAATTACATTTTTACTTCTGCAATTTGATTCATGGTAAATTTTAATGGTCTTTTTATTTGTGAAGTGAGTGAATGAATTGATTTTAGGGGTTCGCATCATAGGTTGTTCTTAATATTACATGTTAATGTACTATTGATGACATACTTAATCATGTAAGTGATGAAAATACTCTTAAAATTCTGATGAAAAACAAGAAAAAGTGGACATATAAGAATGCTACTCATACGCTGAGTTGGCGAGGACCGGTATCGAACTAGGAACCTTGTGGCTTCTAGCCGAACGTTCTACCGACTGAGCTAACCCGACAATTAATGACACAGAATAAGTTTATTCAGCAGAAATGATGATATTTTTCTTATTGTTGTGTAACTGCTCCCCTAGAGGATACATGATGTTATCACGTTGATGATGTTAACTAATACAGAGAAGTTGTTCCTATTATACTTATACTTAGCAGGTTATTGCAGTTATGCAGTTTTTAAGAAAATAAAATGCAGCAGTTGCAATAATTTAATATCTGAAAGAGATTATGTATAAGAAATACCTGAAATGAACACCTTTTTTCAGGAGATTAATAGAAGTTCTTTGCTATATCCAAATGATACTGCTACAAATGAATGCAGTTATTGGTAAACTGACAAAAGAATTTACTTTTCTTCATTCACTAAATCAAATGAAACTGACTATGAACATAACCTTGAATGTTTTGGTAGATAATGATCTTCTTTTTCATGTGACTTATGTGTTTAGTTCAGAAAATATAAATAATGCTTGTCTGGAACTCTTCAAATGCTCTGTTGAATAATGTTTGTGCAATGGAAAATAATACGATTACTAGTAACACATTAAGTAGAAACAAAAATTCAAACCTTCAACTAAATTTTCAATATAGCTGAATAATATATTTTTCTATAAATATTTATTGTTTGCTTGTTTGCGTTTGACTTATATATCAATTGTTTGTTTTTAACTTATTGTTTATTTGATCTATTTTAATGTATAAGGCCGGTTTAGCTCAGTCGGTAGAGTGTTCGACTAGGAACCATAAGGTTCCTGGTTCGATACCAGCTTTCGTCAACTATCCGCATGAGTAGCACAAGGATCTTTGCTGTAAAGTGAGGAGCTGATGGTAGGTGAGGTGCACGCCTCAGACACCAAAACAATCTCCTTGGTCTAGCGCGAGTGAAAAGGGGATAGACTCTCTCGCTGTCTGGTTGACACCGGCTTTGGGTCACCCCGACGAATTTACTTACTTTACACAACAAAAATGTCAATATTGTAACTTTACAAAATAATTGTAATAATATAAAACATGCAAATTATTTTTTTAAAGAAAATGTTTTTCAACTAATTTTACACAATCAAAATAACGAGATAACGAATTTCAGTCTTTAAATTCAACATTAATGATAAAAAGTTACAATATTTGATTTAACATAGCAACAAATAAGAAAACTTTTTGAAATTTTCCTTAGAAAATATTATTGTCGAAAAGGAAAAAAATATCGACTCCGGTGACCTAGTTTTACTGCCACTGGTTTTCGTAAAAAGAGACGCATGACGCATCCTTACTGATGCCATCAAGTTTATTTAATAATCACCGTGAAACTGTACAAGGAAAAACAAATGACATTCTATAAAAGGATAACAGCAAATATTTTTCAAAGAAATAGAAAACCCGAAAGAAATGGGACGACTGCTTACCGTGTCGCCTGTCCTGACCAGCGGCGTAAACTAAAAAAGGTTCGTATGTAACCACTTTCCGGTTAGGGATTCATATAAACTAATGGTCAGCACAAAATGAAATTAATAAAACCCACTAAACTACTATTAAATTGGATACTGTGATTGTAGTTAAGTTTTATAAACAAAAAATAATTATATAAAAATAAGATAAAATTAACTGGTCAGTTTAGCGACAGTTACACCAAGGTAGAGCTGGCTAAAAATATACTTCTTCAGTGACCCACTTCTTCTTTGTGTCAGATAACTATGGTGTAACTTTACTGAAACTGGTAACAGCCGTTTCTGAAGAATTTTTAGAATAAAGGCAAAAAATATGACTTTTAATTTGTAATTTTGATGGTGGGGAAAAAAAAGCGGCCAAATGAATGCCTATAGACTCCTGAATATCATTCTATTTTTCTGATGCGTAAATGTTGCTTATATTAAAGTTTTCCGTGGGTACCACCAATTTTCCCCGTGAAATTTACCCCCCCCACACACACACACACACTATATTTAACATAATAAACCTTGCATAAAGGTTAATATTATCTTTAAATTTTTTATTCCTTCGAAAGAAAGGCCAAAAAGGCTCTAGTTTTTTTTATTTAATTTGTAATTTTGATGGTGGTGAAAAAACTAGAGCCTTTTTGGCCTTTGGGCCCGTAGCCTAAAGGGGAAGGCAGCCTATTTATAGGTGTTGTTTAACTAGCTCACCTTTCCAAATTCTATCAGGAATTTTGTCCCTTCAGGTTCTCGCGTTATTAGTACTCACATGCCATCAGAGACTTCATTGATCGAACCAGCCACTCTCCGGTATGTCACCATTCCCCCCACGTTTTTCCCCGTTATTGAAGAAAGTACACTCTGAAGTAAAATTCGAACCGTGGTTTATTTCTTTTATTCTTTGATGTTATGAAAAAATATTCTATATCAATATTGTAACTTTACGAAATAATCATTAAAAGAAAAAACTTTTTGAATTGTTTTTAATTATTGTTGTTCTTTATTTATTCGTTTTGTAAGTAATAATGTAACAATTGAACCCAAACTTCTTTCTTTTTTCTTTTCTTTTTTAATGTAATTTCAAAAAGTATTCTATACTTAAAAATATACATTATATATTATATTATATATTACATGTTGTGACGTCACATTGAATCGAGCGAGCCTTTCTTTTAAGTGGTCGTGGCCATCGTCTCCCTAGACTATTTCATGCCCTTCAGTTTTAGACGACTGTAGTGTATTATGTTTGTATTAATCTCAGTAACATTAATGTTACTTTTTATAGTACATTATCGTTCCCTTGAATGACATTAATGTAGGGAATAGGAAGAAACTGCAACATGAGTAACTACCATTCTTCCATATAATCTTGTCCGTGTCTCAGACTCAAATCTACATCCAATAATCATGTGAGAAGGATGTATGTCAGATAAAAAGGTTTATTAATCGAATAAACAAAAACGATTTGAAAAAAAAAAATGAAAGTCGAGACAAAATATTTCGAATAAAAGTTTATTATATTTTTTTATCAAAATTCTTCACATTATCCTTCAAACTCTTCATCTGAAAAAGAAGAAGAAAAAAGAAAAGAAATGTGTTTTTAAAAAGTTACGAAAATCATATTATCAATAAAAATTGAAAATTTACATTTACTGAAACTTTTAACTCAAAGATAATTTAACAGTTTTTTTGTTCTATTTATTTATTCATTTACTTTTGTATTTCATTCTTTTATTCTTGTAACCGATAGGGACAAGTATTTCATTTGATTTCATGACAATAGGAACTCTCATTTGATATTGAGTAAAAGAAGAAATACTTACCAACCAATGATATCCTCTGTGCACTTGGGATTTTTTGCAAAAACTGATGGTGGAAACTGGTTAATACAGTCAAAAACCTTGAATAGAGAACATTTTCAGCAAGATTGAAAGACATTTTTTAAAATTTTGATTGAATTCAACAACAACAATAACAACAAAAACAACAGCAATAATAATGTTAACAATATTAATAACAATAAAGATACTTAGACCTTGCATGAGAACTAAAACAAAACTGTGGAACATGAACGTAAGGCTCGTACCAATTGTAATTGGTGACCTTGTAACGGTCCCCAAGGGTCTGGAAAAGAGTCTGAAAAAATTGGAAATCAGAGGAAGAATCGAGACCATCCAAACAAAAGCTCTGTAAAGATCAGCTAGTATACTCAGAAGAGTCATGTAGACATAAGACTTGCTGTCACTCAGCCTCCATCGAAATACCAGTAACTACTGCTGGTGTGAAAAACTTGCAAGAAGTGATATAATAATGCCATAAGTACAAATTATATCAAAGCAAAAATTGATAATACCCATGAGAATAGCAATCATAAGGTAAATAATACCTAATAATATTATTTTTATTGTATAATACAAAAATCATATCTTTGGTTTAGAAGAAAATTAACTTCTTTTTTAAATTGATAGAAGTGTACATATTTATGGGCAATACTGTATATTGTAATTTGCAATCTTTAATTACTTTCTAGTATTGTTTTAAAAATCTGAAAGAAAGAAATGCCAGTTTTACTTATAAAACTAAACTGCACGTCTACAAAGCGTGGGTTCTCAGTACACTCCTTTATAGTAGTGAAGCCTGGACTACATACTCAAGCCACAAGAGGAAAAATCAGATTCATACGCCGCATCACACACATTCTCTGGCAAGACAAAGTGCTCAACACAGAGGTGCTGAACCGAACAAACATGAACAGCCTGTTTGCCATCATCTGCGAGAGACGCCTACGCTGGCTTGGTCATGTCAGGAGAATGGACAAAGGCCGCATCCCCAACGACCTACTGTATGGCGAATTAGTAGAAGGCTCCCGATCTGTATGGAGACCACACCTACGCTTCAAATACGTCTGCAAGAAGGACATGAAGGCATGCCACATAAACACCAACATATGAGAGGTTGGTGCAGAAAATCGAGCGGCCTGGCACCTCCTTATCAAACAAGGCACGATAAGGGGTGAAAAGATAGGAAAGAAGCTACCACGGAAATGAGAGCCAGAAGGAAGGAGAGACAACAGCAACTCCAGCAAGCACCACTGTTTGTTTGCAGTCACTACACTAGAGATTGCCATTCAAAAATTGGCCTGTTCAGCCACTCGCGCAGATGTAGTTAAAAGAAAAATTTGGCACTACACCATCGTCAACAACAGAAAGAAATTACTTTATCTTCAAAGTATTGTTCTTTTACGTTCACCTGGGTTACTTTTGGACATATAAGGCGAGACGGGGGAATGAAGTGATGAAATAATAATAATAAAAAAGATCATAATTACTTGACAGACTCCTTTGAGACAGCGGTATTTCACCTTCTTGTCCTCTTTCGGAAATGTGTAATCTCGACTTGGTTTAAAACAAGGGCTACCATCAGGCATTAATGCCATTCTTTGTGGACCATAATATCCTTTAATCTTCAGACACTTGATTTCACAACCCATCAAAGTATCTATAAGTAAAAAGTGAAAATTGGTTTAAAATGATGAGTTGACAATTTTCACACACAAAAACACCCAAAGACACAACTACACTTAGATACACTTACACACACTCATCCCCATGCACGTACGTACATTGAAAATTTCAATATAATTTAAATTGATTTCGATTTAAAATTATACGTAGGATTACTTTGAATACGTTTGAGAATACAAAAATGATATTAGAAGTCAATTACATCTAATAATTATTTTTTAAACCGTGATTATTCAAAGTAGTATACAAATTACGAGTATTAATTTTAAAAAAATAAGCAGCAGTCCTCAAAAATCTTGTAAATATACCTTGGATTTTGTAGACGCCGCCTTGTTTCTTAAAAACACTCGAAGAAATAACTCCTGTGTTTACATAATGGCTGCAGATTTCTGTAGCACGGTCGTTCGCCAAATTAACAGCGTCTTTGTTTGAATCCTTCTCACAAGGCTGAAAGGCGGGAAGAGAGAAAAATGATTACAAAAAATTTATAAGGAATACTTCAGTACTTTTACGAAAGTGACGTTAATACGTGTAATTAGTGTAACTTGTAACTGTTACAAAATCTAACGGAATATTTTGGCAGAAGAGTCTTCTCGGTAATTATCATAAATGGTTAATATTGAAATGAATTAAAAATAAAACAAGCGAGTTGAAAAGACGCTATCTTTTTATGTTATTTTAATAAATATCTTTACAAATTTATAATCTTAAAGACATCTCAAAACGCAAGATTATTTTGTGAATTAGCGTCATTAACATAAGAGGTTACTGTAACAAAATCTAGCTTAATATTGTAGCAGAGGAGTCTTCCGGGTGATTATGATGAAATGTTAATGTTGAAATGAACTAAAGATAAAACAAGCAAACAGAAAACAAAGAGCATGAAATTGAATTTTATTTCTCTGTGTTATTTTTGGCGATAAACAATAATTCACAACCATGTTTTCGTGTGCGTATTAATTTTCGGAGGGTACACTTCATGTAAATGTTTTTAGCCTTTTTAAATTGCTTTTTTAATAGATACATTTTTTAATTACCGTGTGTCAATTCTGAATTCCTTTGAGGATAAAACTTGGTTATCGTCATGAAAATTGGGACTGATATTTTGGTTCTGCGGTTGGAGTAGCAGGAAAATATTTTAGATCTGTTTTCTTTGACATCTTGACTTCTACTGTCAGGAGAGACAATAGCAGCTTCAGACTACTAAATTTGTGCGGCAAAATAGGGAAAAGTTATTTTTAGAAATGAAGACACTTTTTCTCGGACATGGTAATTCTATTTTTAGGTTTGATGAAAAACTCTGACTTAAAGACTGTTACCGTATTTTCGATCGAGTTTTAGCCCTTTGTTATATGTGTGCAGATAAAGCGACCCAGATAACAAATATAACTGCTCATTTTCTTTTTAAATTAAAAAAAATGTTTTAAGTCGACATAAGGCAGGATTTTAAACTAGCAGATTATTATTATTATTATTATTATTATTATTATTATTATTATTATTATTATTATTATTATTAGTTTGTTTGTTTGTTTTTTACTCCAGCGTAAGCGGGTGGTCTTTCACTGGAGTTTGAGTTACAAGTCTCCTCAGATCTCCAGGACTCTCCTGAGTATTCTAGATAATAAATAATGCTGTTGTCAGTTGTCAATTCTTCCTCTAATTTCCAGTTCCTCTAGTCTCTTTTCTTAGCTTTTGGGGCCGTTCCAAGTGCACCAACTACAATTGGTATCACTTTCACCCTCATATTCCTCAGTTTTTTCAATTCTCTAGCAAGGTCTAGATATTGGGCTATCTTTTCGTTTTCTTTCATCTTCACCCCGTGATCTGCTGGAACTGCAAAATCTACCAGTTGACAAGTTCTCTTTTTTTTTTTGTTAATAAAATTTTTTTTTTTTTTATTATTAAAATGATAATTTTTGTTAATCAATACTAGGAAAAAATCCTAGTATTGATTAACAAAATTATTATTTTGAGTTTTTCACACCATTATTATTATTATTATTATTATTATTATTATTATTATTATTATTTTTTCACACCTGCCGTAGCCGGTGGTTCACTGGAGGCTGAGTGACAGCAAGCCTCCTCATCCTCAGGTCACCAGGACTCTTCTGAGTATTCTAGTCGATCTTAACAGTGCTGTAGTTTGGATGGTCTCGATTCTTCCTCTGATTTCCAATTCACCCAAATTCTTTTCAAAAGCTTTGAAGACCGTTCCAAGCGTACCAAATACAATTGATACGACCTTCACCTTCATGTTCCACAGTTTTCTCAGCAAGGTGAGGTCCAAGTATTTGTCTATCTTTTCGCTTTCTTTCATTTTCACTCGGTGGTCGGCCAGGACGACAAAATCCACGAGATTACAGGTTCTCTTCTTGTCTACCAATACTAGGTCCGGTCTCCTGGATTAGGTGATCTCGTAGTCCAGGAGAATTTTATATCTCTCATTCTCCAAGATAGGTTCAGGCTTGTGTATATATCATTTAGTTGTATGGTAAAAATTGAATTTCTTGCACAATTCCCAATAGATTACCTTTCTCACTAAGTCTTGCCTAGTCTTGTACTCCCTTTGTGTTAATTTGTTGTATTCGCTTATTATATATGATTGATTGTTTCGTCTCTGTCTACATATTCTGCACTTGCTATTCTGCTGCATCCTATCTATCTATCTATCTATCTATTATTATTATTATTATTATTATTATTATTATTATTGAGGTTGTTGTTGTAGTTGTTGTATAAGTTAATTCGCTTTCCTTGTAATGTCGCTTTTATTTCAACTGAACTCAGACACGTGTAAATAATGTCAATAAAATATTTAAAAAAAACATCATCTCAGACATTTAGATGATATTTGTATACCTGATTGGGTGGAAGTGCGCGTAAGTTGTTAAAAGTCTTTTACGTACCTCTAAATTGCATAATTTTGCTTTGTACTCATTACCAGGACAGTCAGCAGAATTCAACGGCCTGAAAAGAGAATGCAAATCGTTTTATTCAACAGATGAAAAAAAAAAAATTAAACACGCAAATTTTATGTTTGTTTTTGTTTTGTTTTTGTTTTTTCGTTGTTTTTTGTTGTTTTTTTTTTTTTTTTTTCGTGTCACTCTTACGCTGGGTTGACGAGGGCCGGTATCGAACCCGGAACCTTGTTGTTTCTAGGCTGACGCTCTACCGACTGCGCTAAATTGGCCCCTTATACCTATAATACCCAAAGATAATAAAAAAACATGTTTCGATTTGACATTGATTTTGATGATATGGTAAAAAAAAAATTTTAAATAACAGTGTAACATTCTAAGCGAATTGTTATGAGATGATAAAAAAAAAACCAGCTAACAGCCGAATGAAAGACGAATTGATAAAGTTGAACATCTAGTCCGGTATGCTAGGTATAATTTCATACTAGAATACAGCAGAGGTTCAAACACTTAGGGTGAGTTGTGTTGTTCGTGTCTCCCCCGACAATTCGACGATTAACCATCACTGATATAGCTTGGAATAGCTATATCAGTGATGGCTAATCGTCGAATTGTCGGGGGAGACACGAACAACACAACTCACCCTAAGTGTTTGAACCTCTGCTGTATTCTAGTATGAAATTATACCTAGCATACCGGACTAGATGTTCAACTTTATCAATTCGTCTTTCATTCGGCTGTTAGCTGGTTTTTTTTTATCATCTCATAACAATTATAATAAAATTGTACTTATTCTTGAAGAGACTAAGGCACTTAAGGTAGCGGTTGATATTGAGCAACGTAGACTTTGTGAGCAAAGTTCAAATTCATAAGGCTGTTTGCATTTCACTTCACACGATACAGTATTATTTCATAATATGTTCCATATATATATATATATATATATATATATATATATATATATATATATAAGAAAGTTTTTGGTATGTACGTGTCGACGAAAAGAGGAGTCACTCAGATTATAAATCTTGCATATAGATAAATATCCTTCTAACTAAGAAACACATTAAATCTGGTTATTGATTTTTCTAATTAAGGGATATAATTAATTAATTAAGCCAAAATCACCCAATTTGCGGAACTGTCCGTATACCAAGACCTGCTGATAATAAAATATTTTTCGCTGCCTGCTTTTTCATACAGCGATTTACAGCGAAGTTTAATTTTAGTGAATAAATTTCGCAGACTAAGCCGTTCCGCTCGAAATTAATCGCCTATTTTTGGTCCAATCTTTAAAATATTTTTATGGTTGGAAAGAAAAGATAATAATCTTTCTAAATAAATCTGTATACGTTTTTATCTATTGAATTATTTTTTACAACGAGTTAAAAAAAATTGGCTTCGGAGAGCTGATAAATATGTTTTTTTTTTTTCAGACTAAATTTTAAGGAAAAATCAAATCCTTGCCTATTTAGAGTTCAATCTTCTTTAAAATATTTATATGGTTAGAAAGAAAAGAAAATAATATTTCTAAATATGTCATTTGATTGAGTTTTTATCCATTGAATTATTTTTTACTGCGAGTTAAAAAATAATATTTAGCTTCAGTCAGCCTAGAATTCGTAGTATAATTTTTTCATAGGAAATTTTAACATAAAATCAAATCTTATTTATCGCATATTTCTGTTCTTATCTTTAAAATATTCATTCGGTTAGAAATAAAATAAAATAATCTTTCTAAATATGTAATTAGTATGTCTTTTCGTACATTGAATTATTTTGTTTTTTTACAGCGAATTAGATAACAAATCAAACGAAAACATTTAACGACAACTCAACTTTTTAAAACTTAATTCCCGTCGTTCGTCAATTGTAAACAAAGCCTTTTTTATTTTTCATAATCGCGTTAATTTATTTATTTTAATATTAGAAATACAAATAAAATCATGATACTAATGCAGAATAGTACGCAAGAGATAATACCATTAGATTACCTAATACATTTCACGGAAATACCTGAAAACTCAAATTGTTATCAAATTTATAGTATAATATACTTTACTATAATAATTTTACATTCAATCGGCTACGCTTTGAATAAATAATGTTATTTTTTTTAAGATTATTTATCATTTTACATAAATTTGATTACTTTATTTAGTTCATTTTTTTTTTTTTTTTTTTTTTTTTTGCAAATATTAATTTGAAGTTCAGCATATCGCGTCATTTATATTTTATTTAAAAAATATAGTTAATCATTGAATTAAAATTTCTTACTATATCATTATGTGATGTCATTCCCTCAAATCTGACGAAAAGAAAATTCCCTGATCTCCCACCTTAATTAAATTAAGATCTTTTTTACGTGATGATTTTTATGGGTCATCTGCGAGGATCGAACTCACTATTCAATAGTAATAGATCTGCAAACGATTATTAAACCAGGTTTTTATTTCCTCTACCCGGGCTTCTTTTATTTGATAATATGTATACTCGTGATTGGCTCATTCTTTCAGTGAAGCTGAATTCATTTATGAAAAATCTACTTTTGCACACAAAAAAAAAGACTTACTTAGGAGAGTTACATTTGCGCTGGGAAATCATAACACCGGTTCCACAAGTTCTTGTGCACGGAGTAAAAGGACCCCATTCGCTCCATTGGCCTTTTTGTACAGGCAATTTAACGTGCATATGAAAGTCTTTGTAGGGGACACATTTTCCTTGGTAACAACCCTGCAATAAGACGCAAAAGAAAGCGTATGCAATTTTAACAGATAAAAGATTGTTTTCATTTTAACAGATTCAAAATTGTTAGTATGGGAGGTGTAGCTCAGCTAAATCAGCAGTCCCATAAAAAAAATATTTCCCCAAAAAGCTGAGCTGCACCTCCCATACTAACCAACTCCCACCCCTACACTTATAAAACGGCCTACACTTCTCTTGATCTTTCTCGCTCCTACTCAGTTTGGTCAAAATCCCCAAAAAAACTTTTCAAACCAACTATATAAATCATGACCTTCCTGCCCATTTCATTTTGTTCTTCCCACCCCCTACTCAATGAATCAAAATAACTAACAAATTTTCTCCAATCCAACCAAAGAATGTTGACCTAATTCCTTCCCTACCATTCTCTGCACCTTTACACTAAACTACCTTCTCTTCTCTCCCAACAAATTCCAGACTTTGGATCTTTTCTCCCTCCCCATCCACGCTAGATTTCTTCTGGCCAATTAAATCCTCACAAACTCTTCCCATCCTCCTGACTTCATTACCGAACTCACACCCACTCGTTCACTTTCTCTTCTATAAAAACAAATGTTGCACTAATGTTCAAATAAAAGACCGATTAAGTCAGGACAAAATATATCTCCTACATCTACTTGTTGGAGTTGCTATTTCTGTCCACTTTTCCCTCTATTCTTTACCATATAATAATATATATATATATATATATATATATATATATATATATAAAAGAAAATTTGGCATGTACGTGGCAACTTATAACTCAGAAAAGAGATGTCACTCTGATTCGAAATCTTGCATATACCTTAATATCCATATAACCAGAAACACACCAAATTTGGTTATTGATTTCTACTGATTAAGGGATATAATTATTTAATTAAACAAAAATCGAATGATTTGCGATAATCGAAGAATGGCTGCTGCTGCTAATATAATTAAAAATCGCTGACTGCTGTCTATATCAGCTGTGATTCAAAATGGCCGCACGGCGCCGCCTGCTGATAATTTGAAATAGACAAATTCGTGCCCTAATCGTTTCAGCTCGGAATTTCTCACGTATTCCCGGTCCAATCTTAGAACATATTTATTTGGCTAGAAAGAAAATTAAATAATCTTTCTTAATATGTAATTTGTATGTGGTTTTATCCATTGAGTTTTTTTTACAGCGAATTAAATAACAATAATAAACGAAAACATTTAACGATTAATAACTTAACATTTTTTTTATTATTAATACTTTCATCTTAGAATAAAATATATCCATTTTTAATCAGTATAACTCAAACCTCTTTTGAAAAAATCTATTCGTGAAATAAACACTATTAAATTAATACATTACAAATAGGGTAATGTTTAGTTATTAGCTTCTTTTTTACTTTCTTTGTTACTTTTACTTTTTCGACAAAAGGAAATAAATTAAATTGATAATCTTCTCCAAGAAGGAATTAAAAACTGAATTTAAATTTGTCGTATGTACAAAAGACTTTTAGAAAAATAATAACAAAACAACCCCCCCCAAAAAAAAAAACACTATCATAAACCAAAGAAAAAAAACGAAATTGTAATACGGACAATTGTAAGTATTTAATTCTTAGCATTTTATTGTTACATTTTAATACGGTAAAAAAGGAATTAAACTAATACATTTCTACCAT
Source organism: Doryteuthis pealeii (assembly GCA_023376005.1). Taxonomy (NCBI): domain Eukaryota; kingdom Metazoa; phylum Mollusca; class Cephalopoda; order Myopsida; family Loliginidae; genus Doryteuthis; species Doryteuthis pealeii. Next base: position 88,212,590 of record CM042137.1, on the reverse strand, counting down.
TGGAAATCACAGGCAAGGAAGCTTGCTTAAAAAATAAAATTGTTCCAAAAAAAAGTAAACAACAAAAAGAGACTATTCTTAAAATAAACGAATATCATAATACACTAATTCTTAGCATTGTTTATCGTTAAATCTTTGATAAAGTTTAGGAATGCATTTTTAAAAATAATATTTTAGATGTAAACAAAAAGAAACATTTCCTAAAATAAACAAACATTCTACTATACAAATTCTCAGCGATTTTTATTTTAATTTGATAAATCATTTCCCTCTTATTTTCTTCCTTACTCCTTTTTTCCTCTCACTCACTTTCTGGTGTTCCTAATTTTTTTTAGAACTGTCATGGACCGGGTACTTTTGCTAGTATATATAAAATGAAGTTTGGTACGTACGTGTCGACGTATAATTTCAAAACAGGATGTCACTCAGAGTCAAAATCTTGCATATACATTCATACCCTTCTAACTAAGAAACACGCCAAATTTCTTTATTGATTTTTACTGATTAAGGGATATAATTAATTATTTAAACCAAAATCAACCAATTTGTGGAACTGTCCGTATACCAGCTGCTGCTGATAATAAAATATTGTTCGCTGCCTGCTTTCTATTATAAGCGATACCAGCAGTTTAGTTTAATTTTAATGAACAAAATCACAGTCTGAGCCGTTCAGCTTGAAATTTCTCGCCTATTTATGCTCCAATCTTTAAAATATTTATGTGGTTAGAAAGAAAAGAAAACAATATTTCTAAATATGTAATTTGTATGTGTTTTCATCCCTTGAATTATTTTTTACAGCGAGTTAAAATAATGATTTACTTCAGACAGCCGATAATACGAAATATGATTTTTTTTTTTTACAGACTAAATTTTAACGAAAAATCCAATATTTTTCTCGCTTATTTATGGTTCAATCTTTAGAATATTTATATACCTAGAAAGAAAACAAAATAACATTTCTAAATATGTAATTCGTATGTGTTTTCATCCATTGAATTATTTTTTACAGCGAGTTAAAATAATGATTTACTTCAGACAGCCGATAATACGAAATATGATTTTTTTTTTTACAGACTAAATTTTAACGAAAAATCCAATATTTTTTCTCGCTTATTTATGGTTCAATCTTTAGAATATTTATATACCTAGAAAGAAAACAAAATAACATTTCTAAATATGTAATTCGTATGTGTTTTCATCCATTGAATTATTTTTTACAGCGAGTTAAAATAATGATTTACTTCAGACAGCCGATAATACGAAATATGATTTTTTTTTTTTACAGACTAAATTTTAACGAAAAATCCAATATTTTTTCTCGCTTATTTATGGTTCAATCTTTAGAATATTTATATACCTAGAAAGAAAACAAAATAACATTTCTAAATATGTAATTCGTATGTGTTTTCATCCATTGAATTATTTTTTACAGCGAGTTAAAAATAATAATAATATTTTGCTTCGGGCAACCTAGAATTCGAAGTATGATTTTTTTTTCATACTAAATTTTTACGAAAATTCAAATCTGATTTATCGCATATATCTGTTCCTATCTTTAAAATATTCATTTGGTTAGAAAGAAAAGAAAATAATCTTTCTGAATATGTAATTTGTGTGTGTTTTCATACATTGAATTATTTTTTTACAGCGAATTAAATAACAAATCAAACTAAAACATTTAACGATAACCCAACATTTTTTTTATTAATACTTTCATTTTAGAATAATCAGTAGAACTAAAATCTATTTATGAAATAAACATTATTAAATAAATACACAAAATATTCCAACTACAAATAAGGTAATGTTTAGATATTAGATTCTTTGTTATTTTTCGGGGTTAAAGAGGGAAATAAATTAACTGATAAATTCTACAACAAGGAATTAAGAACTGAATTTAAATTTGTCGTATACACAAAAGAGTTTTAGAATAAATAAATAAATAAATAAATAAAACACTATTATAAACAAAAAAATGTAATACGGACAATTGTAAATATTTAATTCTTAGCATTTATTGTTACATTAAACGAATACATTTTCTATCATGGTAAGACTGTTTCAAAAATGTAAACAACAAAAAATAAACGAATATTATAATACACTCATTCTTAGCTTTGTTTATCGTCAAATCTTTAATAAACGAACACTTTCGAATGAATCAATATGTTACAAGAATTTTTTCTACAAATAAAGACACATGGATTTTACAACATGTTAACCCTTGAGTGATTAAATGCTGAAGTCCTGTTTGTTTCTTTCATTACTATGCCATCTTGAACTTCCCTGCACTCGTTCTTTTTTTTTTTAAAAAAAGTCTAAGGGTGGCCACTCTTGTTAGACTTTTTCAAATGAGCAAAGGGCGTCATTTATTTTTCAAATGAAATGAGCAATATCCCTGTTTCACTTAATCTAAATTACATTAACCAACAGAATGTGTGTTATTCAGGATTTGTTAAATTTATTCAGAAATTTAGCAAATCATGACACATATATACAAAAAGTTTTTGAAAAAAAAATATTTTAAAACACTCAAGTTTAGGAATACATTTAAAAAATACTTTAAATGTAAACAAAAATAAAAATATTTCCTAAAATAATCAAACATTGTACTATACGAATTCGATTTTTTAAAATTTGATTAATCATTTTCCTCTCTTTTAAAAATTTGATAAATCATATTCTCTCTCTTACTCCCGTTTTCTCTTTCTCATTCCCTCTCTGGTGTTCTTATGTTTTTTTATAGTCCGGTCATGGACCAGGTACTTTAACATATATATATATATATATATATATATATATATATATATATATATATATATATATATATATTCTCCAAATTCTTGTACCATGTTTTATCTGTAGCAGCATCTGTTGTTAATCCAAAAAGTGCTCGATATATTTCGTAAAGTATAGAGCAAACTTTTTTCTACAACTATAAGTTGTAGAAAAAAGTTTGTCTTTCTACCACGGTTTCGGTATTCAAAGTTCTCCTGAAGAAGGCGTCCATTGAACATCGAAACCGTGGTAGAGAGAAAAAACCTTATTCTACAACTATATATATATATATATATATATATATATATATATGAAATTAAAAGAATACACAATAGACGTAGTGAAGAGACAGACAAAATCACACACACAGCACACTTTATGAACACCCTCAGAAACAATGGCTACCCAACTTCATACATACGCCATTTAAATAATAGAAAAAACACGGACACTACACACACACTCTAACACTTGTTTCCTAAAACTACCACATTTCAGCGAGACAAGGCTATTCATAAAGAGGGACTAGATATCCAACTAGCCCACTCTGGGCCCTCACTACGCCAACACCTAACAAAAAAACATAAGAATGTTATTACAGCATGCCATATATAGTATATAGTATATATAGTATGTATATTTTACACATAAATAAATAAATACATAAATATATAAATAGATGAAAATAATAAAATTGAAATTGAATGAACAACGGCTATTACGACTATCACGACCTTCCGCGTAGCGTTAAAAAGAAAGAAAAAAAGAACGCCACGAGACGCGTGTTTATAACATAAAAAAATAATATAAAATAACGACACAAAAAACGCGTCCATTTCTGAAAACCGTCTCTGAAGATAAAGTTTACTTTGAAATCGATAAGACTAAAAACATCTTTTTGTTTTTATTTTATATGCATTGTAATTGCATTCCAATCATTAATATATAATAGCATACTTAACAATGCTTCAAACAAATTACCAATTACTATTATATATATATATATATATATATATATATATATATATATTGTTTATGAACATTAACGCAATGCAATTGTTATTAAATACCATATTTTGTTATTTGTAAAGTTTTGACTGATATATGTCTTGATAATTCAAATAGGATAGACCATGTTATATATTGATTGAACGATTATCGTTGTATGAAATGGAATTAGCAATCAAAATTCAAATTCTGGATGAGACCCTTTACTTCGCGCTAATAATCTTTAAAAAGTTACTAATCCATCTGTTCTCCCCGCCCACCCATTCAATTATAGAAAGGAAGACTGGGTTCTTTAGTCTTAGTTAGGCAACCAGTCTATGAAAAGAAAAATTCTGAATTCAAACCAACTTTACTCCGCTTAAAAATTGATCTTGTGTCACATCCTGCCCGTGGCAGAAGAGTTGGGTTAGATTTATATATACACAATATGTCATGCATTTGTTTTTTTTAATTGGTGACAATAATCTAATTAGTGAGAATTAATTATGATTAGAGAAGAAAGAAAAAAGACGAACCTTTCCGTCTCCGCAATATTGTCCAAGAGGTTTCATGTTTACACTTTTCATGATACCGTAATTCTTTCCATATTTCATGTTAACACACAAGTGATTCTTTGCACAAGAGTACTAAAATGCAACAAAGAGACGATTAGCTTGCTAGATAAATAGATGGATATCTTTATTGTAAACCCTAAACATAGATTATAAAATAAATTATATAAGGAACAAATCATACTATACATAATATAAATTCAAAATAAGAACAAGAAGAGAGTAATAAAGTATTTTAATAATCAGATTACACATGTTTTTTAATTCAAAATAAGAATAAGAATACATTAAAAACAGAGTAAAAATAAGAATTTAAATAAATATAAAATATAAATAAATATCAACACTAACATACATATTTAACATTACCTATGAAATCATATGAATAATTAAATTATTAATTAACATAAGCAATTACAGTTCAGTGTATATTTTCTATGTATAATTTGTAGGAAGAAAAGCAAGAAAAGAAAAAGTCAGTTTTTTTTTACGATAGTTTGAATATAGCGGAATTATCTTTCGAATTTGGAAAGTTAATGAAAAAAAAAGGGCAACGTTAATCGTATTCAAATTCATTTTTACTTAAAGAAAAAACAATATTTGCCATTTTGTTTGAAAGATTATATCGTTAAAATGATTTTCCGCACGAGCTATACACTCGTGAGGCCCCATTCTGATGTTCTGCAGCACTCGCCTAGCCATTGCCTCTGGTAGTGCTACGATTTCTTGACTACTTAAGCAACAGACGGTACTGTAAGCAAGCTGAGGCTTTTATGCCTTATCTAAATTAAGTAAATAACAACATAATCATCATGAATTATGATCAAATCACACAGAGTGCACAGGTTCCTGATAATTCACTGAAGTTAAGCAGTGATGAACTTGTCCAATACTTAGATGGATGACCATTATAAGCAAGCTGAGGCCTGCGTGCAATATTTAAGCAAATTTTCGTAACAAAATTGAGCTACCTACCTATACATACATGCGTCGGGAACCTCCAGGAAGATAATAATTGTAAAAAGTGTATCCCACGCAATTGGAATGAGTATTATTACATTACATTATCTTGTTTGTTCGAGATTTTATAACAATTTTACCTTTGTGTGATAACTCCATTCTCTGTAGCGATAATCGGGACCGACGTGATGTACACACATATCGTCAAAATTATGATACATCTCTGGAAAACAACCATAAATTATTCGTATCAGAAGGAATCAAAGGATTGTGATTTAATTCGATTAGTCGTCAGGATAATCCCAAACCAAAGAAAATCATCTCGTTCTGTACCCATTAAAATGTATAGTATTTGAATCTTACAATTATTCGTCCCGGGAACATGCCGTGAAGTAATTAGCTAGAAAAATGGATAATTTAATAGTTCATTCCAAGTGAGTTCGATTCTCACCGGGTGTCCGTAAGATTAGGGACAACAATTAACTGTCCTTTGCGTCTAGATTAAATGTGGCTAACCCGGTAAAATATTTAATGATTAATTGATTGATTGATTGACACGGCATATCAATCCGTCTTGGGTTATTTTATGCCAAGAGGTTAGGGAATCGCGTATATGGTTTTAAATCATTATTTCTATTCAATAGAAACCATTTGGTTACACGCAGTTATATGGTTTCATAATGATAATCCTTAGTAAACAATTAGATCTTTAAGAAACTATTCTAAATATAAATAACTTACACAGTTATATGGAATCAAGTATTCCTTATATGGAATCAAATATTCTTTATGAAGTCTTATTGGGGTTTTATATATCTTTAAAATGATACGAAATAAGAAACAGGGAACATTTTGTATATTTTATCTCGCGGGATTGGTGGAACCACTGTTGCTTAGTAAATTGTAAGTAACATCGACAAAGATTTTGTATCAATAACTTATTGCAAGACATTTTTCGGTTGGCTATACTTATCGCAATATAAGTACTTTCTATTTTAAAAGCTTGTGTGTCTCGCGTGGTGTAATGGTTAACCAGCTGGACTAACAGATTATTATTAGTGGGTTCGATTCTCATTAGGCTCCCCATACTTCTAGTCCCATGCTGCATCTAAGCTTAGTAAATAATTGTATTTTAAAAGTTTTCCATTTTATAACTTCGTTGTATTATTGCTTTAAACTTCCTTGTTCTGCCCAATGTTAATTATGTGAAAACAGTTCGAGAGCCAAATCTTATGAAGGTCTAAAGTTTGAAGCACTTTGGCTTGACGACCGTATTTTAAGTACAAAAAAAGTTATTTATTTAATTATCCGTAATTAGAATTAAGGCTTTACTTACGAGGTAAAAGACCATTGAGTTTTACTCCTTTCATATTGGATGCAGGTTTGTGGACATTTTCGACAAATAAACAGTTGCCTCGTTTTTTCCTATCGAAGATACATTAACAAAAAACAAAAAAACAAACAAATGTTATTTATAAATCAATTATGATATCAATTATAGAAATGTATTATTACAACAAATTAAAGTTTAAACACATCAGAAATTACAAGATAAGTTATTTATACAACTAGTTTTGAATTCAGTTTTCCTTCTCCTATACCGGTTGCCCTACCAAGACTAATGAGTTTAGTCTACCCAACTATTTACCCATATCGAGCAACAGAAGAGATGTATTATTGCTTTTCTCAGGGGAATTACCGTGGACGGAAATGCAAAAAACCTCGTCCAGGATTTGAACACAGTTCATAGAGCCTGTTTCCTACAACGCTTACTAGGTTGATAAGAAAACAGAACCTATAAAGATTGAAGAAAAGGCATAGAGACAAGATATAAGATATAAGATAATACTTATGTTGATATCCTACAACGATAACTACTACGTGGCTGTGTCTCAACAAGTAAGTATGCACGTAAACAAGCAATATCTAAAGAGGGTAAAAGATAGAGAATAAGTATTATTTAATAAGTGTGATTAATATCACCATGTGGCCCCACCGTTGCCTGACAGGATAAGAAACGACGTCTCCACTTTTCAAAAAACAGAGGCCAATTAACGTCAAGAATGGGTTGCTGGTACTGTCGTGCGACACCACCCGAGACCTCAAATGGACAAGCCGATTCTCTAAAGGGGGATTTATTATTTGTTGTCTCCCAATGTTATCAATGTGGCTTTAAACACATGACTTTGCTTGCATACGTTGGTCTGTAAATAGAAAAAAAACGTCCATTTAGTGATTAACTGGTTTTACTTACGCAATGAATGTCTTAAATGCTTCTACGGAGCACCGACTGAAGTTTGTGCCATGGCCACCCATAAGTCCGTTAATAGATTTAGGTTGAGTTCGACATGGGGTAGAAGCGTCATGTTTCATGTTTAAACTGAAGAGAAAATCATCGAAAACGTTCAATCTTTTTGTTTAAATAAAATAAAAACCCAATAACAATGAAAAGGAAAAGAAAAGCTTTTTGTCCAGAATAAACCACAAATTAAATGCCAGTGGTAAAGTACAAAAGTAATTCTAGAAATCTAATGCTCAACTACAACAAGGTAATATTTACTAAATTTTGCTTAGATATATTAGTACACAGGCTTCAGGTGGCTTACAACACTTACTGTTACTTAGCTGTTCACCCATCTAAGTATTAAAACGGACTGATTGTTGCTTAACTTTGGTGATCTAGAGTGGACTGGCCATTTCAGTGGGTCATGATAGTAAATCAGAATTTGATGATATGAGTAATACTTAGATGTCCGAATTTTCATTAATTTTCTCTTAATTTTCTTGTCAATGTTGATTTCTTATAATCTCTCTCTCTCTCTCTCTCTCTATATATATATATATATATATATATATATATATATATATATATATATATATATATATATATGAAAGGTAAAATGGATATGAATCCGACAATATGTGTAGAAAGTTTGTAGAAAAATTTGTAGAAAAAACAAGAAGATGTTAAAACATCTTTTAACATCTTGTTTTTTTTTCTACAAACTTTCTACATATATATATATATATATATATATATATATATATATATATATATATGCGGAACGTCTGTGTGTCTATGTGACCGGTTGTAACTAAAAAATAAACAAATCATTACGACAATTGACAATGTGGAATGAGTATCAACCAAGGAATGTTTTTCAAAAGAATGTTCAAGGTAAAGTCTGTATAAGCGAAGATATTAAAAAAATTAAAAATATGTCATAATAACATTAGAAAATAAAACGAAATTTATTAGTGTTTCAAATGCATAAGTAAAGTTACAATGAAATGTGCTTATGTAAAACAATGATAACATTCAAAACGTTTACCGTAAAAATTAAGTAATAATGTATACATATATTGTTTATGATAATGTTTACTTACCATTTTATAAATTATAGCATTTATACTTTAGATTAATCTAAGTTATGATAGAAATAAACTTAACCAATAAAAAAACGGTTACATTAAAAATACAATCAGATGAACACACACCGATTTCTATAAAGTTTAATTGTTTGTTTGTTTGTTGTTTTTTTAATTATTATATTTATGTTTAAATCTAAGCAAAGAAACGATAAAAATACATTTACGATATACAATATAAAAAAATAAACTGTTTAAGATAAAAGAAATTAAGTACCTTAATGTGTTTATCATGATTTTTATTTTATTTATTATGTTTAATTATTTCATAAACAATAATATTAAAAATTAAATAAAAAGTAAGATTAGATAATAATGTACATATATTGTTTATTATAATGATTGTTTATTTTAAGAATTATAGTATTTATATTTTCAGTCGGTTGAGCATTCGCATAGGAATTGCAAAGAGGATAAACTCTCTCGTTTTTTCGACTGATACTGACAATAGGTCAGTCCACAAATTAAACATTTATTTACAATTAGGTGATAGTTGTATTAGTCATCTTGAATTGTCCGAATTTATACATGAAATATACTCTCAAAATCTGCATAAAAATCTTTTGAGAAAACGCTTCGAACTCGTCAATATATATATATATATATATATATATATATATATAATAAATTTTTTGAAGGCGTAATAATGCACATTTATGTTAAAAAACATATTTATTTCTTTTTTTCCTTTTTTTTTTCATATTAAGGTTCCAAAATTTTCAAGCTAAGCTCATCATCAGGGAATGAATTATTTTTTCATAATTTTCATCTGTATTTAATAGATTCAATCGTGTTGTTGTTCATTGAATGTTTGGTGGTAACTGTGAAAAAATTCTTTTTTTTTTTTTTTTCCGGCGAAGATATAGTTACGCTCGGTAAATTCCGTAATAAATCGTTGCGGTGATCGTGTTCCGCGGGATTTTTTGAAAATTATTTCATATATAAATTCTTTTTTCTTTTTTTTATAATACTATAAAATAATGAAGTCCTGCTCAGGGACACTGGAATAAAGATTTTTTTTGTCATTATTTTCATAGTGAGTTCGAAGCATTAATTTAAATGTAATAAATGAAAATGAAAAAAATAATTCATTCCCTGATGATGAGCTTAGCTTGAAAATATTTGGAACCTTAATATGAAAAAAAAAGGAAAAAAAAGAAATAAATATGTTTTTTAAACATAAATGTGCATTATTACGCCTTCAAAAAATTTATTATTACATTTTAATTAATGCTTCGAACTCACTATGAAAATAATGACAAAAAAAATCTTTATTCCAGTGTCCCTGAGCAGGACTTCATTATTTTATAGTATTATAAAAAAAGAAAAAAGAATTTATATATGAAATAATTTTCAAAAAATCCCGCGGAACACGATCACCGCAACGATTTATTACGGAATTTACCGAGCGTAACTATATCTTCGCCGGAAAAAAAAAAAAAAAAGAAATTTTTTCACAGTTACCACCAAACATTCAATGAACAACAACACGATTGAATCTATTAAATACAGATGAAAATTATGAAAAAAATAATTCATTCCTGATGATGAGCTTAGCTTGAAAATATTTGGAACCTTAATATGAAAAAAAAAAGGAAAAAAAGAAATAAATATGTTTTTTAAACATAAATGTGCATTATTACGCCTTCAAAAAATTTATTATTACATTTTAATTAATGCTTCGAACTCACTATGAAAATAATGACAAAAAAATCTTTATTCCAGTGTCCCTGAGCAGGACTTCATTATTTTATAGTATTATAAAAAAAGAAAAAAGAATTTATATATGAAATAATTTTCAAAAAATCCCGCGGAACACGATCACCGCAACGATTTATTACGGAATTTACCGAGCGTAACTATATCTTCGCCGGAAAAAAAAAAAAAAAGAAATTTTTTCACAGTTACCACCAAACATTCAATGAACAACAACACGATTGAATCTATTAAATACAGATGAAAATTATGAAAAAATAATTCATTCCCTGATGATGAGCTTAGCTTGAAAATATTTGGAACCTTAATATGAAAAAAAAAGGAAAAAAAGAAATAAATATGTTTTTTAAACATAAATGTGCATTATTACGCCTTCAAAAATTTATTATTACATTTTAATTAATGCTTCGAACTCACTATGAAAATAATGACAAAAAAAAATATATATATATATATATATATATATATATATATATATATATTATCTATTATTATACTAAAGTTGAGTTTATCAACCTTCTCCAGCTAAAGGATTTTTTCTATTTATGTTATGGACACTATATTTATACTTAGATATTCCTTGGTGTTAGCACTACAAAGTGTATGAAAAAAATTCAGTTTAATTGGTTTTAATTACGCGTAATTAGCAATTAAGTCAACGACCGACCAATCCCTGTCTAAATCAGACCTGACTCTCTTGCACTCTCCCTCTATATAGAGTTAAGGTGAGGGGGAGAGTTATTGTGAGTAGTCGAGTTATACAGAGTAGGAGTTCCTGCTGATTTTTTACAGGCAAGCATCCTGGTCTGGAGAAAGGGAGGGGCGAATCTACCTAGAGTTAGGAGAACTCTAGGTAGATTCGCCCCTCTCTTTCTCCAGACCACAGAGAAACAAAACAAAAGAATCTTTTTACGGCATGATTTCAATTTTAGTTGAGCGTAAATTTTACGAAATTGAAATCATGCTTTAAAATAGATTTTTTAAATTACTTTAATTATTAATTCATAGAGTATTAAACTTACTTTAAAAAATATTTCATGTTGGGTAAAAAAAATAGTTATATATTTAAATATTATGGAATTCAAATGAGCAAACATTGACTACCGTGGGGGTAGTTTTCTTCGGGCTTAAAAGTTTGTTTTAGTTAAAACTAAAACAAACTAGACTGACTTTTGATTTAGGTCGGTAAAATTAAAACGGAAAGTTTATTGCTGGTACCAAATCACAGTTTAACTGCAGTCTATGAATTAACATTTTGCGAATTTGGTTACGGTTTTAGGGCATTAAGGTTGTTTTTAATTACGTATTGCTTAAAAAATAACAAAAAACACAAATTACTATACATTTAATGTTGAAAAATATTTTTTAAACTAAGTTTAATTGAAATTATACATTGCTATATTAACACAAACAACTGTCTCAATAATAGATTCAATAATTAATGTCAATGGTTAATTAAATGTATAGTAATTTGTGTTTTGTTGTTGTTTATTTTTTAAAGCAATACGTAATTAAAAACAACCTTAATCCCCTAAAACTGTAACCCAATTCGCAAAATGTTAATTCATAGAATGTAGGACTGACTTCTGACTTAGGTTGGAAAATTAAAACGGAAAATTTTTTGCTGGTACCCAATGACAGTTTAATTACAGTCTATGAATTAACATTTTGCGAATTGGGTTACGGTTTTAGGGGATTAAGGTTGTTTTTAATTACGTATGGCTTTAAAAAAATAAACTCTGTCTTTAGTCTTTTTATTTATGCAGAAAATAGTATCAGTCAAATATATACCACTCCGATATTACAGTCTGAATAATACAAATAATTGTAATCTTTGCGGAGTTCCGTCATGGCCTCTTGCCTCAAAACATGCTTGCCGGTGATTGCTGAAAAAAAACAAAAAAAAAAACACCAGCTACGATTGAAGTCCGTAGCGGAAGCAGCGTGAAAAACAAAAACAACTAGGGTTTAGGGTTTAGGATTTGGGGTTGGGGTTTAAGTTTAGTTTAATGGAAAATAAATAAATAATTTGGGCTCTGTTTTTTCTGAGTCACCCTGTATACAGCGTGACCCAGAAAAAAAGAACTTTGTAATAAAACAGTTAATTTTAACTAGGGGGGTAGGGTTAGGGGGGGTTTTCAGTGGAAAATGCCCTAAGTTGGTTCTTTTTTTTTTTTTTTTTTTTTTTTTTCAAGTGATACCGCTTCGGATGCAGGAAGCCAGGACGGAACTCCGCAAAGATTACCATTATTTGTATTATTCAGACTATTGTTCTCGTCTTCATTGTTATCTGTACAAAGTTTCGGCTGATGTGCCCTCCGGCCTTCTTCAGGTATTTCTTGTCGGACTTGGGAACCATCTTGTAATTGGGAGCCATCATGGAACTTTGAACCCAACCCTTTATTAGGTTCACGGGGGTATCCTGTTCTCATTCCACTAACCATAGCTGGGGTACAGGTGTTAAGCTGTGTTAATTATTATTCTATGTTACTGCTGTCCCTGACCAGGATTGAACCTGCAGTCTAGAGATAACTGGCATTTAGAACTGTCTTAATCTAACCCCTTTATCTATTAGGATATGTGTTCAATTGGACAATCCAGTGTGAATTTTTTATATAGCATATATATATATATATATATATATATATATATATATATATACATATAATTGTGTGTGTGAATATTTTCTAACTAATAAGAAATTGTTATAAACATTCAAAGTTTAAAAGTTGTAGAAAAGACATGAAGTAAATGCTGACCCCATTCTGTCTCCAAAAATGAATTTATAAACATTGTGTTATTTTTATTAACACAATAATAAATTCGACCAAATAAAAAATGTGTCTTTCAGAGCCGGGGGTGAGGGTCAAGAATCTGATAATCATACGCTAGGCTGAATCCGCAAATGACCCAAATATCAAAAACAAAAGAACACCTGCTACCAGGTTAAATGCGTGGTAAGGGTAACCCGAAACCGAACTTTTGAGACCTATTTTTCTAGCGCAGTTATCTTTTTCGTTTTAGTAAACAAACCAAAATCTGGCCCGTTTACCAAAACTTTTCTCGTTCCCTAATGATACTTGCATCGAAAAAATAAGGTTTATAAATGTTATGATTTGGGTTATTATTACCGCGCCTTTTATCTGGCCTATCAATAGTGCTAAAGATTTTCCAGTTATTTGCGTTTAATTTAAAAGCGAAAATTGTCTCACTTGTGTCCAAGTTCATGGGCGACAGCTGGGTACGATCCCCACATTTTATCTGCAGAAACTGCACATCTTATCTTCTTGTTGCAAGCGCCACCCACATATGCCAATCCCAATGGGCTAATCGGTGAATGTCTGTAAAGAAAGAAAAAACACAGTGAATCAGAAAAAGAACTGATTTTGAAATATCAATTTGGAAATCTACGTTTCATCTACGTTTCATAATTATTAGTGCATTCAGAATTTTCCATGCCATCATATAATAATGTTACGTCACTTTGCTGAAAAGTTAGAAATAATAAATCCTCTATTATTATTATTATTATTATTATTATTATTATTATTATTATTATTATTATTATTATTATTGTTTGCTCCTTTTGAGTTTTCACATCAGTATTAGCTGATGGTCTTTCACTGGAGTCTGATTGACTGCAAGTCTCCTCAGGTCTCCAGGACTCTTCACCTTGTGATCTGCTGGCACTGCAAAATCCACCAGTTGACAAGTTCTTTTTTTTTTTGTTTATCAACACTAGGTCTGGTCTTCTTGTTGGGATAAGGTGATCCGTTTTTATTTCAAAGTCCCAGAGAATTGTGTGCGTTTCGTTCTCAAGAACAGATTCTGGTTTATGCATATACCATTTTGTTGTATGGCTAAAATTTATTACATAACTCCCAGTGGATCACCTTCCCAATTCAGTCGTGTCTAGTTTTGTATTCTCGTTGTGCTAGTTTGCTACATTCGCAGAGTATATGGTTTACAGTCTCATCTCATCTCATCTCTATTCCCGCAAAGTCTACATTTTGTTGGGTCCTATCAATTTTCGCTTTGGTGTAGTTTGTCCTTATGGCATTATTTTGTGCAGCAATTATAAGTGATTCAGTTTCTCTTTTGAGGTTTCCTTTTCTTAACCATGTCCAAGTCTTTTCATGGGCAACCTTTTCAATTTGTCGTTTGAAGCGTCCATATAATTGTTTTTCTTCCCATTTTTGTTTTATTATTATTATTATTATTATTATTATTATTATTATTATTATTATTAACTAAACAATATATATATAATTTATCATCATCATCATTATTATTATTTACTCCTTTTGAGTTTCCACATCAGTGTTAGCTGATGGTCTTTCACTGGAGTCTGAGTGACAGCAAGTCTCCTCAGGTCTCCAGGACTCTTCTGAGTATTCTGGCAGATTGCAGCAGTGCAGTGTTCTGAATGGTTTCACCCTTCCTCTGATATCCAAACTTTCCAAGCCCTTTTCTAATCCTTTTGGGACTGTTCCAAATGCACCAACTACAATTGGTATCACTTTCACTTTCATATTCCATAACTTTTTCAGTTCTCTGGCAAGGTCCAGATATTTGTCCATTTTTTTCATTTTCCTTTAACTTCCCTGTGATCTGCTGGCACTGCAAAATCCACCAGTTGACAAGTTCTTTCTTTTTTGTTTATCAACACTAGGTCTGGCCTTCTTGCTGGGATAAGGTGATCCGTTTTTATCTCAAAATCCCAGAGAATTTTGTGCGTTTCGTTCTTAAGAACAGATTCTGGTTTATGCATATACCATTTTGTTGTGTGGTCAAAATTTAATTTTTTGCATAATTCCCAGTGGATCACCTTCCCAATCCAGTCGTGTCTAGTTTTGTATTCTCGTTGTGCTAGTTTGCTACATTCGCAGAGTATATGGTTAACAGTCTCATCTCTATTACCGCAAAGTCTACATTTACTATTTTGTTGGGTCTTATCAATTTTCGCTTTGATGTAGTTTGTCCTTATGGCATTATTTTGTGCAGCAATCATAAGTGATTCTGTTTCTCTTTTGAGGTTTCCCTTTCTTAACCATGTCCAAGTCTTTTGATGTGCAACCTCTTCTATTTGTCGTTTGAAGCGTCCGTATAATTGTTTTTCTTCCCATTTTTGTTTTCTAGTCTTTGTCGTTTTTCTGTTTGTCCATCTGCCGTTTCTACTATTGTTGGCCGCCATAAGTAGTTTGTCTTTGCTCTTCCTTGTGTAATCTTCAAGTTGTTGGATTGTGGTTTCTACGCATTCCTCTATGTTGGCAAGACCCCTTCCCCCTTCCTTTCTTGACACATACAATCTATCTCTATCATCTCTAGGGTGGAGAGCCTTGTGCATGGTCATTAATTTTCTCGTCCTTTGGTCTATCTGTCCGAGTTCTTCTTTTGTCCAATTTTAAGAATGGTCCTGAGTATCTTATAATGGGGACAGCCCAGGTATTAATTCCTTTGATCAGATTTCTGCTATTAAGTTTCGTTTCTAGAAGTTTTCTAGTTCTCCTGAGATGTTCTTTTTTAACTTTTCCGTTCATTTCTGCTTGCATGATATTGTCCACTTCTAAAATTCCTAAGTATTTGTAGCTTTCATTTTCATCAAGAGATTTTATAGTTTCCTGATTTGGTAGTTGTATTCCATTCATTAGTTTTCTTTCACCCCTTTTTATTACAAGCATAGCACATTTTTCGATTCCAAATTCCATCCCTATATCCTGGCTATATATTCTAATAGTTTATACTAGGCTCTCCAATTCTTTTTCATTTTTTGCAAAAATTTTAATGTCATTCATGTACATAAGGTGGTTTATCTTTTCTTGTGAATTACTAGATTTGTATCCCCCGGTACATTTTTTCAGTATATGGTTTAGCAGCATCATTGCAATAATAAAGAGTAGTGGTGATAATGAGTCTCCTTGGAAGATACCTCTTTGGATTTTTACTTCTGCCAGGGATTGTTTTCCAGCTTTTAATTGAACTCGCCAGTTTTCCATGGCTTTTTTAATGAAGTTTATAATGTTGTTGGAAATTTTGTACATTTGTAGGCATTCTAAAATACAGGTATGTGGGACCATGTCATAGGCTTTTCTGTAATCAATCCAGGCCATTGCAATATTTTTCCGTTTATTTTTGACTTCTTTAAGAATGTATTGGTCTATATAGAGTAAGTCGTGGGTTCCTCTTTTTCCCTTGCGACATCCTTTCTGTTCTTCTGGGAGAAGTTTCCGCCAATTGAGTGAAAAGTATACTTCTTCTCTTATAACAGCAGTTAGAATTTTCCAGATCATGGGTAGACAAGTTATTGGTCTATAATTGCTGGGGACATTCCCTTTTTGTGGGTCTTTCTGGATTAGTGTAGTTATCCCTTTTGTCATGCATTCGGGTACTTCCGTTTCTTGTAGGCATCTGTTCAGTTGCTGGGCCATTCTTTTGTGGATAGACGTACATTTTTTGAACCAGAATCCATGTATGCCATCATGGCCTGGTGTTTTCCAATTTGCTACTTTCCTGAGTACTGATTTAAGCGTAATTACATGAACACTGGCACCAGGTCCTTCCTCAATTCCCATCAGTTCATTTTTAATATCACTTATCCACTTTGACTGCTTATTATATTCTTTCCTCATCCATATATCACTCCAGAACTTTTCTGCTTCTGTTGCATTTGGGTGTTCACTAATGTTTGTTTTTGCTCCATTAATTTGTTCGTAAAATCTCTTTTCATTGTTTTGGAAGGTCCTATTTTTATTATTATTATTATTATTATTATTATTATTATTATTATTATTATTAACAACTAAACAATATATATATATATATATATATATATATATATATATATATATATATATAATCTTCATCAGAACATTCAAATATTGCCTGGTGACATGGGCATATTTATTTTTCAAATGATAAGAGAAGGTGTGGAGAAAGTTTTATACGTTTAATTTGCGCTATTGATTATACGAGGGGTGTATGAAAAGTTTTAAGCATCGTGTATAAGAAGCGTTGATGCATGTTCAAACCTATGATTTTTTGAAAGTACAACCTTTTGTAAGTATTCCTGCCACATTTTGAAAGCAGACAAAATTGTGTCTCAGGAACTGGGATTCTCAAAGGTTTCTGCAAGGTGGGTTCCTCATCTTTTGACAACTGAACAGAAACGCACCAAGTGCACTGTGTCCCAGCGCAATCTTGAACTGTTTAAAGCTGATGAAGACAATTTCCTTGCTCAATTCATCACTATGAATGAAACCTGGGTTCATCACTACCAACCCGAAACCAAAGAACAATCAAAGCAGTGGAAGCACTCGTAATCTCCGACCCCAAAGAAGGCCAAGGTCGTTCATTCAGCTGACAAGGTCATGGCGTCTGTTTTCTGGGATTCCCAGTGTGTCATATTGATCGAAAACCTTCAGAAGGGCCACACGGTGACTGGACAGCATTATTCTGGACAACTGAAGCGTCTACGGGAAGTAATCAAAGAAAAAAGGTCAGGAATGCTCACAAAAGGAGTCATCTTCCTATAAGACAATGCACCATACCACAATTCACGATTGTGGATTTGAACTTGAATAAGGTGGATGGGGACATCCACCTTATTCGCCAGACCTGGCTCCCCCCGACTTTCATCTCCCCCCCCCCCCCCGATGAAAAAAGCTTTGGCGGGTCGCCATTTTGCCAGTGATGATGACGTCATAGCTGCAGTCGAGTGGTTTCTTGAGTCCCAAAGAAGAGTTCTTCAGCACCGTTGAAGCAAGTGTTCAGCCCTTGAGGAGGACTATGTTGAAAAATAAATGTTCAAAAATCTTTTATCCCTTTTAGTTTTTCTGATGCTTAAAACTTTTCAAACACTCCTCGTATATTGAACGGTTAATTGGCTAGAGGAGATCATTCCTTCCTATATGCTTCTATTTACTGTTGTTGCACAGAGATTGTAATTTATGTTTTAATTTGGAAACATGAATGTTGTTTATATCAGATTTCCATTATTAATTTTTCGGTTGTTCTTTGAGATATGCGTTTTTTAATTCAAATATCTTGCCCTATTTTTTCTTTAGAAAAATCAACGATAGAAATCATAAGATTGTAACTTTAAAATTTCTAGCAGGATATACTGCTGAGGATTTCTTAGCTTTTATACAACATTTGAGAGGTTTTAGGGAACGGAAAGTTTAGAAAATGAATTATTTCTAAGAAATGCTTTGTTTTGATATAACTACTAGTGTGAGTCAAATTTATTTATTTATTTATTTATTATTTATTTTGCAACGTCAGACATTTCAACAGCTTGTGAATTAAAGAAATTATTCAGTTTAAAGGATTATGACAAAAGAAATCTGGAAGATATAGTGGCCAAATTATTATGAATGTAACAACCAAAATAAGAACAATTACTTCTTGTAAATTTTGTTTGCAAACAGTTTTGGACAGAGATGAAAAACACATTGTTCATTATCACGAGGGTCATTCAATGAATAAGGGGTATATTTTTGAAAAAGGTAAAAAAAAAATTTTCAGAATTTTTTCCTTAAAAGTAAATTTTGCATTGTTTGGAATTGTTTTCGTGAAGTCGAACTTGCCTGATACTCTCCGTGCTACTCACCGGATTTGCATCAATGACTTAGAGCACATCCTTGAAATCCACTGTTTTAGGACTAGTTGTCGAGATTCTTGCAACCCGAGCAAAGTTTCTTGAACTATTTGGTTACTGTACTGTGTAATCAGCTGCGTGTTCACTTTTCGCACAATGAATATCTTAGGTTGCATCCGTGGCGTTATGGACCAGTTCAAACATGTAAAGTTCCCGAATTAGACTATGTTGTACGTCCATCTGTGCAGCTTTCAAATCACACACGGAGTGAAGCAGTGCTCTACGTGTAAGTGCACCAACTACCACGACACTACCAGCCACAGCAGATTGAACTGATTCGGTCTCACATCGCACATGTACCAAAATATTGCAAAACCTTTTGAATCCCCTAAGTATAAGTTTATTAAAATATTCTATTCTATTAATTTTTATTAGTATTCATGTAATTATGTATGAACCCCGTGGAAATTTCACGTCCCCAAGTTGTTATTATTGCGATATTGACAACGATGATGGTAATGATGATAAATAAGGGTTTATTTATCCTCCCAGTTTCGCGAATACATGATATAATAAAAAAGTCAATTTGTAGGGGACTGAACAGGAAGCAAGTTTTTCAGAGGGAAATATACAAAAAATAGTTCTAGTCACGTTGGCATTTTCCCTTAAGAGAGAACCTCAGACGTCGGACAAGAAATCCCACCTGTTTCTCTTTCGGACGATCCTTTAACTAATGGGCTTTCATTGAAGTTAGAATAACAGCAAGTTTCCTTAAATCTTCATGAGTCCCCTAGGTATTCTAGCCGATTTTAACAGTGCTGTGGTCTGGATGGTCTCAGTCCTTCTCTGATCTCCAGTCCACATAGTCTCTTTTGTAAGAGTATTGGGGACTATTCCAATTGTTTATTTGTATTAACGTACAGGTTCATGTTTCTTAATCTTTTTTTTAACTCTCTTGCAAAGTCCATATTTTTGTCGATATTTATTTTCACATTGTGGTCTGCTAGAACAGCCAAATCCATTAGATCACAAATTCTTTTCTTCTTGTTAATGCTAAGTAGGTTTGATCTTCTGTCCTGAATTTGGTGATCCGTCTGTATCTCAAAATTCCAGATAATTTTAAGTGTTTTATTATCAACGACTGAGTCTGGTTTGTGTATATATCATTTGTCAGTATGGTCAAATTTCAAACTCTTCCACAATTCTAAGTAGATTAAATTTACAAAATTATATAATGAAGCTTATATTTTGATTGTTAGTCAGTGTGTGAATAAGAGTATATACTTACCCAGTGTGCAAATAGATGGTATCGAACGGTTCCTTATCTCTGTTCCAGTGGCAGATAGAATGTAATAGTGTTCCCAGCTTGTTGCTCATTTCAAGCCATTTCTATGTGAAAGCATATTTAATGGATAAGGTTTTGTAAAACAAAACAAAAAATCTAACTAAACATTTCGGCCGCTTTACCCTCCGGCCTTCTTCAGATATATTTTGTGTGTTGGTGTTTACCAGGAAGTCATGAGTTCAATTTCCTGAGCCATGTCCTATTCTTCCAGCGACAGAAAGAAAAATGCTATTACGAGGGGAAATAAATAAAAAGCCAAATTAACATATAAAAATATTGCTGAGTATGGGCAGTTGAATGAGAATAGTGGATTGAATAAAAGTTTAGGTTCCAAATTCCTTGAAGGTATTAACTACGACAAAGGGCACATGAAAAGGCATCAAAATCAACCGAAACATTGCTACTATAACCACCAAGATGGTTGTCGTTGGTTGATTGGTTAGTAGGTTGGATTTTGTAGCATGTCAACCATTGTGTTATTTTGTGCCGAAGACTTTTTTGTTTTATTCACTCATATTGGGTATTCAATTTTTTTTAAACTCTCTTTTAAACACATTTTTGTAAAAGTCATTGGTCGGTCAACCAAAATAGCCTGAATTGTATAAATAATAACACCTCATAAATTTTGACAGAAAATAAAGTTCTAACATTTTGAGACGAAAGGCTGAATGCTACTTTACTTAGATTGTTACAGAGGTAGAATTTTCTAGAAATTGTAACAATTATTGTAACAACTAAATCTGTTAAAAACACATTCAAAGATTTTTCTCACTTTAGGAAACAAAAATATAACTCTACCTAGAGTATCATTCATAAATGCATCCTCCCACTTTAAAAAATATCTTATAATCTTTTTAGGGAAATATTATACAATCAAACCGGATATTATTATGTATCATTTGTTTTCAAAGTCTATTGCTTTGAAACTTTGTAACAAAAAAATAGTAGTAGTGCAAAAATAAATACACCTCTGATATATATTAATGCAATTTTATTTTTGCTTACAAAAATATGTGTTTCCAGTTTAGTTTTCATTTCATTCTCGATAAAATGAAGATAACTATAAAACTTTAATCAGAATAATTTAACCCTTTCTAAATAGAAGCACAAATATCATCATGGACCGTCGTTACATCGTAAACCTGATGAATTAATGGGTTGTCTACTTTATAATTAATTTCGTCTCCACAAATTGCAATATTAGTTTCTGAACAACGTAATAAAATTCCTTAACTCTTGACAGTTGCGGAAATTATGATATTTACTCTAATGGGCATCCATAAAAAAAGTCCCGGGGATTTTAAAAGATGTATTTCAATTTTAATACATACCGGATTAGATTTCCAAAATTCCATTTTCTTCAACTGAATTTCGACCTCTCGTCCAAGTTGCTCTTTTTTGGAATATTCATATTGCACCTGAACGAAAAAAGAAAAAAAACTATCTGGGTGAATCAAAGTATTTTTGTTTGTTTACATACCTCTATTTAAACTTAATTTCATGTACTTGTCTTAAGACTATCTATGACTTTAGTATATTAATATTATTGCTATATGTGATGATGAGGATTTTCGCTTCTTGTCATATGACCATCTTTCTAATTAGGATTTTTGTTTTGCTTGTCCATTTCTACGCAGATGACTTAACAGGCCAATTTCTCTCTCGTTGATTCGTTCACATATGTGTCACTTGAATAATCTACTATGAGCTGCAGTATGAGACACATTCTGATGCCAATGTAATAAGTATATAATTTCTCAAATAATTTCATGCGGATTATTTAAATTTTAGCATCATAAGGAATGAATATACGTACAGCGTTCCACTTTACAAGAATAAAATCCATTTTCTTTGCTAAAGTGTTCTCGCCAACAGCGTCCATATACTTGTAGTAATCTGCGTCGATATAAACCCCAATCTCTATCACTGCTTTTCCTGATGTGTCAATTGGAGCCGCATTATTCAAAGAGACATTTTCTTCTTCCTCCTTCTCCTCCTCTTCATTGTTAGCAATGTCATTTTCAAAATCGTTAACGGTCTCGGTTTGATACAAAACTGGGTTGAATAAAAAACAGAAATTAATGAAATTAATAAGACAAGCTGAAACAGTTAGAAGGGAGACAGACAAAAAGCCATAAAAAGAATAGAAAAAGGCTATATTATTAATGATTATATATTTTATATAATATAATATATGATATTATATTAATTGATATAACTATTATTAATAGTACCATTGGGTTATTCCATAATATTTTCTGTGTGTCTTGTAAAAGAATCATATCATTAATCAAAATAATTAATCGAGTTTAAGGAACATTTTAAGAAGTCAGAAATACTACTTACAGCTAAACAAAAAAGACCTAAATGAACTTGTTAATTGCGCGAATTCCATAACGTTTGGTCAGAGGTAGTAGTCTGTCTTCAAACTGACCTTCACTGCGCGGAATTTAGGCAAATTATAAACAAAAATGGTGCCAATGTATTCCCTTGTAGGACTCCAGCGACAATGTCAAAGTAATGTGTGTCACCATCAGTTGAACGAACAATTGCGTTCGTGTCTTCGTAGAGCATCATTATAGAGGTAACAGTTTCTTTGGATGAAACCATAAGCTAGAAGTATTTGCTCCATCTTTTCTCTGTGTATGGGGACAAAAACCATAGAGAAATCTACAAACAAAAAGTGTTGCCTCGAGAATATTGCTCGAACACTTTCTATGATTCCACGAATAGTCAAAATCTCAAAAGTTGTGGATTAATTTCTACGAAACACTTTTTGATTTTTCCTAAGAATTTTCTCTACTTTGGGTCGGATGCAATTGAGAAAAACTTGAGAAAAAAAAGAGCTATGACAGTAAGAGTTCTACCTCTGTAGGTCTTTGTGATTCCGTGGTAGCTCTTCTTTGGGAATGGGAGGATGCAGCCTTTTGTCTATTTCTCTATTACTTTATGTATATATACTGCGTTGCATAATCGAAGTAGTATGTCATCAAATTTTCTTGACTTCCATTCTTTAGAAGGTGTTTTTGTTGAGACCTTCAGCTTTTTCTATTTTTGATTGTTTTTAAGACGTCGTCGAGTTAATCCTCTATAAAGTGTGCTTACTTTATGTCTAATTGACTATTACTGATTTTTCCAGTATTTTTGTCCGTAATAGTCTGTTCATGCAGATTCTTGAAGTGTTCTTTCCAATCAAGAGTCCGTCGTCTTGGCTGTCAGTTTTTAGCTTTGATTTCTAAACGTTTTTCCTACTGCTAATTCCATTTACTGTCTACCATGTTAATTTGGATTTTCTATCTTCTAACTAATTTCTAATTTTATGTATTTGGTTTAAGTTGCATTCTATTTTATTTTTATGTTTTGTAAGTTTTGGTTTAGTTGGGTCTACGGTATATAAATCCTTTTCGGAACAAGTCATTTTGATAAAAGTTTCTGTTTTAAGTTCTCAGTATTTTCCTATTGGTATAAATGATTTTCATTAACTTCATTTTGTTTTGTTTGGTTTGGTTTGGTTCGGTTTGGTTTGTTTAATGGCATAATAACCCTGTGAGTTATTTAATACCAAAAACTGTTAAAGTGTGAGATAAAAGTTGGTACTCAAGTTTCCTTTACAGGTATATTTTTGTAGATGTATTTCGTGGATGTATTTTATATAAAATTCATAATTTTCGATATATTTTTATTTCTCTCGAGAAGGAAAAAATGTCACCCATGTTAGTATACTCAAACAGATCCCTCATAATATTTTCTAAGTTAAATAAATATGCCCTTGTCAGTTAGTGAAATGGGAAAATTATTACTAATTTTAAAACATCACTAAAATAAAAAATAAATAAAAGGTAGATAACTTTCCTATCATATTCTTTGTCGTTGAATTCTCTTTCCAAAAATTTAAAAATTTATTTCCAGAAAAAAAAAATTACGTAGAAACTACTTATTGATCACTATATGGAAGTGGCATCAATGCGCGAAACAAAAACTAACGAAAAAAATACTTGACCCTTTTTTAAAGAGTATTTTATGACCCTCGACCTTATGGACAGGTGCGTGAATTTAATATCATTATAATATCTATATTCTAAATTAAACTAAGTTACAATAAAAAAAAAGCGTACGATATAGAACGAACATACACTATTCAATTGTTATTTTAGAAAATCATATTCGTACTTTAATTTACACAAATAAATGGTAAAATACTCATACGATATACAATAGCAATAATTGTTTTTTAAATTATTGCTGATTCTATTCTCATGTAATTGTATTAAACACTGGTAAATTAGTTATGTTTTGTAAATTAATATTCAATTAGTTTATTTGGTGATGGATTAAAATTAGATTTTTTTGAACAATTGAAACCTTGAGTGATGCCATTATAGTTGTTTGCATTACAATTAATTATATGTCAATAAACAATTAGGAAATCAAATAAGAATTTTATAAGAGGTGTTGTTGTCAGTTACCAAACTTTGCTTATTGTAACACACGGACTTCAGATTACATACACTACCAGTTTCTAATAAACGGTTACCTATTTAAGTACTGAACAGGCTCGTCGTTGCTTGACTCTATTGTTTAAATATCTTACAACTGAAAACTTTTTAAGGCGCTTCGCTTGGTGCTATGATTAGCAAGTAAGGCCAGCAGACCATTACTAGTCAGTTAAATTCCAACTAGTTGCTGGGAGTAATGGAAACGAAGGAGTGAGTACCCACTCCAGAACTGAGATCTTACCATTGGATACAATTCAATTTTATATTCTGAACAACTTTGTGGATAGAGGGTGAATACATAAAAAAACTAAAGTCAGTGGAATCGCCTATTGTCAATATCAGCCGGACAGCCAAGGGTGAATACTTAAAAAAAAAACTAAAATTTCAACTCATCTCACTGTGTCCATTTTCTATAACCTTAAGCATTACATCACGTGTCTCTATATTTAAAGTACTCATATATGATTATGATAATTAGTATCTGAACTCAGAAATAATTATACTTCGTGGAATAAGTTTTAGATTATTATTTATTCTTTTATTTTGTTTATTTATTTATTTACAGAAACATCTATGTAGTTTAATTTGTCTTACCGTTTTCATTTTGTTTGTTTTTTCTTACCGCCAAGAGATGCTGATCTTCTCCGTCAACAGGGAGCAAAATGATTTCCTTATCGTTGGTATGGAAGGCGCCTCTCTATAAACCATGAAATGTTATGTGTATATATAGTAGTTTTCTTAAAATTGCATTATGCTTAAATCTTTAAAAAAATTAAAGCCCACATACAAGTACACGAACGTGAGTGAAAATTGACCACATTCCCATCTCTACTTTTGTCTAACCCCAACTCTCTCTCTCTCTCTCTCTCTCTCTCTCTCTCTCTCTCTCTCTCTCTCTCTCTCTCTCTCTCTCTCTCCATATATATATATATATATATATATATATATGTGTGTGTGTGGGTGTGTTGAAAAGATAAATAAATAAAATACCAATTTGTCTTAATTACTTCAACTTTGCAATAACTACAGTTTCTAAAGAATCCTTTCCAACCTTTTCCGCAAAATGTTCCAAAATAGGCAAATGTAGAATTTGTAACTCAGCATTTGCTCTCTATGTGCATTTCAGTAGACGACGAATGTAAATAGCATAAACACAGCCCCAATAGTTTCTTTCTTGCTTTTTCCTATACTGATATGACTTTTACCTTTACACAAAGATCCTGTTCTTTAAATTTGTTGTACCAATCGCAGATGGATTGTTTAGTTGTTGTTGATTTTACGAAATGTATTTTAAAATACTGTTGCATGCCAGTAACAGAATATGTTTGGATTAATTCAATCACACAAAATGCCTTCTCTAACAACGAATTTTTTTTGACAATGAACAGCTTGATGCTGCTGAAGACTTTAATAATAAACAGTATTTCTCTAAAAAGCTGCTTCAATATGGTTTTAAAAACTACATCCAGTTAATGTGATATATATATATATATATATATATATATATATATATATATATATATGTATCTTTTGACATGAACCCCTATGAATTGACAAATCAAAATTCTTACCATTCCATGGCAGTAAGAGAAACTGGCTAATCCTCCATGGGAAGTGACGTCACCAACCAAATAACAATCAGTATCAGCAACATCCACATTGTGTTGGTTGTCACCATCAGTTAGTATAACTGCAGCATCCGGATGGAGTATTTGTCTCGCATGTGACAAATTAACAATATAGTCTTCATCGTTAGTTGGTATCCGAAGAATTGTTTGATCAATTGCATCCCTTCGTTTTCGTTGCCTGATCTCCTTATGGTCAAAACTTTTGAAAAAGAAAAGAATTCCAATAGTGGAGTATATATATATATATATATATATATATATATATATATATATATATATATATATATATATATATAGTGAAGATCCGATATCTTCGGTCAGAGCGAGATTTTGTTAATAACAATTTGATTTTAATTATATTCATTAAAAAATCTGTTACCATAGATAAGAATTCAATTTTCAGGCTTTGTGTGTTAATATAACTTTTTCATTATATTTCGTTATCTTTTAAATCTATTTTTTATTCTTATTACTAAATATTCTTTTTTTCTAAAGACATCTCATAATCTATTATAAAAAGAGATATTTTAGAATTCAGATATCAATTTTTTTAGATGTTTTTCTTTAATGAAATTGGATTATATGCCTCGTTAACGACGCCGAAAAGATGTGGATCTTTTGGGTTGAGAGCCCGATCGTTTGTTTATTTAAATGTTCCGTTTTGAACGGGTTGTATGTGAAGAACACATCAGAAAATCAAGCATTTTGTTAGGGGTACGATATCCGTCAACTTGTCTACATGATCCATATATTTTTGTTCTCCTCTTATAAAGGGATTTATAAATGTAAAATAGTAAATTCGCGCCCCCCCCCCATGACCCCCCTATGTTTCACCCAGACAAATCCATTTTTTTACATATATAAACATCCATTATTAGGAGCTGTTCGAGGTATAATGGTTACTGTCGTATTAAATGAATACGCCGAGTTCGAATCCTGGACGAGGCTCTTTGAATTTCACATAGCGCTAAAACACGTCCCTCCAGCTATGACCGGTCTCTGTAACGTTGGTATAGCAACCGGTTTAGAAGAAGAAAATATCTGAATATATTCAAATTTGTTAAATTCCGCTTAAAAATTGACCTTGTGTCACATCCTGTTCGTACGTAGGCGCGGGGGGGGGTATATATACCACTACTGTCATTACTGTCCTGTCTTTAAAATTTATGATTGCTAACACTCATAATTCCTGTCGTTATAATAACTAGCAAAATAAAAAACGCCCTCTGGGCGACGTAAAATAAATATTGCCTGAGTGTATGGGAGTTGACAATTTAATATCAGAGAGTTTGTATCATAAGTAAAGTAAAATCATCAAATTTATTAAAGGAGTAAAAAATAAAATGAATTTTTAATAAATTCATTTTATTTTTTACTCCTTTAATAAATTTGTAAAAAATTTAAAAAAATTGAAATGGAAACTTAGTTCTGATAACTTTGAATATATATTAAAATTTTAAAAAATATATATATAGATAGATAATACCAGGTATGTATTTATTAAAACTTGTTTAAAAAACCAATGAGGACTGTCTAACATTGCATGCTCAAATTTTGAGTGTATTCTATTTATGACGATTTTAGACAGTGTGGCGTAAGCAGTGGCGTAGTTTTTGTTACAGACAAAAACCGGAAGCGAATCTCCATTATTAATAGATAATTATTTCGTTGTTTTCATCAAACTATTTTAATTATATATAAAAATATTGACAGTTTTTACTTACGGTTTGATATCTCCTTCAACTGATATTTGTAATTTCGTAAGCGTGAAAGTGTCAAATTCATCTAATATTTAAAAAGAGAAAATGATAAGAAAAAATAATTTTTAAAGTAATTTTCAATACATTCCTAGAGTAAAATCATTTACAATACAGGTTTATATTAAAGTCATTTCCAATGCATTTTTATAGTGAAACCCTTTCCTATGCATTCTTACTGTGAATAAATTTACTATACAGGTTTATCATTTCCAATTAATTATTTATAGTGTAATAATTTCCAATGTATTTTTAAAAAATCATTTTCCTGGTATTTTTACAGTGAATACACTTACAATACAGTAAGAAAATCATTTCCCACGCATTTTTAACTCTTTGCCTTTTGTCGTGAAATAATTTACAATGCATGTTTATAGTAAAACCATTTCCAACGCATTTTATAGTAAAATACTGTACGATGTATCTACATGTATGGACGAAATTATAGATTATTTCTGTGACAATTATTTGAAGAATTACACATGAAAAGTAGTTAAATATTTACTTATTTTAGGGTACTATTCATAGCAAACTTTTTCGTTATTACTCTCGACAAATACCTACTTTGTTGATGTGTAAAGAAGTATAACGATGGATTACTTACCAAAATCAAGACCTAGTCTTTTTGCTTCACGCAAAGCCTCTTCTGAGAAAGTTGGTGAACTCTGAGAAGAAAAAAATAAGGAACAAGAAAAGTTTAGGAAAAGGATTTGTGTTCGTGTGTTTGCTTTAATCACTTTTCCTTAAGTTTGGGAAAAGGATTGTGTTGTGTGTTTGTTTTAATTTCTTTCCCTTAAGTTTGGGAAAAGAAATGTGTACGCGTATTTATTATTATTTTGATATAAAATATAGAATTGTATTCTATAAGCGTTATAAGTAAGGAGCTGATGGTAGGTGTGGCGCTCCACCCCAGATGCAAAAACAATCTCCTTGGTCTAGCGCTAGTGAAAAGGGGATAGACTCCCTTGCTGATTGGCTGATACCGACATTAGGCCGCCCCGTCGACTTTACTTACTTACAGGTGACCTAGAAAAAACAGAACCCAAATTATTTATTTTCCCATTAAACTAACCCTAAACCCTACCTTTAAACCTAACCCTAAACCCTAGTTAAAATTAACAGTTTTATTACAAAATTTATGCGTTGTTTTTTTCTGGGCCACCCTAAATTTTCCGACCGATTTGCAAGTTTAGCCCATCACATAATGATATATAAAAATTATTTTATATATATATATATATAATATATATATATATATATATATATGCATAGAAATAAGATGCTGTCCAAATACACACAAATACACACACACACACACACATATATATATATATATGTGTGTGTGTGTGTGTGTGTGTGTGTGTGTGTGTGTGTTTCTGTGGCGGAGAACGAAAAAGAGTAAGACTTTGTCTTGCCTGCCGGGATCGAACCCGCGTCCGCCCGCATGCAAAAACAAATGCAATCTAGGTACTGGACGGACGCGAGGTTCGACATGTGCCCGGATGTTTGGTTTTTGTGTGTACTTAAAATAACCAAAGCGAGTGAGGAAAGACGGTGTTCTGTTAGAAGAGAAACATTTAAGGGTTAGTTTCAGTATTACACACACACACACACACACACACACACACACACACACACCACACACATATATATATATATATATATATATATATATATATATGTGTGTGTGTGTGTGTGTGTGTGTGTAATACTGAAACTAACCCTTAAATGTTTTAATCATGAAACTATAAATATATTTTCATACAATAAACATCTACCAATTGGTTAATGAACATAATCAAACTATCATCCCAATTCTTGGAAGATGTTCGTCTATTTTTGTTTGTGCACAAATTTTGATGTTGCTACATTCTTTGCTTTGTAGTATACCCATCCATAGTGATGAATAAAGAACGTTGCTTACCTGTGCCGATTGGAGCCCTAATAATAACAAAAGACTCACAGACGCCAACCGCAAATTCACTCCTAAAAACATGGTTGTAGATAGATACCGCATCCTGGTAAACCTCTAGCCCTTTCCAGGTATGTCAGGTACTAAACACTGGATGTTCTTTTTAAATCTAGCTTCAAGATTTGCCACCGGTTATTTCTCATTATTTTTATCTAATCGCAGAGATAAGAACGTGAACTTGATTGCGGAGTTCAGGACAAAAAAACAAAAAAAACAAGAAATGAATTGTATATCACACTGGTAGCCTTTTTTTTCCTCTAGTAATGTATGACTTCTCTGATAGAATTCTATTTGATTTATTGATTGATTGATTGATTTTAATGGTATGTCAACCTGTCTAAAGTTTACGGAATTTCTTTGTGCATTTACGTTTTGTATAGCCGTTTCTTAAGAGATTTTTGCATACAGTTTTATGATATCAAGTTATTCCTATCTAATACAAATAATTTGCGCAAAATTATACAGTTTCAAGAGCTTCAAGTAACTATTCTAAATACAAATAATGTACAGTTATATGGCATCAAGTATTCCTATCAAATGCGAATAATTCTTAAACAGATCTATTTGACACGTAAATGGACATGTACGTGTCAAATAATAAAGATACTACCACTCCGGGTCAGAGTGGACTTGGAAATA
Organism: Doryteuthis pealeii; assembly: GCA_023376005.1. NCBI lineage: Eukaryota > Metazoa > Mollusca > Cephalopoda > Myopsida > Loliginidae > Doryteuthis > Doryteuthis pealeii. The sequence goes on along the minus strand of CM042137.1, from coordinate 88,181,715 downwards.
GTAACAATAAACGGACACTCAACACTACCCAGATCAGAACGGAACGGGAGCATCACTATTATATGTAGTTCAATCTCACTCACCCTTTTTTGGGTGTCTTATCCTTTCTGCAGTGGATAAAGTCAGTGTATTCTATGCCTCATTGACAGAGTGATTATAATTAATAAGTTCCAATTCCAATTTTATTTAAGCAAACACACTGCTCTTAATACAAATACAAGGAAATGCTTAAATGGTTGATATATAATCAACATATTTAGAGATAATGTATATTTCTTTAATGTAAAAAAACGCCCTGTTGTCAGGACATGAATTCGTTGACTGTAGCCCTTACAAAAGGGGGGTCCTAGGTATGACACTTAAGTGGGGAGGCTCCAGTTTTGAAGATCTCAGATGTGTGGAATATATCTTCATTGTTATCACTCCCAGATCAACTCTGAACCGAATTGGTAGTACCTGTTAAGGTCCCATCTATTGGTCAAATAGATCTGTTTAAAGATTATTCGTATTCGATTTAACAATTTGCAAAAATACAATAGCACTGATACAGCTTCGAAGAGTTATCGCTTTATCTTATCAGAGAGATCAGATTCCCGTGTAATCAATAATCTGCAAATAGTAGTCTAAGCCTTTTCTATACATATATTGATATAGCTTTCTGTAGATGAGATATTACTACCTTGGTAAGTGAATTTGTCTATTAATATTAGAGGCTTGCCATCCAGTGCGGAGATGTCTCCATCTTGTTTAAAACACATGAACTACGTTTTATCAGAGTTGACAAAGAGGCCAATGTCTCTTGTCGCTTTCTCTAGGCTATGCAACAGGGAATCGGCTTATGCAGGTGTAATAGCGAGAAGCCCAAAATCATCTGCGTAGTCTGCATCTGTAATAGTATCTGCTCGATATCGCCGACTTCTTGCTGTTTTTAGTGTGAAGCCTTATTTTCATCAGATCTAATAATCTGATTTTACTAATTTAAATATCTGATTTTACATTTTCAGCTTCGGATGTATTTTAGTTGTTCTTTTTTGCAAGTTTTAGTTTCATATGGGCCTTTAAATATTTTCCACATAGATGTTTGTTGGTTTTGTTTTATTACATCTCTATGTAATAGCGATACTTTTTATATCATTTTCTCGGTAGATAAAGAAATGAGAAAGCTTCTTTTTTAAAAAAACAGGGGGGTTACTCAGTTAAAACTTTAAAATTCTTCAAGGCGCAAGTTTCTTTTTTCACAGAGAAGGAAAATTCACATAATTAAAACCCCATCTATGTAGTAACAGGAGCCGCATTACTCCCCGGTAAGAAAAATGAAGAGGTCCAACTCCGTGCTAAAACAAACATGCGACTTCCATAATAATTCAGTAATATTATTCCGGCTAGTCACTTGATATCAGATTTACGGGAAGTAGAGTGTTATACTGGCCATACGAGCGTGTAGAATCGGAAACCATGGGTAGTAGCATGGTGAATGTAAAGCAAGATGGATGAACCCAGAGGAGAACAATCTCTAATTGCGGTAGGTAACAATTAGAACCCAAGTTTCAATGCCCTAAACAGGATTTCAAAGTGGAATTTTAGTAAATAAAACCTTAGCTCTCTGAAAAAGAATGCAGTCAGTATATTCTAGGCCTCGCCGACAGTTTCGGTGAAGTTCATTTTGCTAATCTTCCTTATATCTTCCAGAATAGAACTTATACTTACGGGATTAATATCAATAATCTCGATAAGGTGAAATACTTTTTCTTTTTTTAAACAACAAAATAAACGACCTTATAAAAGATTAAATATAGTGATCTTCGGCAAAGTATTGAAGATATGTGTGCCTGAGTCTGCGCATGTAGGTATATGTGTTAAGGTGTGTGGTGGGGTATATATTTCTTATAATTTTCTACCTTCAATTATGAAAAGAAAATAATCACTCTGATTTTTGAGATTCTAAACATCTGTTGTTTGCATAGCGGACAGATATGTAATCAATTCATTGACAAAATTACAAAAGCCACGTTATTCTCTTTCTCTCTTTTTTTTTTCTGTGAATTACTCAGTATGGTAGCATGAGACGAAATAATACATTATGGGAGAGGAGATGGGCACCGCCAAGTAATCTCCATTTCTCTAGCAGATGTCATGAAAGAGAATTACTCAATATGGTGCCATGGCGAACTAATACATTATGGGAGAGGAGATGGGCACCGCCAAGTAATCTCCATTTCTCTAGCAGATGTCATGAAAGTGAATTACTCAATATGGTGCCATGGCGAACTAATACATTATGGGAGAGGAGATGGGTACCGCCAATCAATCCCCTCTGCCCTAGTAAATCCCGTGGAATGGAAATACTCGGTATGGTACCAGGGCGGCCTAACAAATAATGGAAGAGGATATGGGTACCTAAAAGTAACAACATGGTCTCATGAAAAAGAATTACTCACCATGCAGGTACGAGTACCTCATAATTTATTATGGAAAACCTGGGCACTGCTTAGTAATTCCCATTGCTCTAGAGATGTTATGAAAGGGGACTACTTGGTGGAATGGTACAAAGACGAATTTATAGATTATGGGAGAGCAGATGGGTGCCGCCAAGTGATTCCATTGTACTGAGATGCTATGGAGAGGAATTACTTAACATGGACTTTATAGATTATAGGAAAGAAGATAGGTAACATCACGTAACACCCATTGCCCTTAGATCATGAAATGTATAGTACCACGGCATGTAGATGAATCATGTGAGATGAAATGGACACTGATTGTAACCCCAATTTCCATTAGAGATACCATGAAAGGGATTACTTACCATAGCGTCACGGACAGCTAACAGATTATAAGAGAGAATATGGGCACCAGCAAGTAACACCCATTTCTGCAAAAGATACCAGAAAGGGAATTGCCTGAAATTGGGCAGTGGGAACTTAAATCATAGGGGGGAAAGATGGGCACTGCCAAGTAACCCCCATTGTTCAGCGAGATAGCGTGAATAGAGAATTACTAGGTATGTATCAGGACACCTTATTAGAGCAAAGGAAATGGGTGCCGTTAAATAAACCGCATTGCCTTGACACCATGAAAGGAAATTGCTTGGAATCGTACAATCATGACCTATTCGATTATGGGAGAAGAGATGGGCAATATCACAAGATATCACAAGATATTCTGAACGATTCTGCTTTTTTTTCAGCGTCTTTCTGATTTCTCTCAGAATCAATTGATAAAAAATGTACATTTGTACATCATCAAAATTCTCATTATTTGTATTTATTTACACATGTATGTAACCGTAAATCAGAAAAGTGGTACATCGTAGCGAAATGTGAATTAGAGCGATACATCTAAATATTCTAATTCTAAATACATTCTAACTCCAATTTACAGATGAACGTCATTTTGTGATTACCCTTATTATCATTTAAAAATATAACTAGTTCACTACTTTCTAAATAGACGCATCAATATAATCATGAACTGTTGTTACAACAGAACCCCAACGAGATCAACGGTAAGAACATTGAGTACTTTTTACAATTTTTCCAGAACAAGTTTTTATTAATCATCATCAATATGACCAACTTTTTCAAATATATTTAAATATATATATATATATATATATATATGTGGTGTGTGTGTGTGTGTGTGTGTGTGTGTGTTATATTAAAGCTGAGCTAATCAACTTTTATCTCCTAAAGGATTTTTTACTGTTTAGTTTAATTATACGAAAGTTATACTAAATTATTCCTTAGTTTTAGGATTAAATTATGTTTGAAAAAATCCATTTTAATTGGTTTTAATTAGTCAAAATTTGACCCGTCTCTGTCTTTACATTCTGCATATCACTGTTTTCCTCTCTATTTATCTCTTGATTACCCCCACGTTAAATGTGTTAGTCTATCTATGCGAGTGAAGGGGAAATGGGAGAGTGATTAACAGAGACACTTTTACAACTCACCAGCAGCGAAGAACCAACATGTAATGAAAGTCCATGATCCATTTCAATTTGTGTGGTATATATGTGATTTATAGTATTTTACGCATAAATAAAAAGTCAAAAGACCGAAAGTGTGAATAGAAGAAAAACATTTTTTTAAAGAATCTGCTCGGGTAGTAAATACATACCGAAAATCGAAAAATAAAATGAAAATAAAAACTAAAAAAATAATTTTTGGGGTATTATTTTATTATTCGGACTATTGTCCTCATCTTCATTGTTATCTGTACAACGTTTCGGTCGATGTGCCCTCCGGTTTTCTTCTGGTATTTCTTGACGGACTTGGGAACCTTCTCGGACTCGGAAACCATCTCGGATTCAGGAACCTTCTTGTAATCGGGAGCCATCACGAAACTTTGAACCTAACCTTTTATTTAGCCCACGGGGGTATCCTGTTCTCATTCCGCTAACCATAGCTGGGGTACAGGTGTTAAGCTGTGTTAATCATTATTCTATGTTACTGCTGCACCTGACCAAGATTGAACCCGCAGTCTAGAGATAACTGTCACTTAGAACTGTCTTAACCTAACTCGTTTATCCACTAGGCTATCTGTCCAATTAGACAATCCTGTGTGATTTTTTTTTCAATCGCAAATGTTACAATTTATTTTGTAAAAACGGATTTTAAGTAGCGTCTTGGCAGGCATCTTGATCGAAATTGACCGAAAAAATCGTTTTAAATGTATCAAGAATGAATTACATGTGTAATATTATTTAGCTTTTTTTACTAATGCTCATTATGTTACTACTTTTCGACTTAGAAAACATTTGACCTTAATAATAAATTTTGATTCGTTTTTAAAATGAAAAGCAGACGATATTTTGGTAGACCCTACAGTGTGTGTGTGTGTGTGTGTGTGTGTGTGTGTGGTGTGCGCGCGCACGCGCGTGTGTAAATAAACCGATCACTCCGCATGAGCAGGACGTGACACAAGGTCAATTTCTTAAGCATGTGTATTTGGTTAAGTGTGTCACGAAATTTGAAACCATTGAAACTTTCTTTTGTGGTAAACAAAAAGAAGAAAACTCTCCTTTCAATTTATTTATTTATTCATCTATTCATTCATTTTAATTTATTTTTATTTTCTATTTTATTTTATTTATTTTTATAACCCATGCTGACCTTGAACCCGTGTGAAAACATTTTTTTACTGATGCCCCTTATGTTACTACTTTTCGACTTAGAAAACATTTGACCTTAATAATAAATTTTGATTCGTTTTTAAAATGAAAAGCAGACGATATTTTGGCAGACCCTACTTTTTTCCCAAATCCCAATTATCTAGCTAGAGCTTAATGGGTGACCGAACGGGTCACGTTTTGTCTATATATAATATATAATATATATATATATATATATATATATATATATATGTGTGTGTTGTGTGTGTGTGTGTGTGAAATAAACCGATCACTCCGCATGAGCAGGATGTGACACAAGTCAATTTCTTAAGCAGAGTTTAACAGGTTTCAAAGTTTTCCTTCTCCTAGACTGGTCACCTAGCCACGGCTAAAGAGCCCGGTATGTCCTACTGGAGGGAAAGTAGTTAGACGCACACCTTTCACAGAGATATTAGCGCAATGTGAAATGCAATTAGCCTCATCCAGGATTTGAACTCTGGTCGACGAGTCCATTTCCTACTGACGGTTAACCATTACACCATGGGCCTCCACATGAGAGAGAGAGAGAGAGACAGAGACAGAGACAGACAGACAGACAGACAGACAGAGGGAGGGGAGAGAACGGTAGATGAGAAAGAGAGATAGTACGAAGTCCAAATCAGCTGACCCATGCTGACCTTGAACACGTGTGAAAACATTTTCTTACTGAGCTCATTATGTTACTACTTTTCGATTTAGAAAACATTTGACCTTAATAATAAATTTTGATTCGTTTTAAATGAAAAGCAGACGATATTTTGGTAGACCCTACAGGTGTGTGGTGTGTTGTGTGTGTGTGTGTTGTGTGTGCGTGTGTGTGTGTGCGCGCACGCGCGTGTGTAAAACCGATCACTCCGCATGAGCAGGACGTGACACAAGGTCAATTTCTTAAGCATGTGTATTTGGTTAAGTGTGTCACGAAATTGAAACCATTGAAACTTTCTTTGTGGTAAACAAAAGAAGAAAACTCTCCTTTCAGATTTATTTATTTATTCATCTATTCATTCGTTTTAATTTATTTTTATTTTCTATTTTATTTTATTTATTTTTATAACCCATGCTGACCTTGAACCCGTGTGAAAACATTTTTTTACTGATGCTCATTATGTTACTACTTTTCGACTTGCTGGACCATAGCTGGGGTACAGGTGTTAAGCTGTGTTAATCATTATTCTATGTTACTGCTGCACCTGACCAAGATTGAACCCGCAGTCTAGAGATAACTGTCACTTAGAACTGTCTTAACCTAACTCGTTTATCCACTAGGCTATCTGTCCAATTAGACAATCCTGTGTGATTTTTTTTTCAATCGCAAATGTTACATTTATTTTTGAAAAACGGATTTTAAGTAGCGTCTTGCAGGCATCTTGATCGAAATTGACCGAAAAAATCGTTTTAAATGTATCAAGAATGAATTACATGTGTAATATTATTTAGCTTTTTTTACTGATGCTCATTATGTTACTACTTTTCGACTTAGAAAACATTTGACCTTAATAATAATTTTGATTCGTTTTTAAATGAAAAGCAGACGATATTTTGGTAGACCCTACAGGTGTGTGTGTGTGTGGTGGTGTGTGTGTGTGTGTGTGTGTGTGTGTGTGTGTGCGCGCACGCGCGTGTGTAAATAAACCGATCACTCCGCATGAGCAGGACGTGACACAAGGTCAATTTCTTAAGCATGTGTATTTGGTTAAGTGTGTCACGAAATTTGAAACCATTGAAACTTTCTTTTGTGGTAAACAAAAAGAAGAAAACTCTCCTTTCAGATTTATTTATTTATTCATCTATTCATTCATTTTAATTTATTTTTATTTTCTATTTTATTTTATTTATTTTTATAACCCATGCTGACCTTGAACCCGTGTGAAAACATTTTTTTACTGATGCATTTGACCTTAATAATAAATTTTGATTCGTTTTTAAAATGAAAAAAGGTTATGATATAAAAGAAATGAAAATAAAATTTCATTGACAAAATTAATTTACCCCCCCCCCTACAGAAAATAATTTACCAAAAATCAGGGAATTATCGAATTTTTAGTGTTGATTTATCAATGAATGAACATTATAATGCATTATTTATTCTATTTCGAAACTTTCTGATTTTTTTCAGGTCACTTAATTTTAACCCCCCCCCCCTTATTTTGGGGGTGTAAAATCTTGGCGAGTTAGTACTTGTTTGATACTAATTACAGTATAAATTAAAAAAATAAAAGACTGAAGCTGCAAATTGAAAAAAATTATGGGGAATATTTTATAAGAAAATCGGAAAATAAAATGTTAAAAAAAACATAAATAAATTTTTTTTTCTGTTTTACTCATTTCGATAATTATTTAATTGGCTATTATCTTATAAAAGAAAAAATTATACATCGATATTTTTTCTGCTTTAAAAAAAAGGGGGGGGGGCTACATTTTCAATAGAGTTTTTCTTCAAAACTTATACTTTGTTTGACTAAAATAAGGTTTGCATTAAATAGATATTTATTTCTAGAATCTAAAAATATAATATTTTAAACTGAACATCAGAATATTTTTTATTTTAAATGAATGTTATATATTAATTTTTCATAGCAAAAATACTTAATTAAAGTTTTTAAATAAAATAACTGATACATTATAAAATTCATTAATTGATAAATGTTTTTGCAATCGCGAATGTTACATTAAATTTGTAAACAAGCCATTTATCCATTTAAAAAAAGGGAAAATGGCCGAACGCGATCGAAATTGACAAAAATTAACGTTTTAAATGTATTAAAAATAAATTGCATATGTAATGACATTTTTCTTTTTTTTAATAATGGTCATTATGTTACTACTTATCATTTTAGACAAAAGTTTGACCTTGAATAATAGATTTAATTAATTTTAATTCGTTTTTAAAAAGAAATCTGACGCTAGCAGACGATTTTTGGGTATATCTAGTGTTTACTCTTTGTTTTTGTTTTTTGTTATTGTTATATATGTAATTCTCCAGTTGGTTAAAATGTCTAGTCAATGCGTATTTTGTTAGATAAAGCTTTTTTCAGGTTTATTAGTTTTACCAAATCATTTTAAAAAATAGACACTTGCACAAATACACGCTTATGCATTTACACAACCCCTTTGAGGATGCAACTCAAGAGTTGAACAGGATTGAAGTCAGAGTTTTCCTTCTCCTAGAGCGGTTGCCTAACTAAGGTTAAAAATCCTAGTCTGGTCTACTATTTACCTTTAGCTGGAGGATGAATAGTTAGATGCATACCTTTCCCAAGGGTATTAGCACTATGTAAAATGCAAACAGCCTCGTCCAGGATTTGAAGTTGTATCACCGTTTCCATTTTCAACGACGGTAACCATAACGATCGCCTCCATTAAATACACGCTTAATAGCACATACACACAGGTACAAACAAAATTGAAATAAAAAAAAGAAAGGCTAGATTGAGCATAAAAATCCTACGTAAGGTTGTTTACGTTTCTCTTCGCGCTAATGCCCTTAAAGCAACCAGTCGAGGAGAAGGAAAACTCCGAATTATTAGTCGGTAGAGCACCCGACTCGAAATCGCAAGGTTGCTAGTTCGATGCTGGCCCTCGCCAACTAAACACATGAGTAACACAGATTGGGTAATCTGATCTGTGCGGTAAAGTGGGACGCTGACGGTAGATGTGGCACCCCACCCCAGCCCCATAAAATCTTCCTGGTCTAATGAAAAGGGATAGACTCCCACGCTGTCCGGCTGATACTGATAATAGGCCACACCGCCAACTTTACTTCTACTTTTTTTTTTTTTTTTTTTTTTACACGCATATAAAAAATTGACCTTGTGGGTAAAATTGACATTGTGTTACCCATAATGGAGGGATTGAGTAAATACATACTCGGCATAGAAATGGGCACACACCATAATTGTTCATAATTAGAATATACTCCAATTTTAAAAGTCAGAGCAATTTAAGTACATCGATCAAAGAAAAATAACACTATGATGCGCCATTTTCCTACGTTACGTACATGAATACAAATAGAATAGGCAAATGGTTAAAGGGAGATAACTCTTTTTTTTTTTTTTCTGTTTTTCATCTGTTAAAAAGCTTATACTGGGACAAAATCTACAAAGATCTATATGTGAAAAAATTTAATCTAGGAAAGTTACACTGCATAGCCAAAAAAACGTAAGAAAATAACACAACAAAAACACGCGTACTGAAAAAGCTGTTGCTATCCCCAAAGTGAATATCCGGGGTTTTTTTTTAAATTAAAAAGAAGAATAACTTACAACTCTATTAATCACCCATAAAAAATTTTTTTTAAAAAGAATCGTTTGTAATAATTCTCAAAAGTATAAAAATCTCGAAAAATATGTTGCACAAAAGTGCGTATTTCAATTATCCATTTTTAAATAGATAGGATAAATCTTGATTCCTCACGGAAAATATTGTGTTCAACATGCCATTTTCCAGACGTCTAAAATTCACTATTGAATTTTTAAGCGAATAGAAATAGGCCAATCAAATTGAAAGAAAATATTTTTTGCATCAATTCCAAAAAAAAATATTGTTTTTAAAAGTTGTTTAAAACACGCTACAAAAATTACTTTTTAAGTTTTAAGTAAATTACGTAAATTTTCAAATGATTTTTTTGTGTGTGTTGAAATTTTCTTATTTATATATATTTTTTTTTAATTTATGTGGTCTTCTGGATTTGATTTTTCTATAAAGTAAAAATTAGGGACTCGACTTTTTTTTTTCATTCAAATGACCAAATTCCACCCTAAATTCATAATTGATAAAAAAATTTCATTCAATTTTTTTTAATAGAATAGAATTAAGTTATTAGAGAATAAAGCGCTGAAAAGTTCATTAAAATGAAACAATTCCCCAATTTTTTAGTAATTATTTTAAAATCAAAAAAATTTAAGATTTTTTATTATCTCCCCTGAAAACAATTGCGATACTTACATACAAATATAATAAGTTTTTTTTATTATTACGAAGTAGGAGAAAAATATTGAAAGAAAATGTAAAATTTAAATTTAAGTGAAAAAATGTGCACAACTAATCAACTTATGATAGAATTATGATAATTAAAACATACATGCACGTGTGTGTGTGTGTGTGTGTGTGTGTGTGTGCGTGTGTGTGTGTGTCTGTGTCTGTGTCTGTGTCTGTGTGCCTGTGTCTGTCTGTGTGTCTGTGTCTGTGTCTGTGTAATATACACGCGAACTTATAAAATTCTACTATCACCGAATTTTTCAAATTGAAAAAATAAAGTCTAAAAGAATGTATAACAAGGGTGAATAATTTCGAGCAAGACATATTTCATTGTCTAATGAGAGTTATCTCCTATTACATAAAGTTTTTTCTCTGTTTTCCTAATGTTCGTATTAAATAGTTAATAATAATCTTCTCTATTGGATTAAATGGGTTTGGAATTAGCCAAACTTGACTTACCGTTAATCGATTCGGTTTTTTATATCGATCTTTCAACGTGTTCGTAAGTATTTTGTTGTCTTTTCAGCCATATGAAAATAGTGCAATAGATTGACACTAACAAAATGATTAAAGAAAATCGTAGTAACGATTTAAAAAAAACAACATCATTTTTAGAAATGTTTGTAAACCTAGGATGCTCGTAATATCATTAGCGTCAACTTATATATGCAATAGTGAGACAGTTTTTAAAAGAAAATCATATTTTCTAGTTATCCACATACAGTAATGTTTCCATGTAGTAGGTCTCTTTAGTGTGGCTAGACTTTGCTGATTTTGTCAAGTGGTGGTCGAAACTCGACCGATTTTTCATCAGTCAGAACCTATATATATATATATATATATATATATATATATATATATATATATATATATACGTGTGAATGGATTGGTTTGAACGTCATGTCAACCTGTCTAGGCTAATTCTATATCTAGAGGTTAGGGAACCGTGTTCATTGTACGTTCATATTTACATTTTTTGTAGTTATTTCTTAAAAGTCGGTTGATTTAGGGGGTGCACATACAAATACGAATATTTTTTAAAATACCTATTTGATCCTATTATGGTGGTGGTGGTGGTTGGTTGGTTGGTTGGTGTATTTTGTTGTTGTTGTTTGGATGGTTGTCTTTTTTTCTTTTCTTAATATAAAATTCCAATGTCCGAAGACAAGTGTCTTCATCGGTTGAGTTTTTAATTTGAGGGAACTAGAATGATTTTTTTTTAAATCAGGCTAAATTTAATCAAATGAATAGACTGAAATAACAGGTTCCAAAACCCAAATGATTCTTCTATTAAACAAAAAAATGGTTGAAGGATTTTAATGAGCTTTTCATAGTTATCTCTGTTATATTTATGAGCTTCTTTTCTGTTAAAATCTATGCTTCCCTATTGACCATATATATTGCAGGGTATCTCGCCTGATGTAATGGTTAACAAGTGAGACTAGCAAATGATTTCTAGTAAATTCGGTTATCAGCCTTGTGTCACAACTAAGTAAAACTTAGTAAATAACTATTGACCATATTGCATTAATCTTCAAATAAGGATTCTTACTAAAAGAAAGAAAAAAGAAAGTTTTTCAGTTTTTCAATGATATTGCGAAGATGTGATAAAAACAACTTTATCTTTTACAAAACAAATATGAACATGTTTGTCAGATACTAGGAGATAAATTGTTTTAAATATTCATTCAAGCATTTTTTGCTAGTTTGTTTGGGTTTTTTTTTTTTGAGGGGGGGTTGTTTTTTTGTTTTTTTTATTGTTTTCTTTTTTTGGGGGGGGGTATTTTTGTTATTGTTGTTTTTCTTAAACACTTTTCATGACCACTTTCCATAAACAGTATTTTCTTTTTTTTCAAATTTTTTTTCTTCTCGTTTTTGTCCGAGACAAAAATTTCATCTAAATACAAGAGAATGAACTGGACAATAAGTAATTAAAAACTTGTAATCTCTAAAATGTAAATCTATCAGCCTAACAAGGACATTAAAATAACGAATGATTTTCTTGGCCTTTTCGATCAAAATGAAATTAGAAAAAAAAAAAGATACGTCTAGGTCAGTTAGATTTATTTTTGGTTGTGAGTCATTAAAATTCCAAAGTCTTTGTTGATTCTTTAGACAATTCTATACGTACAGGGTATTAAGTTTCACACTTTGTTTCGTTCATTATTTTAAAATCTGGTACACGATTTCCGGAAATAATTACTTTGTTTATTTTAATTTTGTATATATTCTTTATTAACATTATGGGGGACTAGACTGAGGTTCTTAAATGTCTGAAGGCAACATTCATTCAAACTGGAATTACTTTGAAATCAATAAACATATTTCGTCATTATCTCTACTACAGAACTTCTATGTGTTCTCTTGCACTCGTCAGAATTGCAGCCTTTTTGTGTCTTCGATTGGAAAACACACAAAACTGTAAGTAATAAGTTTTTATAAATTCACTTTGTAATCGTTCCGAGGGAGGCGCACACCCTGCAACTGCGGTGAGGCTCCAGAGCTCAGGGACTGCAGTATCTCTGAGGAGCCCTTGAAAAATCTAACATTGGAACACATTCGAAAAATAAATTACCAACATTTTCTGACAAAACACCATATCCATCTCTTATATTATTTAATCTCTAAGTCTGTTCGTAACCGTAACACAGAGAGAAAAAACAGCGCAGATTTTTATTAGAGCAATAGGCTTGAAATAATCTAATTTAGAGAATAAAGTGCATGATCATTTTAGGAAATCTGGTTTCGGGTTGTGTTAGAAGCGGCTATCCAGCGTCGTCTGAGTAAAGGAAGGAACTCCTCGACTATAGATTTGTTTACTTTTGAGTTTTACAAATGCTGGACATTTTGAAGTAGAATTTCAATTATGTTTCTATGTATATTTTAATTTTCAAATATATTTAAATATAAATTAAATCTTCATAATTTTGCGCAAACCGGTGATATTCAATGTGTATGTATATTCACTTTGACGTTAATTTTTTAATTAATTATTTTTGTAGTTTCCTCCGACCATACACACACACACACACACACACACACACACCGCCCTTTATGTATGTATAGATTATCTAAATGTTCGATATGGCGGAGGTAATTACGGAATCCTTCTTTACTAGAATTATCAATATATCATCATGGACATCTCTTACAACGGGAACCCAATATGCTCAGGGGTTGTTTATAATATCAAATCTATGTTTGTTACCGAAGTAATGGGAAAACGGAACATTTTAGTATAAACTTGTCAATATACTAGGTATACCCAAAATTGGTCTAAAATGCGTATTTGACAAAATGACTTTGCCCTACAGAAAATAATTTACCAAAAAATCAGGGAATTATCGGATTTTAATGAAATTTTCAGTGTTTATTTATCAATGAATGATCTTTATAATGCATTATTTATTTTATTTCGAAACTTTCTGATTTTTTTCAGGTCATTTAATTTTGACACCCCCCCCCTTACTTTGGTGGGGTGTAAAATATTGGCGAGTTCTTCTTTGTTTGATACTAATTACAGTATAAATAAAAAGATAAAAGACCGAAGCTGTAAATTTTTAAGTGGAATATTTTATAAGAAAATAAGTACTGAAAATCGGAAAATAGAATGTAAAAAAAAATAATAAATGATTACTTTTTGGAGATTTCTTTTTTACTCATTTCGATAATTATTTAATTGGTTATCTTATAAAAGAAAACATTATACATCGATATTTTTCTGCTTAAAAAGTGGGGGGCCTACATTTTCAATAGAGTTTTTCTTCAAAACGTATACTTTGTTTAACTAAAATAAGGTTTGCATTAAATAGATATTTATTTCTAGAATCTAAAAATATAACATTTTAAACTTAACATCAGAACATTTTTATTTTAAATGAATTTTATATATTAATTTTTCATAGCAAAAATATTTAATTAAAGCTTTGAAATAAAATAACTAATGCATTATAATATCCATTAATTGATAAATCAATACTGAAAATTTCATTAAAATCGGATAATTCCCTGATTTTTGGTAATTTTTTTGCAATCGCGAATGTTACATTAAATTCGTAAACAAGCCATTACAAGCCATTTAAAAAGAGCCAAAATGGCGAACGCGAACGAAATTGACCAAAACAAATCGTTTTAAAAGTATTAAAATAAACTGCATATGTAATGATATTTTTCTTTTTTTAATGATGGTCATTATGTTACTACTTATCGTTTTAGACAAAAGTTGACCTTAAATAATAGATTTAATTAATTTTAATTCGTTTTTAAAAATTTTAGCAGACGAAACTTTGGGTATACCTACAATGTACCCTTAGATTTGCCCGACGTTTCAACAGAAAACTTTCAGGTTTTACACAAGATCAGTTATCTCCCTTGTCTTTTAATCGAAATCAAATCAAGACCGAAAATACTTATATTTCTTTAAAAAGTTTTATGCGTCTGCTTTTATTTTGGTTTGTTGATATAGTAATTTGTTAGAATACGCAGTGTTCGGGAGCTTCGGCATCTAAACCGGTTAGTAAGGTAAAATTAATCACGTAGTCTCAGGAGCCACCCCCCCACCCGCCCCCCATGCAGCACTTGCCCCTCGTCTAAAAAGAACATGACCAGGTTTATTGCCCGGTAACTGAGGCGCCGCAAAAGGAAAACACCGAAGCAATCACGCACTCTTTGCACTAGACACCGTATGAGCTTCGATTTGTTCGTGGCTCCCCACGTTAAAAAGACTTTGTGTTAATCCGGCCAGGTGGGAGGTCAGGGAAAAAACTATTGATTGTCAGCATGGTCAAATTTTAATCTCTTTCACAATTTCCAGTGGATCACCTTTTCCACATAGTCATTCCTATTATTATTATTATTATTATTATTATTAATTTTGACTTATCCTACCGTTACGATTTCAACAGAGTTACCATGTATGCATTTATCCAATCCCTTTACCATGGGCAAGGTATAACACAAGGTCAAATTTTAAGCGGAGTAAAGCTGAAGGGAGAACAGATGGATTCATGTTTTTCCCAAGGGAATTAGCGTCAAGTGAAACGCAAACAATTTCGCCTCGTCGAGGCTTAAATTCAATTTTCTACGATGATAACCGTTGCACAAAAGTTGACGTGTACCAGCGATCCAGTCCACTTCCAGAGCTTTTTCTTTCGTCGAAAAGCCTTTCTACTAATCTTCTAAAGTAGGGTGCTAGTGTGTGTGCCGATAACCCCAGAAGTTTTTATTGATGTTACGATGAACTTGTCTGAAGTAGACTGATGTTTGGCATGTATGCGATCTTCGGCGCTTCGGGCTCCAGGGCTGACATGACGAGATTTCCACGAGAGAAGGTATCGTAGCAGATGCAATCTCATGCTAATGACCAGTCACCCTGGGATGGGAAAAGCGTAATCCCGTTGTGTCGCTTGGAAAGTCTGCAATGCTGAGTCTTCTTCTAAAGCCTGTCATTCACTGTGACGTGTCGGTAAAGACGACACGTGCAATGGCGGCAAGTGAGCAGATGTAATTCAAACACGTCAATCACTTCATATACCTGGAGACCGGCTTAATTTTACGGTTATCGTTGAAGAAAATGGAATCAGCGATCCGGGTTCAAATCATAGTCGAATCTGTTTGTGTTTCCCTTAACGCTAATGTCCTTTGGAAAGGAAGGAATCAATCTGTTCACCTAGCTATGAGTAAATAGTAGGGCAGACTGGGGGTTTTGTTTTGGTAAGGTAACTAGTCGTTGTACCATTTAGTATATTTCCAGGTTTTAAACATCTTCGCATTATTAACGTAGGAAAACTTTGAATTTGTTTTTTTGGTTAGGCAACCTGTCTCGGAGAAGGAAAAAGATCGCAAGTAACTTTTGCACACAGCTAATATAATATACTAACATCCTAGAATCCTCAAGCTTTATAAATGTCTATTAGTTCAAGATGTTAGATGTTGTCTTGGGGGCGGGGGTCAATCTGAAAGCCACCCGACGTAAATGCCAAGTGCTGTGTTAATACCCATCATATTTTCTGACTTCCTACTAAACCAGAATATACATGGTGTCATTTTCTAGTCAAGAGCCACTGGCTGTTACAAAAAAAAATGCTAGGTCCCGTCGGCATTCTCCTTCAAGGGTGCCTCAGGTGCTGGATAATAAACAGCCTTCGACCTTTCTAAGGCGAGACGCAAGTGCCCTAAGGGGCAGAGACCCCTTGAAACTAAGCGAATAATTTTACCTAGCCACCCGATGCGAACGTCATGTGTGTACGTTAATACGTATGATCGACGTACAAGATATATGTACCAACAAATTCGTTTTTGATATGCATTTACAATTTTCTTGTTTTATTTTCATATATAGTTTTGTTTTTTATAACTTTTATAAGAAAGCCAAAATGTTATTTTCATTTTATTAATTTTAATGTAGGAATGTACGTTCAAACTGACACTTATGCGAGTAAACAGAAAGGAAACGAGAAATTAAGAACAATCTTTTATGACGAATATAATGAAAATAATGACACAAAACCGACACATAGATACAAAATATTTTAGAACGGCCTTCAGTTTCATATAGGATCACTCAGATTCTATGAAAGGGTGGAGTGAGCGTATTTGTATACAAAAGAAACTGAAATCATTCAGAGCGTTTTTTTTTTCTTTTTGTTGTTTTTTTTTTTTTTTTGCATTATTTTAGATTGAAACTATCTTGAAAAAAATGTCGTATCGAAGCAGAGGCGCTACAGCGAGTTTATATAGATAAAGTAAATATATATACACATTAAATATCACCAGAACTATAATAATGAAGATTTTATTTATATCTGGAAAGATATTTAAAAATTAGCATTTGAATAGTAAGAAAAGTCATTGGTTGCATTCGTGATTAAGACACAAATCAATTATGTAAGACTAAAACAATCAATGGATCTGCGAAACTTACTTTTTATTATACCCCTCTACCCAGGCAACGACGGGTAGCCGATTCTAGTATTTAATAAAGGGACAGCCCTAATATATTTCAATGCTCTTAACCCACCACTAAATACAGTCACACACACACACACACACACACACATACATATATATATAATATATATATATATATATATATATATATATATATGAGGAAAAATGAGTAAAGAAAAGAAATGTAGATGGATAAAATGAATTTAATCGATATCACATTAATCGATATCACTTACACATGTGTTTCGGTCAGTTTATGTGTAACATGTGTAAGTGATATTGATTAATGTGATATCGATTAAATTCATTTGATCCATCTACATTTCTTTTCTTTACTCATTTTTCCTCATATTGTCGGATTCATTTCCTTTTCCATTTTCACACACACACACACACACACACACACACACACACACACATATATATATATATAATATATATATATATATATATATATATATATATATATGAGGATTGGAATAAATCCGACGGAATGTGGTTAAGAATAAAGGGAAAAGTCTGGACAAAAACGAGATATATTTCCTTACACAGTAAGTGCGACTTCTTCAGTCTTTTATTTAAAACATTTGTTCATC
>CM042137.1:88129039-88156539 GCA_023376005.1 Doryteuthis pealeii | reverse complement strand
CACTTTTTGCTTTAGATATGTTAATCAAATCTTAATGACTGTAATCTTATAATGGCCACCATCTTGGTTCTTTCTGTTTTACGAACGATCTAGCAGACGTAGCACTTCACCGGATGAAGTATTTCTCAAAGGAACTATTGAAGGTCAAGAACTTTCGAGAGAATATTCAAACAAAAAAGAAATTTACCAGAAACATACCATTATTTGTATTCTTACACCTGGAAAACCGTTTGTAAATAGAAATAATCAATAATACCTTTAATATTTGTTGAAATTAATGATCAATGAAAGCAGACTCTACACATTCCTTTATATTTGAGTGTAACAGAAATGTTTTTTTAATGACCAACTGTGGTTGATATGCCGTAAAACAAAAACAAACAAATTTACACCTTTGTTTGGTTATTCTTCTTTTTTTTTTCTTTTTTTTTTTGCAAGCAATCATGATTTTTAAGTGATTAATGATAACAAATTATAAATTATAGCTAAACAAAACAAAAAACATTGTAAATATAAATAAATTGCGCGCACAGTTATATGGTTTCAAGTATGTATTTATTCATGGGGCTCTTTTCTCGTTAGTCAAAACTACTTTGAGAGATCCTCCTCTTCTTTCCTCCAAACCAAAAACAAAATTATTTCTAACCCCTCCGCTACGAGTAGGATGGGACACAAATTACATTTTTAAACAGAGTACAGTTGATTTAAATTTATAGTTTTTCTCCTAGATTGGTTGCCTTACCAAGGCCAAAGGACCAGTCGGCCCTACTAGTTACCCATAGTTGGGGGAGAAATGATGGATTCATACCTTTCCCAGGAGCAATAGGACAAAGTGAAATTTCCAAAATTTCAACTCTAGTCAACGAGTCCATTTCATCCGACGATAACCGTTATACCACAAACATTTCAAATATTCATTTCTAATATTAATAATTTGTACACATCTATTGGTGTCAGCTATTATTTAAAAAAAGACGAATAAAGTGACTGTACTCAAAGTTTGCAAAATATGAAGATAACCACGAGTGTGGCAGATAGGTTAAGAGTTAAAGAATAAACCAAACAACTAGAATTGGAAAATGCACCGGGGGCTACAAATTCACTAAATCACAAGAAAAATAAACATTATGTACATGGATGGTATCAAGATGTTTGAAAAAAAGCGAAAAAGAACTGGAAACCATAAAAATATACAGCCAGGATATAAGAATGCAATTCGGTATTGAAAAATTGTGCAAGAAACTAAATTTTGACCATGCAAAAATTGGTATATGCATAAACCAGAATCTGTTCTTGAGAATAAAACACATTCTGGGTTTTTAAGATAAAACGGATCACCTTATCCCATCCAGATGACCAGGCCTAGTATTGATTAACAAGAAAAAGAGAACTAGCCAACGGTTAGATTTAGCAGTTTCAGCAGATCGCAGTGAAGATGAAAGACAACGAAAAGTTAGACAAATACCTGTACCTTGCTAGAGAATTGGAAAAAGGTCAGAGACCAGAAAAATTGTGGCCATCCGGACAAACAATAGCATTGTTAAGATCAGCCAGAATACTCAAAAGAGTTCTGGAGACCTGAGAAGACTTGTTGTCACTCAGATTCTAGTGAAAAACCAGCAGCTTACGCTTAAGGAGTGAAATAATAATATAGTAAAGCCAAAGTTCATCTCTAGAAGTCTATATGAAATAATTTTCGATGTAATGATGAGAGAAAATTAGATATTTTTGATACATCGTAATATAAATGATAAAAGTAACTCAGGAAATCTGACTTTTTTGTGATGAATAATAAATTAACGGATCACCTCTCTCACAAGCTGTTACTCTGTGGAGGTAGCCTTGTATTAAAATTGACTTAGTTAAGCTACACATCTATTTGATTAGTAATCTGTCTCGGATCCTAGTTGGATTTCTTACTGAAGTCTATTGCTCGATGAGAGACAGAATTTCGAATGCTGACGTTATCTACTTGCAAGATGCACCCCATAACATTGTTTCTCCAACTGTCTGTGACATATCAGGTCAAGTTTATTAAACACGCGTATTGATTAAAGAAAAGTAATTGTAGTTGGTTTTGTTAATATTTCAAAGACCATTTACACTTTATCCAGGAAAGTAAACTAAGCTTAGTAAATTACAACTTATGTGCAAGAAAAAAAAAGGATAAAATGAGGGTAAATGACAGAAAATATGTTAAATGGCCTTAATGAATAATGATGAGAATGGGTGTGGCATGAATTACTCACAAGTCTGTGTCTGTCTGTGTGTCTCTCTCATTCACATGCAGATATCATCGCACTGTCTCCCGCTAGATCACTGAAGCTAAGCAACGGTGAGCATGTTCAATACTTGGATGGGTGACTATGTAAGCAAAAGCATGTACTGTAAGCAACCTGATAGCAAAATGACTTGATTCGGTATTAAATGACCCGAAAAGGGTTGATATGCCGTAATACAAAACCAACCAACCATACACCATCAACATTATCATCATCAGGTCGCACTGACAACACGGATTCCAATGACCCTCTCTCTCTCTCTCTCTCTCTCTCTCTCTCTCTCTCTCTCTCTCTCTCTCTCTCTCTCTCTCTCATCGGCCATCACCCTAGAATCTGCATAGAGCTGATATAGGTTTTTACTGGTCGGCCTACACTGGTGTGTTCAAGTGTACATATTTACCTAACCCCTCCGCACGAGCGGGATACGACACAAAGTCAATTTCTTAAACGAATTCAGAGTTTCCTTCTCCTAGACTGGTTACCTAACCAAGGTTAAATAGCCCAGTCTGTCCTACTATTTACCCATAGCTGGAAGGAGAAGAGTTTGAATCATACCGTTCCCTAGGGTATTAGCGCTATATGAAGTGCAAACAACCTTGCCCAGGATTTGAACTCGTTTCGTCATGTCCATTTCTTACGACGCGTCTCCATAGAGTGTTCAAATATAGTTGTCGACAGGAGAACGTCACATGAGTTTTTCCTTACTTCTCCAGCAATATCCAGCATTTTTTATTCGTCTTTGATGGGTTGTGTGATAGAAGGTAAGTGGCCGTACAGCTGCTTTTTAGGGTTGCTGATTTCAGGACTTGCTCAAGACAGTATGCAGCATCTTTGTGTAGTTCCTATCTATTTTTTCTCTAAGTGTTTCGTCCTACTGGTACAGTCATACAGTAGCACTGATCTCGGTATATTTTATCAGAGAGATCAGATTTCCATATAATCGATAATTTGTCTTTCCCAGTCCGTGCTTTTCCTATGTGTATACTCACATCGCGTTCTATAGTTGGGATATTACTGCCTAGGTATGTAAACCGGTTTACTAATTTGTAAGGCTTACCGTCCAGTGGGGAAATGTCTCTATTTTGTTCTCACCGAGAAGGAAAACTTACATGATTAAAAACCCTGCCTCTATAGCAACAGGAACTGCATAACTCCACGCCAATAAAAACGGAGAGGTCAAACTCTGTACTAAACCATAATAATTCAGTAATATTGCTCCTGCCTGTTACTGGATATCAGATTCAAGGATAGGAGAGTATTACACGTGCCATACGGGCATGTGCCTTCAGAAACCATAGGTAGCAGCATTGTGGGTATAAAGCAAGATGAACCCAAAAGCAGGTCAATGGCACACTTCTCAAGATGCTGTGTAGGTTCCAAGGACTCTTTCTCTCGCCACCCGACCCTATCTGTCATCGCTCCTAGTGGGTCTTCCACGTAGCATTCAGAATCTGCACAGAACTGATTGATGTAAGTTTTTGCTGGTTGGCCTCAACCGCCAGGATCAAACAGTTCATTCAGGAAACGACTGCTACTCATCTCTAAACTTGGTGTCTATTGATGAATTAACAAAACAGCTAATGAAGGATAACCGTGACTCAAAACCAGACCAAACATACAAACCGCATCGCCCTTCACATAAATACATATATGACTAATACTTAGCTATTTTTATATATGGTGGCACTTGTGGCGTAATGGTTATCGTCGTAAAAAATGGATTCGATGCGCCAAGTGCAAATCCTAGACTAGGCTGTTTAATTTTGTGCTAATTTGGGAAAGGCATGAATCCATTTCTACTCCTCGCCGATGAGTAAATTGTTGGTTGGTTGGATTTTACGACATACCAAAGGCATTTTGTTTTATTCATTCTTGAGTTTTTAAACTTAATATCTATAATCACATTTTCATACTCATTTTTTTCTATTTAATCCATAGATGGGACCCGAATAGGTACTACCACTCCGGGTCAGAGTAGACTCGGGAGTAATGTCAATGAAGGGGATACTCCACATTACCCAGAGCTCCAGAATTGGAACTTCACAATTAAATGTGTTTAAATGGGTAAGTACTAGAACAGACTGGACTTTTTTTTAGCCTTGTGAGTTGACAAACAGGAAAAACCCTGAATTCAAAATCAGGGAACATAAGGCTTAGTAACATCATCCTAAAAATACTTCTTATTCACATGGATGTGATCCTGTGCTCCAGAGGGAGACACGCTTACCGTAACGGTTATTGTCGTGGGAAATGTAATCGGCGACCTGAATTCAAGCCCTTGACTATTTGCATTTAACTTAGCACTAATGCCCTTGTAAAAGGCATGAAGTCATCTCTTCTCCACCACTATGGTTAAATAGTTGGGAAGACTTGGCTTTAGCCTTGGTAAAGCAACCAGTCTAGGAAAAGGAAAAATCTTAATTCAAACCATTGGTACTGTGTCACATTCTGCTTGTGGCGGAGGGGTTGGATAAATATAAACATATGTACTCTCTTATTTCATTTCATTGAAGGATCACTGAACACAGAAGCCAATTTCTCTTTACATTATTTTTTTTTAAATGTTGTAATTTTTGGAAGAGGTTTCGAACCTAAACATAATCTGGATTTAATTGTGAAAATTTTCGATTTCTATTCCGAAGTTGTCAAATGCTCTACTATAATAGGAGTCATTCTTTTATGCTGGTTTTAAGCATATATTTTTCAAGGTGCACAGTCTGGGAACAAGCTGACCTATTAATTTCTAAATACATAAAAATTAAACTTGAGCGATTTTTTTTTTGTGTGTGTGTGGGGGGGGGTAGATTTACTACTTGGACTTTTTCTACACTTAAGCTCTTGAGTGGTACAAGTACATCTGCATGTACTAGGTTAATCTCAAGGGAAAAATGAGGTCAGTAATTGGAAAAACTAATGTTGTATACATATATATAATATATATATATATATATATATATATATATATGTGTGTGTGTGTGTGTGTG
The DNA here is from genome assembly GCA_023376005.1 of Doryteuthis pealeii. Classification (NCBI taxonomy): domain Eukaryota; kingdom Metazoa; phylum Mollusca; class Cephalopoda; order Myopsida; family Loliginidae; genus Doryteuthis; species Doryteuthis pealeii. The sequence goes on along the minus strand of CM042137.1, from coordinate 88,151,273 downwards.
TGTGTGTGTGTGTGTGTGTGTGTGTGTGTGTAATGAGATATGCCTATCCTATTTTTCCGAGTCTGCCTCATACAAAATTAACCACCAGGAAGAGAACACTTAATGTTTATGTTCTTTAATATCATCTCTCTCTCTCTCTCTCTCTCTCTCTCTCTCTCTCTCTCTCTCTCTCTCTCTCTCTCTCTCTCTCTCTCACACACACACACACTCACTCTCTTATTATTCTTTTTTATTTTCTCTTTTTTCTCTCTTCTATTGTTATTTTACGTGTTCTGCTTTGATTTGTTTTTTTCCTTTATTCTCTCAGATTTCTTCTATTCTTCTATAGACGAAAACATACTTACTTGCAATATGTTCTCGTCCATACATTTAACGAGATTGCCAAACAATGCTGTAATACCGCGTGCCGACGTGTCACAATTCTGATCACCGCGCGAGCTTATGACGCTACACGAGGGTGACGAGGAGTCACACGCACCAGGTTGAAATACGATAGGTGTAGCGGACGATGATCTCTGGTTAACAGCGCGGGATGTTTCCATCCCTAATCGAGGGTCAAGATATTCTAAGTCGGTGACCCCTCCATGCGCGTTGTGATTATTGATCTGAAAGAATACCCGGACTTAGAGTGGAAGTGTCTGTGAGCTGCCGGCAGTTGTGTGTCAAAATCAAGTTAGAAAGTTCCGACAGATCGGAAATACACCGAAGAAACACATTTTTATAATCAAATTTTAATAATATATAAACAAAAATGAAACATATGGAAAATAAAAAAAAGTATTACAACAAATTAAAAATTGCATAACCCTACAAAAAATAATGTGATCAGACAATATCCTTAATATCAACAAAAAAAGAAATGTTATCTCGCACCTCTTCGGGTGGACAGCAACCCTTATTGAGAAACTCTGCAGTAGCCAATCGATAAACAATGTCCTTAGATTTGTGCTACTATCAGTTTTTGTTTTGTTTGTTTGTTTTTTACATCAGCTATCTTAAGGATCTTCTTTATCTTTTCATACTCCCTTTTACTTCCTTTTCTGCTATGTTTCATCAATCTGGAATTCTAGACTTTTGGTCTGAATAAGCTGTTCTTTCTCCAAGATTTTCGTGTTGCCTCCATAAACTCCAGAGGGTTTGCTGAGACAAGCTTATCCCCGCTCTATGTTGTGTTCTAAGACATACCTTTTTCTTTCTTTTTTTTCTTTTTTTTTTCTTTTACTTTTGGTTCTTTTATGCTGCCAAGTGTACGAGTGTTCTACTTCTTAAATTATTCTAACGTGTATTTCGTCTAATGAGTTACTGCTTCTCTTTCGTATCATGATTTTCCTTCACTTTTGTGTCGGGTCGTTTTCTTCTACTGAGGATTATCCCTATATGCTTATGGGTTCCATTTTCCATTCTTTAATCAGAAATACGGAGACACAATTTTTGTTGTTCCCATTTTTTATTCATTCCCCCAAATACAATCTAAACAACCCACATGGGACAATCAGCAGCATCATAAACGGAATATGTCTGTTCACAACTCTGACTTACTAAATTCTACTTTTCCAAGATTCATCCAATAATGAGATTCTCTAAGACAATGTGGGTTTCGCTTCAGATGACCCTGTGATTCATTGGGATTTTCTAGTTTGCAGTTAATTTTTAATTTTAACCTACACTTCTTTACAAAAATGATAACCTATGCCTATCATTATGTAACACGAAGTCATAAATATATCTAGCCACATTATATGATGACCAAGATTTTCCCTCAGTTGGAACTAGATCAGCTGATTCCTTATTTCTTATTCTGGATTTTCTCGGTGTGAACCTCACCTGAAGATCGTGACCTGTGGTCTATAAATTGGCCAAATTCTAAGCCAAATTTAGGTTATCTACTTTGAATTTCATCTTAAGTAGATTTGAACGATCAAACTACGTCCTAATTCTTCCTGTGTTAATTTATATAAAATGGAACTTCCAACCATTAATCTTGCTCCGAATTCCTTTCTCTGGTTCCTGTTTCTAGTTCACTCCAGAGTCCTTGGATAGTTGACTCAATCGACATGGTTATATATGTGGAGGCGATAGTAGTGTAATTGTTATCGTCGTAGGAAATGGATACGGCGAGACGAGTTCAAATCCTGGATGAGGCTGTTTGCATTTTACATTTACTTCGGAAGGTTATGCATCCAACTATTCTCACTCAAGCTATAGGTAAATAATAGGGTAGACTGGGCTCTTTAACCTTGTTATGGCAGTCTCGGAGAAGGAAAACTCCGAATTCAAATGTTAAATTCTGCTTAAAAATTTACTTTGTGTCACATCCTTCTCGTGTGAAGAGATTGGGTAATTTCATTTTGGATTGGATCTTTACGAACTCTTTTTTTCTGGATTGATTTATCGGAATCAATCAACTCTTAATTAATTCATTCTTTTCAATTACACTCGTCGTATTATAAACTTAATTTGTTCTTCAATTATCTCATTCCAAAGACTTTACGAGGAAAAACAAGTATCTCTTGGTTTGAAAATCGCATAGGCGAGAAACTCTCAGTAACCAAGCGCCGTTAATTTCATGCCCATTCTACCCTATATATATATATATATATATATATATATATATATATATATATATATATTGATGTTTGAAAATTATTCGTATTATGTAGGAATACTAGATACCATATAAATATGTGCCATTTTTTTTTTGTTTAAACTGATGCTACAATTGTTTACAAATGATTGTTATTTTTAGTTACTTGAAACCTTATGATTATTTATTTAGACAGAAATACTTGAAACTATATAAGTGTATGTAAATAAGTAATTATTATCAGATATGAATGGTGGATTGAAACCATGTAATTATGTGCAAATTATTGGTATTAAATAGGAAACTTAAAACCATATAACTCAGTAGAAAGGGCATCTCATGTGGTGTAGTGGTTAGCTAAATTTGCAGACCATTGTTAATAAGTTCAATTATTATAGGACACCCCATAATCTGGCCTTGTGCCATATCAAAGCTAAGCTTAGTAAATAAGTATAACTTAGTACGAACAGTTGATTGTTATTAAATAGGAATAGTTACTTGAAATCACATAAGTGTAACCATATAATTATGTCGAGATTATTTGTATTGATGATAGTTATTATTTTAAGCTATAATAGTTTACAAATGATTATCATTAGTTACTTGAAGTCATAAAATTGCTTACAAAAATACTAATTCTGCATTAAATAATCCAACAAGAGTTGACATGCCGTTAAGACCAAGCAAACCAAACCTAAACTATTGATGGCACTTACCGAAATATATTCATATGGAAATGGAGTAAAATGTTGGTGTGCCACATAAATTAAATTGTTTTCTTAGCACACGGCCATGAAATCTAGGTTGGGAGTAACTGACGTGAACACAAAACAAATCAGTGAAAGTATCAGCTCATTTCAATACATATTATCTTTTATTCTTTGTCACCGGGCCTTTCATAATATCAAAGCATTCTTCTTTGTTAATAGAGCGAGAAGAAGCATGTAAAATCACTCCCAAAACCCATTTCGCATATTCAATCCCTTTATCAAGCTAAGCAGAAGTATACACTGGCTCAGTGTTGAATGAACTTGCCACTTGAAACACCGGACATGACAGGTAGGAAAACGATCTATCTCACCTAGAATAAGGGTTAGGAAATACGACAGACACCTAAAAAAAAAAAAAAAGAATATACAGCAGCCGAAACATTATGATAAAGACAGAGAAACTCGTCTGAAATCATCAATGTATAATAGTAACAACATACAAGAAGAAAAGAGAAAAAAGAAAGGCTTTGATTCGGTAGCTGTATCCTCCGGCTATTTTCAGTTTTTTTTTTTCCTTTTTTTTTTTTTTTTGTCGTAGTCGGTAACCTTAACAGAATATCAAACCCAATCCTTTATCCAATCCATAGGGGTAGATAAATGTCATTAAATAGAGAAAATAGGGGTAGATAAATGTCATTAAATAGAGAAAATAAACCAAACCACGCACACAAGGATAAACATTATGTCAAATACCTGTCGGCGGGCCTAGAATGCGTTGACTACATCCCCTGCAGAGTAGTAATACCCTAAAAAATTTTTAAAAAGTGCATCCTGGGTATTACATTAAACTGCATCCGGTGATTTCGAATCATGATTTTCGAATTCTGGAGCCCTATAGAAGCTAGAATCACCTTTATAGTCATTACTTCCATGTCCACTTTAGCCCGAATGGTAGCACCTGTTAGGGTCCCATTTCTGCGTCAAATAGACCTTTTTGAAAAAAAATTAGTATCAAATAGGAATAGGTGAGACTATATAGCTCTCTGCAGATTATTTGTATAAAGAATTACATTAAATTGTAATAATAACTATTTTTTTCAATGTTCCATTGAATCTTTTTTAAGTGTATTCTTATTGTACTTTTTTATTTGTCCATGATAATCATTTATTTGTACACAGTTATATGCTATTTCTATCTACTACAAATAATTTCGACACGGTTGTATTATTTCATGTATCTCTACCTAATACTAATATACAATTATATGGTTTCAAGGTTTTGGTTTGGTTTTGTTTTACGGCATATCAACCTCAGTGGGTCATTTAATGCCGATAAAATTTTGAAATAAATCAATTCTTAATGGATAATACAATTTTTTTATAAATACATTTTTCTATTTAACCCATAGATGGGACCCTAACAGGTACTACCACTCCGGGTCAAAGTGGACCTGGGAGCAATGGTGATGAAGGGGTGCTCTACATTCCCCAAACCTCCAAAACTGGAACCTCGCCATCAGATAGAGTTTAACGTCATTCCCAGGACATGTAGACCCGCAGCCACCGCCTTCTAGCACCCATATGATAAAAAGGGTTTGGGGCTTGCCATAAGGGCAATAGGGTTGGGAAAATCATATAGGTGCTAGGGCTTAACGTGACCAGCCGATTGATTGGAGGGGGCCTCTCCGACCACCCGTCTAGCCCAAGATAGGGCCAAAGTGGAGTATTGCATATCATGAACTGCTCATCCACCTGGGCTCTATCCTTAAGCATCACGGGTCGCCACCCACGGCCAACAGGTGGCCCCATTAGGGGAGTCTTACCCCTCTGCAGAGGTGCAGTCGGTGCATTCTAACACCCCACCGACAGGGCGGTATGGTTTCAAGTAACTATCAATATTTGATAATAATCAATTGTTTGTACACATTTATATAGTTTCAAGTATTCCTATCTAATAGCAATAATTTGCTAGCAAACATAACAGTTTCAAATAACTAATAATTATAATAATGATTTATAGACAATTATAGCTTCAAGTAATTATTCTTAATACAAATAATTTTCACAAAGTTAGATGGTATCAAGTATTCCCATCAAATGTTTCTTGGTTTTTAGATAGATCTATTTGACCCATGAATAGGACCCTAACAGGTACTACCACTCCGGTTCATAATGGGTCTGAAAGTAATGGTAATGAAGGAACAGTCCATACTCCCCACATCACTAGAGCTGGATCCTCACTATCAGATGAAGTTTAGTGTTATACTTATGACACCACTTTAGTTGGGGGATATACCTCCTCTTCAGAGGATGGAGTTGGTGTATTCTAAGCACTACCGACTTGAAACCATATAACTGCTTACAAAAAAGAAAGAATTACTTTGGCATTAAACAACCCAACAAGGGGAGACATTCTGTAAAACCATCTAACTTATAAATATAACTAATTTCTGAATTTCTACTTCAGTAAAAAGTAAATGCATTGCTAAGTGTTTTACACTCTAGTTTCCACAAAGAATGTTCCATAATTATATATGCATTTTTTTCTGTCAATTCTCCTTTCCTTCTGTATGTATTTTCCCACCTCCCACGAACAGGATGCGACATAAGGTCTATTTTTAAGTGGAGTTTAACAGGTTTGAATTCAGAGTTTTCATTCTCCTAGACTAGTAGTCACACCAGAGTTAAAGAGCCCCGACTACCCAAATATTTGCCCACAGCTGGAGGGAGAATAGTTAGATGCATGCTATTCCCAAGGGTATTAGTGCTGTATTCTATTTCTTCACAAAGGTTAGTGATTGATAAATAGGAATACCTCGTAGTGCCAAATTAGTTCCGGTATTTGTGTCCCAAAAACTCCGAATGTGGAAGACCGACTAGTTAGGCTGAAAAGTTAATATGATGACATTATATCTGCTGTTGATTATTATTATTATTTTCACTCCTTTTGGGTTTTTCACATCAGCATTAGCTGATGGTATTTCACTAGAGACTGAGTGACAATAAGCCTCCTCGGGTTTCCAGGACTCTTCTGAGTATTCTAGCCGATTGCAGCAATGCAGTAGTCTGGGTGGTCTAATTCTTCCTCTGATTTCCAGTTCCTCCAGTCTTTTTTCCAAGTTTATTGGGACCGTTCCAAATGCACCAACTACAATTGGTATCACTTTCTCTCTCATATTCCACAGCTTTTTCAATTCTCTGGCAAGGTCCAGGTATCTATCCATCTTTTCATTTTCCTTCAGCTTCACCCTGTCATCTCATGTGACCGCAACGTCCACCAGTTGACATGTTTTCTCTTTTTTTGTTGTTAATCAACACTATTATTATTATTATTATTATTATTATTATTATTATTTTACTAATGAGGCCCAATCATTGCAACGGATGAAAGAAGTGTGTGTACTGCAAGGGAACTATGTTGAAAAATAAACTTCATTTAGTCACATTCCATAAGAGTATCTTGGTTCAACTATGAACTTTTCAGCCGATCCTCATACCGGATGGGCTGAGAATCTGTTTAGATACGTTAATAGAAACGAAGTTGTTATCCGTATGCTTAAAAGAATGACTGAAGGGGGAAAATGGGAAAGTAGGAAACAGGGCAGAGGCCAAAAGAAAGAAATTTAAAAAATATCTACACTATTATTGTTATATTATCCTTCCCATCCGCTTTTTCTTTCTCTTCTTTTTTTTCCTTTTTAGTCGCGTCAAGTTTCTCATGCGTACAGATACAGCATTCACACTTAACTCTACATTTGTCCACCTCACAAAATAACATTCCTTTCAGCAACAGTGACAATTATCACTACTACCACCATCATCAACAGTTTTAGATCAACATCAACAATTTAGTTCCGCTACAACACACACACACACACACACACACACAACTAATCGAAATCATATTCACACCCAGATATTTCTGATTCCATATTGCTTTACACCTCTGCATTTCTCACAATGTCATAAAATCAGCAAAAAAAAAAAAGATCTTACAGTCGTGTTAGACAGGAAAGCATCTATTCCTGAGTTAAGCAGTGACGAGCCAGCTCTGTTCATCGTTGGTGGGTGACCATTTAGTATCAGCAGGTTGTATAACCAACACGAGGTCTCAGTGTTAGACTAAACAAAGGTTAGTAACTGTCAAAATAATAACAAACAGGGCCTGTGGATATACCACAGTATGATAATTCACTTGTTTGATATTTTTACTTAATAGCTTTTATGTCTAAAGTATAATAATCTTGATTTAACTCTCTCTCTCTCTCTCTCTCTCTCTCTCTCTCTCCCTCTCTCTTCTCTCTCTCTCTCTCTCTCTTAAATGGGATGAGGGGTTGTAAAATATTTATATTGATTTGCTGATAAAAATCTGTGGGGAAACGATTAAAATGTCTACATTGATTTACCGGTAAAAACAAAAGTGACATAGACGACTCGGATAATATCGAAGTTGGACCGGAAATTACCAAAATATATTCGGTAATTCACAACGTCAATATTACCAATAAGATAAACATGTAACTTTTTTTTTCAATTAATTTTGATTTTACATTGGCCACTTAAGCGACGGAAGACTATTTGGAATGTTTATTTTCAAAATTGAATGAAATAAAATGGGACTAATAAGAAATCTGCAATTAAGTGACACCAGATAATCTGCGTTTACATTTTTGCATTGCATCATGAACACTTTGGACGGTCTCATTTTTAACCATAGGGTGTTGAAGGATGATAACCCACGGAAGATTCAGGAACAAGCATGATAATAATAATAATAATAATAATAATAATAATAATAATTCAGGGTTTTCTAGATAAAAATTGATCACCCTACTCTGACCAGACCTAGTTGTACCCAACAAACAAACGTGTCAGCTAGTGAACTTTGCTGTTACGGCAAAAATGGAAAAAAGCGAAAAACTAGATAAATACTTGGATCTTGCCTAAACTAAAAACTAAAAAAAAAGTTGTGGAACATTAAGGTGATAGTTGGAGCCATTAGAATAATTCCTTTGGGCCTGAAAATCTGAGGAAAAATTGAGACTGTCCAGACCACAACACTGCTGAAATCAGCTAGAATATTTAGAAGAATCCTGAGGAGCTGAAGTGACTTGCTGTCACTCGACTTCAGAGAAAAGTACGTGTTACTACTGGTGTGAAAAATTCGCCAAGTGTAGAATAATAATAATTATAACAATAGACTATGTTTGCAAAGAGTCTCACACATTTATTTATTCATTTATTTACCAACAAGGTATATGTATTATCAATGCCCATTCAAGGATGAAAACATTATCTGTTTTTCCCATCATTTGTGCTGTAGGACTAAAACTGCCAACCGATTTTTCTTCTCTTCTTTCAATTTCTTTTTAACTACTTCATCTTCAGTTTAGTGGTTAATAATGAAGCAACTTTCAGCGATGTGCTCGACGAGAGCAAAAATAACCAGATTCAAAGGTTGACGTTTTTTGTTGACAAGTTCGCTCCAATTTATTTTTTCTTTCTTTCTTTCTTTCTTTCTTTCTTTGCATTTTTTTTTTTTTTTAGACATACTTTCGTCTATGAAAAAAAAATCCATAAATGTAAAATATAAATAAATAGATAATATTGTTTAAAAGAAAAAAACGTATGAATTTATTTTCGTATCAATTCATAATATAACCTTGTTCACTGAACCGGAAACCAACTGAACAAATCAACTCAAAACTGACAAGGAGGACGGGACTTGTTATCACAAACCCAAAAAGGCGAAAAAAAACCCTCTTCTGCTTTTCAGTCAATTACTCGGGTTATCATATTTGTCAATCAAGACCAATTTTAACAAACAAAAAAACAAAAACAAAACACGTCCGTGATGTACACTGCGTGGAACAACATAACTATCAATGTTTTGCGAAACTAACATGCTAACTATTGCTCTACGGTAAGTTCTTTGTTAACAACATTACACATAGACATTTACCCACAAATATTTTCAGGCACACCCATATATTTATATACAGACAAATAGTAAGTGTTCCTTTTCTTCTTCGCTTTGTCTTCATATATATATATATATATATATATATATATATATATATTCTGTAGATTTTTAAAAAAATTATGCTGTTTTCAAAAATATACTTTTTTTTCTAAATTTTTAATGAGTTTTCACACCAGCTGTAACTGGTGGTTTTATATCCCCGATAATTGTAGCCCAAAAGTCACGAAGGTATCACTTTTATCAGCCTTCAACTCTCTCTCTCTCTCTCTCTCTCTCTCTCTCTCTCTCTCTCTCTCTCTCTCTCTCTCTCTCTCTCTCTCTCTCTCTGTGATTAGTAATTAAATAGTAATTAAATATTCTAACGGAAAATACACACATTCTGCACAAAGAAAAAAAATAAACAAAAACTCCAAATACTAGAAGCTCTATACATAAACCAATACAAACCATCCTTAAACAAAATTAATTTCCAATGCAGTACACATATTTTGAAATGCCTATAGCACCTTTCCCATCAATTCTTCTCCTTCCAGCCTTCACATTAATATAATTTTTAAAAAACTGGAACACATCATCTCTGATGATGGCACTTCGAAGTGCCGAAAGTACTCGGAACCTGAACTTTGGTGGACTAATCCACGAATTTCACCCAAATATAAAAAAGTTAGCTAAAAAAACTTGAAAAGAACAAAAATAAAATTGTTAAACAGGAGATGTGTCTTTTGTTTAATTCAACATGCATAAATAAATAAATAAATAAATATATATATATATATATATATATATAATATATATATATATATATATATATATATATATATAACGAACTCACTAGGAATGGTCTGCTAGTCTAGCTTGCTAACCATTATACTACACAAGTATTATATATATATATATATATATATAATATATATATATATATATATGATAAACTTGGTAATTATGCTCGACGAAGAAAACCTACAGCCGTTGTCAACTCCAAGATAGAGAACCCAATTTTACTGTTCTCAACAAGTAAATATCGGTGAAATAATGATATTTATTTAATTACATCCAATCTTGGAGTCTCGATAGTATAATGGGTAACGAGCTAAGCTTAGAAATCATTGATAGTGAGTTCCATTCTCTTCGGTTGCCCCATTATTCTGATTAGTAAATTACTTTAACTACATTCTCTACAAGAGTCAGTTTAAGTAAGGGACCATATAGGCAAAACTTACCCGGTCACGTAGGCGTCAGTCAAAAAGCCGGACTCGCATACACACACACACACACACACACACACACATATATATATATATATATATATATATAAAGATTTTTTTATTTTGCAAGGATTTCACGTATGCTCCATATATTTGAACTCAAATTTATAAAAAGTAAATCTGCTGGGCTTTTGAAGCATAAAAGTTTCACTATTCTTTTATACTTCAAAAAACCCAGTACATTTATCTTTCATAACCTTGACATCATCATTCATATATATATATATATATATATATATATATATATATATATATATAGTATTCAGAATAAATTTGACAGTTTCATAAGGAAAAAAGTGCTTGGTAACTACAAAATTTAATGGATTGTAAAGAAATCCAGAGAATTCGGAGGCTAAACATTGGGACTGGTGTAGTCATAAAAATGTTTGACTTTTCCGATAGGTATGGCAGTGGGTCGAATCCTGCTACCATACATATGGCCTACCAATGGCTACCCTTGTTATCCAGGGCTTGACTACAGTGTTTAGCAACTCCACGTAGGCATCTGAATTCAACCTGATACCCTCTCTGAAAAAATGCGAGGAATTCTGCTGTACGAACGCAATCATATCGTCTGTTATGTTGCTTTCTTCTAGCTACAGCATCGTAGTCTCCAGTTCATGCCTGATTGTTTTTAGAGTGTTCAAGGAGCATTGGACAGCAACCATAATCTCCTTATTTTGATGGCCGGTGCATATCATCATGATACAAGTTATTCTCTTCCATTATTCAGGTGGGTTCCAGTCATCCATTCTATCTGTCATCACGTATATGAATGAAGAAGGGTCCGAGCTTTTAAATGATGCGCAGTGTGCGGCAATACCTCCAAACTAGGGAGAAAAATATCCAAATATAAATATGTCAAATGTATCCCGAAAACCCTGTATATATATATATATATATATATATATATATATGTGTGTGTGTGTGTGTGTGTGTGTGTGTGTGTGTGTTGTTTTTGTTGTTGTTGCCTCTAGTTCAAAGGCAAGAATAGGGTTGAGAGCGATGAATAGATAATACGCTTTAATACTTGTTTGGATTAAAGAACAGCATCTTTAGTCGGGGTGGGGGGACGAACTCCCTATTGCTCTCTCACACACACACACACACACACACACACACACATATATATATATATATATATATATAGTAAAAAATACTGTCCATAAATCTGTGAAAAAAACAAATTAACTGTCCGGCAGTTCTTAGAATCAGAAAGCACGAAACTCAGTGTATTATGTTAAATAAGTTTGTGACATTCATATCTTAGGAAAGTAAATCAGTAAGTCCGCTGTATGTTAAGTAATTATTAACTAAACTTATCTCTGAAATATTCAATATTTAATGTTCGACCTATGTGGTTAATTTTCACCACTGAATTAAGTTCATTGACAAGAAAGGATATGGTGATGAAAATAGATATTTGTTGTATAAAATAAATTATTTTCCACTGTTATACCACAGACATATTGATATACATACGTACATGCAGATATTTTACAAAGTTTATGTACAAAGCGAAGAAATCATTGACAACTTTTCCCCTTATTTTTGTAGAATGATGGAATCTGAAGTTATTGGCAATTACTGAAATTAATAACAGCTCTACAGTTAAAGATAGAAATAAAGAAAAATAATCTAAGATGAATGGAAACGATGGAAAAGATGAAGACCCGATTGACCCAGGAGAAGACGAAAAAAAGGGTGCTAAAAAGAAGAAAGTCCGCTTTTCCAAAAAGAATAAGGTAAGTCAGACTCTTTTTTATGTTACTTTGTACCAAAAATCATTTTGAAAAAAGTGTTCAATACCATCTATAGAATATATATATATATATATATATATATATATATATATATATATATATATATATATATATATATATATATATATAAGTTAAAGTAGCGTAGAAATAAACACAAGAGACGGTGGTAACTGCCAGTTTATTTCCTAAATTATTTTAAAAACAAACTTGGTTTGAAAATCACATAGGCGAGAAACTGACAGTTACCAAGCGCCGTTGACTTTATGTCTACACTACCTCCTAATCTTTCACTCTCTCTCTCTCTCTATATATATATATATATGTATATATATATAATATATATATATATATATATATATATATATATATATATCTTCTTATTATAATGGAGATTGTGTGTTTTTCTGTCTGTAACCGAAACTCTATTACTATTCAAGTCACAATTCCCTTCAGTTATTTACGTCACTTTCTCCATGATTTCATTTTTACTCAAACCTCAATTATTAATAAAAATTCTTTTACATTATTAATACTGTTGACCATTTCTACATACTAATAAAATGCAATTGTATTTATATATACAACAAAATACCGGTTCACAGTGTGAATGGGAAGGCTAATTTGCATATTGATCTTAAAAATTTGATTTTAATAAATATATGCTTAGTATTATTGATTTCTAATTGTTTGGTTTTATCTTATTGAATATGAGCAAAAATCTAGGGGATAAATCTTAAAAGAAATCCATTAACAAGAAGAAGTAACTGTAATTTTATTCTTTACTTCCTATTTTAACTAAATAGTTAAATTAGGAAAATTTACCAATGAAAGACGGGAGTAATGGAAAATGATAGAAGAGTTAGTTTCAAAGTTGTTGAATTTTTCAATCATACCCCCTCTGTTCCAAATCTTTTTATCTGCATTCTTATTTAGTTTCATTAGCCTTTCTAATTTAATTTGATATTTCATTATATTAAAACTTAAATACTTGCACCCGGAGGGTGCATTTATTTACTAGTATATTAATAAGGAGATCAATCCGACAGTATGTGGAGAAATGTAGACAAACACGGGATGTTACAAAGGATGAATTTATTCTGTCTACATTTCTCCCTATATATATAAGTATAAGTAAGTAAAGTCAACGGGACGGCCTAAAGTCGGTATCAGCCAGTCAGCGAGGGAGTCTATCCCCTTTTCAATAGCGCTAGACCAAGGAGATTGTTTATAGCATCTGAGGTGGAGCGCCACACCTACCACCAGCTCCTTACTTTACCGCACAGATCCCTGTGCTACTCATACGCTGAGTTGGCGAGGACCGGTATCGAACTAGGAACCTTGTGGTCACCCCCTATTTTTCCTAAGTGACACTATATACCAATGCTGTAAATCTGTAGCTCTTTATATCATTACCGTTGGTGAAGTTCAAAGTTGGGAATGTACGCCTTCGTGTTATAATGAAGGACACGGTCGACGAGCTCATTCGCAATTTGCATTCAATTATCAAAACTGAAGAGACCACCCCAACAACTGGTTTGCTGTTTCACAGTGTGTCCTTATTAAGTTCATGACCAATCAAATACCCTGACTTCTTCAATCAACATGTCTCTTTTCCCCTTTAGGCAAATAACCTGTGATACGAATATTATGACGACAACATCTATTTTTGGCAAGAGAGTTTCAATTCTCTATAGGTGATTAATAAATAATACCTAAGAACAATCGTTTTCCTTGTATAATGTTCCGCTAGAAATAATAAGAATCTTGCTAAATTTTGTATATAAAGAGGTAATTGTGGTGTACTGACCTATAGACGGTACTTGTAAGAAAGGCGTGGATAGTTGAAAAGCGACAGTAACAAATTGGGTTTATATTAGGTTGTTACAAAAATAAAGGCCGATTGAAGTGCTCGGTTTTGAAATGTCATTTTAACATAGAATTTTTTGTTTATTTCAGGTGAATTTTTGCAGATATAATAATTAATGTGTGCTCAAAAATAAAATTTAATTTATTTTTAGATAGAAAGTATTTTTGAAAAATAGGGGCCTTCAAAGATTAACATGCCTAAACATGACCTTGAAAAGTGGATCCTTTACGACGGTTGTCGTAAAGGATCCACTTTTCGCCACAAGTGACTATTCGGTCAAGAAAAGGATCATTGGTGTTACGCAAACTGAGCATCGAGCACACTTCAAACCGCCTATGTTTTTGGTGCTCATTGAGCCCACGAGGGACCCATTTATCGAGCTTTTTCACCTTTCCAATACTCTGTAAATGACGGGAAACTGTTGCAATGCTGACACCAAGTATCTGAGACATTTCTCTGACACTTTGTCGTGGATTTTGCTCAACAACTGCCTGCAATTGTTCATTGTCAAGACTGCATGTCCGTCCTCTACCTTCTTCATTTTCAAGACTCTCATCTCCACTGCGGAATTTCTGGAACTACCTTCGTACAGTCCGATCACTTGTGGATTCATCTCCCCATGTTTTCTTGATATTAGCAGCAGTTTCGGAGGCATTGTGCCCAAGCAACAAATTCTATGTTAAAACGACCTTTCAAAACCGAGCACTTCAATCGGCCATTATTTTTGTAAGACTAATATTTGCTTAGATATGGCACACAGGCCTCAGGTTGCTTACAGTACCTGCTCTTGGTTAAGTCGTCACACATCTAAGTACTGAACCGGCTCCTCGCTGCTTAACCTCGATAATCTAGAGGGAACCGGTGCTTTCAGCGTAACTTGACCGTGATAAACAGGAATGTATCTAGTATTTCCTAACGCACGGTATTTTTTATATATCTTCACGTAAACAAATTTCTAAGTATATATATATATATATATATATATATATATATATATATATATATGTCTGCCTTTCACATAGCGCTTATACCCTTGGGAAAGGTATGCACCAAAATATTCTCCTTCCAGATATGGTAGTAGGGCGGACTGAGTTCTTTAACATTGGTAAGGCAATCAATTAGTCTAGAAGGAAAACTCTGAATTCAAACTTGTTAAACTCCGCTTAAGAAATTTACAATGTGTCATATCCTGCTCGTGTGGAGCGGTTTGGTATATCTATATATCTCTCTCTATATATATATATATGTGTGTGTGTGTGTGTGTGTGTGTGTGTGTGAGTGTGTGTGTGAGTATAATATATATATATGTGTGTGTGAGTGTGTGTGTGTATAATATATATGTGTGTGTGAGTGTGTGTATATAATATATATATATATATATATATATATATATATATGTGTGTGTGTGTGTGTGTGTGTGTGTGTGTGTGTGTGTGTGTGCGATTGTTAAATTGCCGTCTATATTATGCAAAATTGGAAATAACACTGACACCGACTCACTTTACCAAAATTATATGAAATTATCTTGAAATACTATAGATTGAATTTATTCAAAGAAATAGTCATTGGCTTCAATCACAACTTCCAGACGACTTCGGAATCTCCTGCAAGCCATTTCGACGGTTTCCTTGCTTAGATTGGTAAATTCTGCCTCTAAGATAGTTAGGATAGCATAGAAATAGAGTCAACGGTGTGCTTGGTAACTGTTAGTTTCACACCCATGCGGTCTGTTTGAACTGAAGGAAACTGACAGTTACCAAGCGCCGGTGACGCTATGTTTACACAATCCTAACACACGCGCGTGCGCGCGCGCGCGCGCGTGTGTGTGTGTGTGTGTGTGTGTGTGTGTGTGTGTGTTGGCATAATTGATATGATATTTTATTCATATAAATATACAGCATCATTATTTAGTCATCAATCTTTCTTGGCTTACTGTGACATTAAATTACCCCCAAGCCAATTGTGTATTCAGAAAGGAAATAACGAGTCCGGTAATGATTCGATGAGTTCTTCAGGAAATCTTTTCGGTATTATAAGACAGTTGGAACCTCTGACCAGACGAGAGGTGTTGTATGGAGGGTTGAAAGGATATGACATAAAAATGTATATTGCAAGGGATGCGCTTTCTATTTGGGACACTTTGAAAATGTTAAAAAGTTGTTGGATCTTTGATTTGGGCGCAAAATGAATGCGAGAGATTATCAGAATTCGTTGTTGTCAGTAAAGAGATAATCCACACTTATCTCAGAGAAGGATCACTGGCGTCCTTTGTTATGGTCTGAGTTGAAGGAAAGTCAGAAACGAAGCACAGCGAATCTTTTTTCTCAAGTTCTAATTTTATTATTTTATTTTATTTTTTTACTTGTATTTCATCGCACGCGTCTACAAAGATTCTAAAATTTATTTGATACCATATTACCTGTATTTACCTAATCTCTTCGCACGAGTATCATGTTACACATCGTCAGTTTTTAAGCGGAGTTTATCAAGTTGGAATTCGGAGTTTTCCTTCTCCATACCAAGATTAAAGAACCAAGTCTGCTCAACTATCTCCCCATAGCTGGAGGGAGAATAGTTGGATTCATACCTTTCCCAAGGGTATTAGCGCTATTAAAAATACAAACAGCTTCGTCAGAATTTGAACTCTGGTCGCCGTATCCATTTCCAACGACAATAATTATTACACAACAAGCGTATCCATTTTTATGTCATCTTACTGTGTAAATCTTTCGTCGCCACCCGCACAATCTCGCCAACCAAATGACTCACACCTGCGTTGTTTTGTTGTTGAGTAAAAGATTAATTCAGTTGCAGGTTTTGATCGAAATCGACCAAGCCGAAAAAAAACAACAACAAAAAGAAGCAATCCCGAGAATACAATAGCCATTTCTTTATTTTCTCTCCATGTTTATCCTGGTCGGGGTGCACGTGACAATTCGAAATATGGGCTAGGGCACTGATCCTTTACTATCGCAATATGGACGGCTGGCAAAGTTCTCTTGTTCCACTCTATCTAAACAGTCGACTGCTAACTTTTCCGTTCCTAGTGACTCACTACGGATTCCTACTATTACAACTAGGTTAAAAGCGCGGTAAAGAGTACCCTGAAGCTGGACTTGTTTAGACCCCATTTTCCCTATGCAGATATCATTGGAGAACGAGAAAAGTTTTGGCTCGTTTATCAAAACTTTTCTCGTTCCCAATGATATCTACATGGGGAAAATAAGATCTAACAAATTTCGGCTTTGGACTACCTTTATCACCCTTTTGATCGGGACTAATAGAATAGCAATATATTTTGCTATGTATGTGTTATTCCTGTGTATGTTATTCCGACCTTGCGTCCCATTCGGCCTACACAGTGCAGGGTAGACTCAATGACTCAATGACTAGATTATCGCGCCCCGGCCAGGTATTAATGTACCCCCCCTACTCGCAATACCCCGGCAACAGGGTCACCCATTTGTTGTCACGTGGGGGATAAAAAAGCATTTGTAGAAATGTTCTCAGTGTTTCAAAGTTTATAGGTACCATTTTCATTTATATACAAGATTGGGCTGAAAAGTTTATATGTTGATGTCATATCTGCTGTTGATGACATTTTTTTTATCAATGAGATGCAAGCAACACTGATAGAAGAAGTGTGTGGACTACCAGGGCTCTATATTGAAAATTCAACCTCATTTTGTCACATTCCATGAGAGTATTTATTAATTTTTCAGCCAATCTTCGTATTGATACTTTTAAATTCACAAGTTTAGACCTAAGGTCGTCACCAGAAGAAAATTTTATGTGAAAAAAGTTTTTGTTCCTTGTTTTGTTTTTGATTTTTTTTTTTTTTGTTTCTTGCTGGGTAGGGGGTATTTTTTAATTTCAAAAATATTTTTAAAAGAGTTAATGCGGATTTAAAAAATGAACAAAATGATAAGACAAATAGGAATACTTCTTTGTAGTTTTTTTTAATTATTTTTCTTCCGTTATTTCTACTTTAGGTCATCATTAAGTAGAAAAGTTTTTGTGAAGATAAGTTTTTTGTTGTGTTTTTTAAGTTTTTAAAATAGTTTTAAAATAGTCAATATGCCACAAAAGTAGTATCATAGCATATCCCTTCGCTGAATGAATATTATTTGTTGGTATCCAAGTGTTCTGAAGTCGCCATTTAATAATGTCTGCTATCGTAAACACCTGGCACATGGAAAGTGTGTGTGTGGGGGATATGTTTCAAATTAGTCGTAACTATTTCAGTGACATATTTGACTTAAGCAATTGTTTATTTAGTTGTTTATGTAGCAATCCATATAAATGGTAGGTTCTGTTGTCCAATCACAGAGGGCCATCTCTACAAGCAGCATCGACCCCAGTCGTCTAAAAAGAGCCATGGTCAGGTTCAGAGTGCACTTTTTCAAGGAAGGAAACCAACTTTTTTCTCCCCACACCCTTTGTTTTTGCTATAGTTCACCCGGAAATTTTGTTACCCACATTTGACGTTGTGTCAATCCTATCACTGCGGGGGATATTACATTAACCACAGGTGTGCGGTTCTGTCATTTTTTTTCTATTTTATATTATTTAGCTTTCTTTAACTCTCAAATTATTGCACGCCACACCTAATATATCATAGATTTTTCATCCGGTGTGGGTCGAGACATAAAATAGTCTGACTGCATCCTGAAAGTTCCAAAACTACTTGCTTTTCACGTAAGCAAGAACTAGATCTGATTTATGTTGAAACTCTGTTTTGGTGGGTTGTATTTTTAGTCAATTGGTGTTCCTATTGAGTGATGAAAGACTTTTAGGGCTTGTTTCGTACATTCATTAATTATATGCTTAACACTTCATCTCTCTCTCTCTCTCTCTCTCTCTCTCTCTCTCTCTCTCTCTCTCTCTCTCTCTCTCTCTCTCTCTCTCCTCCTCGTCCTCTTTCTGTTTATCTGTTGACCGACTTGTTGGGGACTGCGAATTATTCGCAACTAGACTTGACTTGACTTAGCAGCTGTATGCTCGTTATTTAACAAAAAGTTTACGGTAAATTTTATTGATGGATATTTAAACATTTAGAATACAACAAGGAATAAGCCCTATTATGGCACAAGATCAGTTTTACGGAGCATTATCGCACAAGATGAAGAAACACGCATAAATATAAGCTGTCTATCAAACGGACTCTTATAACAACTTCCTCAATTATTTTAGTCATGAAAAAGACAAGCATCCCATTACAAATTAATTGAGGGGAGGTATCGTTATTGTATTAGCTAAACTTAAGAGTCAGCAAAAACAAAGGTATGTGTAATGTTTTTTTAATCATTTTTATCTTATGTCTTATATCATCTTAACAATTTTAAGTGTTTTTTGTCTAAATTTTTGGGATCAGGCTTGATAATTTGTATTATTTAGATTTTTCGGACCTCTGTCCTCATCTTTATTGTTATGTACACAAGGTTTTGACTGATGTGCCCTCAGACATTCTTCAGGTGTTTTTGGTTCGATTTGAAGTTCCGTGAAGGTTCCCGATTACAACATGAAGGCTCTCGGGTTCGATGAGGTTTCCGAGTCCGACAAGAGATATCTGAAGAAGGCCGGAGGGCACATCGGCTGAAACGCTGTGCATATAACAAAACATTTAAATGTTTTATTTCTTACTTTCGCAAACAGATCACTACTAGCCACTTTCTAAGCTAAGCTTTGTACAGGAATATAGGGAACCCAGTGAAAATTGAAAACAAATTGCTTGCAGTTTCTTTTGACAATATTGACTATCACAAAATGAACATAATAAAATATCAACCTGGTCGTTATTAAAATCATTTTATTTGGTATATCAGTATTACGAGGGTTCTTGTTATCAGTCTGATCATTATGTACACTTACTCTCTTAATGTAAATCTTGCCTTTTTATTACCCCTCTCTCACCTCTCTCTCTCTCTCTCTCTCTCTCTCTCTCTCTCTATATATATATATATATATATAATATATATATATATATATATATATATGTGTGTGTGTGTGTGTGTGTGTGTGTAAAGTAAAGTCGTTGGAGACTATCCCATTTTCACTAGCGCTAGACAAAGGAGATTGTTTTTTTCATTTGAGGTGGAACGCCACATCTACCATCAGCTCCTTGCTTTACTGCACAGATCCATGTGCTAAGTTGGCGAGCGCCGGTATCGAACAAGGAACCTTGTGATTTCTTGGCAGACGCTCTACCGACTGAGATAAATTCCTAGACCTCAGTTTTATCCTCTCTCTACGTCACTTCATTTTCTAGTTTTAATTTACTAAGTTTTACTTGTTCTGGAACACCAGCCTCAGTTTGTTTACAGTACCTGTTATTGCTTAAGACTAGCATAGGCAAGATTTTATTTTCGAAAAGTGAGTTGCATGAGACATAGCTCATCACCAGGTTGTTTAAACTTCTAAACAAATTCAAGGTAATTTTATATTACAGGTTCTCCAACCATTTTCACTACAAAAGACCATACGCGTAGGCATCTGCTTTAGAAATAGAGAAAAGTTAATAATTTTTATCTTCGGTAAAAAGATATTTTCTATAAAATATCGAAGTATTGGTATGATATTATTCCTAATATCAACATGATTAACATACGCTGCTGACGTGATACATTACGGAATAATTAAAAGAAGAAAAATGAATACTTAGATAATCAATATATTCAATATGAATATGATCCGTGTAAAGAAGAAAAAAATGAATATTTTCATAATCGGGGAATCAGAATGTTATTAAAACGTTATATGATGAACTTAGGTTGGCTATTCAGTAAGCAACGCAGGTCACGTGTAGTCCGCGGTTTTCAATTTGCCCACGACTGGCTTAAGCAATAACTGGCATGTTACTATAGTTGATGAAGAGGGGTGAGTGAGCAATTAGATAAACTGTCCCGACCCTATTCCCTTTATGGCAAGCCCCAACCCTTTTTATCTTGTGGGTGCTAGAAGGCGGTAGCTGAGGGTCTGCATGTCCTAGGTATGATGTTAAACTCTAACTGATGGTGAGGTTCCAGTTCTGGAGGTCTGGGGAATGTGGAGCACCCCTTCATCACCATTGCTCCCAGGTCCACTCTTACCCGGAGTGGTAATACCTGTTAGGATCCCATCTATGAAATAGAAAATTTGTTTACAAAAAAAATGAGTTAAAAAAAATGTCCTTCTAAACTATCGCTACGAATCATTCAAAACTTTGCCGGCATTAAATGACCCGCCGTGGTTGATATGCCGTACAACAAAACTAACAAACAAACTTAGCCAAACCTTTTCCCTATTCTGTCTCTTTCATAATTATCTTATCCAACTAGGTGGTCACAGCCAAAAGCCATATAGAAAATAATAACAAAAAACAGAAAAATATGAGAAAAAATATTTCATCTTCTTGCGATTATTTTTTTTAAATCTTTAAAACTATCTCCTTTATTCTAAATAACAGAGATATGTAGACGTACGACCAAGTCTCACTGAATGTACTGGTTCCTGTCAGATCACCTAAGTTAAGCACGAATAAGCCTGTTCACTTCCGAAATGAGTGACTAAGAAACAGCAGGTGCGGTAAGAAACCTAAGGCTTGTAAATGTTAATAACACGAATATAGGGCCGATTTAGCTCAGTCGGTACTAGGAACCACAAGGTTCCGGGTTCAATACCGGCCCTCGCCAACTCAGCGTATGAGTAGCACGGGGATCTGTGCTGTAAAAAGAGGAGCCGATGGTAGGTGTTGATTTATATTACGTGAATTTTTCTTGTTATTTTTACTCAATATTTTTTTGGTTATTTCAATGAAAAACCGGATTTTACTCGGCTAAAAAGTTAAAAAAGAGCGAGTAAAATTCCTGTAATTTGTATTTAAAGTCACGTCTTACTTATTTCAAAGAAGAAGCTTTTATAAGTATTTTATTAATATTTTTTTAAAAACTTTTTAAACATATTTGTTTAAAATAAAATCGACACCATTTTTCGTCACATTTTGAAGCAAATATAATGTTTAAAATGTCTTAAAAATAAATTGCATATGTAATATTATTTTTCTTTTTTTGATGATGCTCATGAT